>JBBPEB010000011.1:0-600000 GCA_039096225.1 Blastocystis sp. Blastoise
TATGTTTTCTTATTTATGCTTTTACAATTAACTACTATAAAACACTTCTTTTTATTTCTTATCATAATCTCTTATATTCATTGTTATGTCTCCGTTATTGTATATTTATTTATTAATTATAATAAAAGTATTTTTACTTTATATAATAAAAAGTTTTATAGATGTTTTATTTTTTAATAACAAAATTTTTTATATATACAATATTACTTATTACTATTAATTATCATCATATTTTTCACTCTATATTTCTTTCTCACTATTTTATACCTTATATTAGCTGATAAGACTAATTATTTTATAACAAAATAAATGCTTTATATATTAATTCTTTTTTCACTAAACGTTCTCTAATTTCGTTATATCTTGTTTTTAAAAATATTCTTCACGAGAAATTTTATTCCACCATGTTATTATTACAGACAAAACTATGATCACTTTTTATATGAATTTCTACACAGTTTTCTATATTAAAGAGTGTTATTAACTTATAAATTATTTATTCTCCAATATTTCTTTTATCTATCATCACAATGAATAATACAACAATTATCAAGTGTGGCACAAAAAGAAATTTGAAACCATTAATGTCATATTCGGATAGCATTTAAATATATGCTTACATCTTATTCTTCATAATGATAACCATATTTCGATCTTTACTATTCTATTAACGTGAGAACACAGCAAAGTCTTTAATACATTTATTTGAATGAGTGCCAGACTTCGAGAATTTCTTAACTTTAAAGCTGTCCGACAATTGAAGTTCATTTAAACATCAAATAAGCAACTTTTCTATTTGTTAATCCAATCATTCAACAAAAATGTTGAGCTATATATTATCGATTTCTTTCTTCTTTAGTTATCTTCATTCTCTAGCTACTAAAAATATAGAATTACTCTTAATCGCATCCTATATATGAATACAATAGTAATGAACTAATTCGTTATTTTCCTAAAAATATCCAAAAACCACTGATGAATTTCAGAAAAACCAAAAATAGACAATTTTTCAATCATTTTTTATTCTTTTCAAAAGCTTGTCATTATTATCAATGAGCAAGAATATTCTGTTGATATTAGCATTTTTGTCTTGTGTTGTCAATGCTATCTCATTTACGAACAGACATATTTATTCAAAAGATGATACTGTATGTGTGTCCCTTATTTATTTGTAATAAACTATTTCTTAGATGAAAGTATATGCTTCTTCGTTATTTTCTGAAGAAAAACAATCCTCTCATTTTTTCTACGATTTACCATTTTGCAAACCATCCGTTGTCATTCCTAATCAATCTAATATTGGAGATCTCATCATTAATTCCGAACGATACAATACGTTTTATATATTTAAAACACAGATGGATATCAATAAACCCATTTTTGTGTGTACCAAAACTTTCACTGATGAAGATCTTGATCAATTTGAGTATTTCATGGAAAACAATTATAAAGTTACATGGTATTTATATTTATATTGTCTATATATTTGTTTTTAAAATAATCATTATTTTATTTAGGATGATTGATTCATTACCCGCTGCTATTCTATTAAGAAAACCCTCAAATATAACAATTCCAACCTATACAACTGCTCATAAAATTGGATATATTAATCATGAGAAACAGTTTTGCATTTATAATCATTTAAGTTTTATGGTTGATTTAAAAGAAGATACAAAAAATCATTATACAATTGTAGGCTTCCAAGTTCTTCCAAAATCTATTCCTTATATAAAGAAAGATGATGATTTTATCATTACAACAAAGAAGACATGTGCTGTATGTTATATATATATATATATCTTGTATTATTAACTCTATTTCAATATATTTTTTCTATATAGTCTGTTTATGTTGATGAATCCGTTTCATTTTCTTATGATGTTCACTTCCGTACTAGTGTGTCTCAAGATATTACTATTTGGAATAATATTATATATAAAACTAGACATCCCACTATACATTGGTTTACATTAACCAATAACTTATTCATGATTCTATTTGTGACTGTATATATATATATATATATTTGTTTTTGTTTTTATCATTTTATTCATTCAGATTTATATTGTTTCATATAGAATGCATATTATTTATTATATATTTCATTATAGATCCTTTTGGCTAATTTATTAATATATATATTTACAAATCACAAAGCTGGTTATAATCTTCTGGTATATATAAATAAATATTCATGTGTGCTTAATTATAGTTATATATATACATTATATAAATATAATATATTATAATATGAGCATATATTTACATATTTCGGATGCAATATTATATGATATTTTCCATTCATATTTTATCCTACAGAAATATACATGTTATAAATTATATTATCTATAGAATGTTACTGAAATTGAACAAGATACTATTAATAATACATGGAAATTAATTTTTTCAGATGTTTTCAGACCTCCTACTTATTTTCATGTTCTTTGTGTGCTTACAGCTACTGGTGTATATATATATATATATAAGTTTTTTCTTTTCAATTTATTTATAGTTTTTTATCAATATGGAAATATTTTTTAATATATATATATATATATATATATATATATATATATATATATATATATATATATAGATTCAACTTGCTTTATCTCTTGGTTGTACTCTGTTAATTCCTTCTATTCCCTATATATCTCAATATATATCTGTTACTCTTCCTTCAGATCTTATTCATTGGTTCACTATATTCTACTTATTCTTCTCTTTCCTTAATGGATATATTACTTTTTATATGTATTTATAATAATAATAATAATATATATTCTTCTATCAATAATAATAATAATATATATATATATATATATAGACTTCATCATTATGAGCATCCTTCTTCACTTACTTTAGGATATATCTCTGTTATTCCTTTTTCTGTTCTTTATTTCGTTTCTGTTACTATTCTTCATTTAATATGGATATTTGCAGACTTTCAAGAAATACGATCTATATGTATGTATATATATTTAATACTCTTCAATATATTCATTAATAACATATATATATTTAATACTCTTCAATATTTTTAATTATGTACTATTATCCTATTCTATGTGTATATTCATTAATTATTACATCTATATATAATTATGTTGTTTTCTTCCTTCTATTCTTTAATATATCTATTGGTTTTAATTATATTGGTGCTTATTGTTCAAATATCCCTCGTGACTCGTATATACCTATTGACTCAAAATCGACAAAGAGAGATATTCCTCAACAATCTATGTATATACTATTTCTTTCAAATATATTTATTCTTTATTAAAAATAATTTTTCATCCTTATTTCTTTTTATAAATAATTTATTGAAATATTGTTTTTATAAATCAAATAATATATAGTTCTAGCTTCATTAATTATAACTATATATATTTCTAATGATCGACTATTTATATATATATCGTTTCTATATATACTGATTCTCTATTTATATATTATAACACACTATATTTATCTCTATATTTATAGATGGACTTCAACCACTGTACATGGTATTATTGTTGGTTTAGTTACTTATTTAGCTATTTATTATGATCTATTCACTATTACTGACAATATACTACATAAACAAACCTTATTATATGCACAATATTCTTCCTATTCCTATTTTATGTCCTTATGTATTTCCACGGGACTCTCTCTTCTTCTCTTATTCTCAAAATTATCTTGTGAAAATTATGAATGGTGGTGGTCATCTTATATTGTTCCTTCCTCTATTGGAATTGTTAACTTTGTTATTAGTATGATTTATTTCACTGCCAAATATCATATCAAAACACTCTCAGCTTGTATATATATATATGCTTAATTTATATCACATTTTTTAATTTAATTTTACTATAAATCATGAATCTATTTGTATATATATTCATACCTATTTTTAACTATTTTATAATTTAATCATGAATAATGAATCTATATATATAGTACTTATTTTAACTGTAGAAATTGGACTGATTTCTATTATATTATCCATTATTTATGGAGGTATAGGATTCTTCTTCTGTTTCCAATTCGTTAAAACTATTTATGGTACTCTTCGTATCGATTAATTATGATATATATGTATATATATTCATTTATACATCATTTTAATCATTCGAATTTTATATACTTATTTTCTCAATATATGTATTACTTCTGTACCCTGTGTATAATTAATTTTCATTTTCTTCTTAAATGTTGAATATCTTAAATATTTTTTTATTATTATTCTCTTCTTTATATATTATTCTTGTATGAATTCTTGTTCATATAAACAAAAGAATAATTTTTTTTAAATATGGAATCATTCTTATATATGTTTTTTCTTCTTTGTATGTATATACTCTCAAGATATACTATTTATTTGAATTTTCTTTAGTTTGTTTTTTAATAATAGTATTTATTATTTTTTCTTGTTTTCAGATTCAAACATTATTTTAGAAACATCAATCATCATAAAAATAGTTCATATATATAAAGATCATTATGTTAGAAATTCTAGTGATTGTTTATAAAAGTTAATGTAAAACAAATCAACAAATATATGCGCTACATGTTAATCGAAAGAATAATAAGAAATCAATAATATATATATATGAGTTTATTGTTATTCATCATCTATTCCATCATCATCAAAATCGGGTGTCATGTCTACTTCATCAATATTCTCTAATTCTTGATCATCAACATAAGGAACAGATGACGATATATCTAATGAAGATAAACTATCTAACTTCTTTTGAGCATTTTCATATTCTTTATTTATATAATCCAAAGAATTCTCATATTTTCCTTGATAGCATTCTGTATAATAAGTCATTAAAGGTTTACTTACTGGTAAAATAGCTTCAGATTCTATTTCAATATCGTAGTTATCCTCAAGTATTGAAATGAAATATTCATTGATTGCATTGGATGTAACTGTAGCATATTTATGAGAAAACCACTTTGCTTTCATGTATCCAATAAAGTCATCTATTAAAGCACAACCCATCTCAAATGAATCTTCACCACCATAACCATCTTGGACAATCATAGAAAATACTTTCCAATTAATCAATATAGTTTTTATTATCTTCTTATATATTTCAAACCCTTCAGCTGTTCCTGTACTCATTGATATTGAATATACATATATATATAAAGAAACTATGAGAATCCCCCCGTTTATTCCTTTTTATTGACTTTAAAAATTCCTTTTTTCATTCTTATTTTTGTTTTCATTATTATTTTGTAATTTAATGATATCTCTTATATTTTATCTTGTCATAGTGTTATGAGGTATTCACTAAGAATAATATGATTTCTAAAAACTAAATACAACACGAAGTCAAACAATAATGCTTGTTTGATTCAAAATAGGCAACTATAAACAATGTATTCAGACTATAATAATTTGAAATTCATTAGATTTTAGAAACAAAAATAAAGAATAAAATTCAATAAAATAATAAATGGAGTTTTTTCAACAATATAGATGTTCTTCACTATTTTATTCAATTCCGTTATCTTTAAAAAATGAATTCATCGATAAAGAAGATCCAAGAATATTTTTCATCATTTGATTTCCATCAATTGTATTACCTTTTTCTAATAATTCTTTACGTACTTGAAATCCAGCTTCTTTGTTAAGTTCATTTCCATTCATTATATAATGAGATAATTCACTACTATATAATTCTGCCCAGTTATATCCATAATATCCACATATATAATAATCAGTAACAAGATGTAATGCAGAAGCAATAGGATATATATCAGGAACTAGATCAAAATATCCATATTTTGATTTTATATCTTGTTGAACCTATTTATAATAAAAATATAATATATATAATGAATTATAATATATATATAATAAAAGAATGTTTATATAAATAATGTTTTTATATAAATAATGTTTTTATAATTAATTAATGTTTTTATAAGAAAAAAATGATTATATAATTAAATAATGTTTTTATAAGAAAAAAATGATTATATAATTAAATAATGTTTATATAATAAAACAATGTTTATATAATAAAATAATGTTTATATAATAAAATAATATTTCTATATAATAAGTCTAAGAAAAATAAAATAATAATGATTCTATATACTTTGACAATATCTTGATATGTATTTGTATGTAAACAATAATCATAATGTGAGAATAAAGCAATATCATGAATAATATAAGGAGTTTTAAAAAGTTTGGATTGTACCAAGTTATGAATCATAGATTTTGGAAGTGATTGATGAGTTGTTTTATGACATGATATTGTAGAGAGAATAGATGGGTTATATATAAGATGTTCTATTAACTATAGAGATAATCATTAGAATATAAGTATATATATAAATATACAGTAGAAGGAACTTCAAGGAAGTCATCTTGCGTATTCATACCACTTAATAATGCCATAGGTACATTAGACGTCAATTGATGAATAGCATGTCCCATTTCATGAAAGAGAATAGCTACTTCTTCATGAGATAGATATACAGGAGACGAAGGAGAAGAAGGAGGAGTTATATTACTTATAATCAAAGAACTAGACAACTAGAGAATATATAAGGTCATAATTAACATATAAGAATTATAGTCATTATTATTATTATTTAAAATAGTCACAATAATAACGTTTTTATTCAATAATTTATATAATAATGTTTTATAAATAATTTATATAAAAATATTAAATTATTTTAATATGAATAATTATAATTAATTATCTATCTATTTAAGATAAAAAATATATATATATTGTTTATATACAAGTTGTTTTCCTTGATATATGCATGGATTTTGAAGAGGTAAATTTTGTGAATAAGAATATTTATCTATTTAAATATATATATAAATTTACATTAAAAAAAAATACTTTTTCTAGGTAATAGATCTAAGAATAAGATTCCTTGTTGTTGAGTATAGGGTGTTGAGTCTTTATTATATTGATTATAATCCTTTGTATTATATACTTTATATACATATACAGAAGGATCCCAAGTACTGATTTCATTTGTTCTATATATATTATTATGATAATATATTAATCTTATTATACTTTTCAAAATGGAGTCCAAATAAATATTCAACAATAGTAAATAATTGTTGAATAACATGATCAAATGGGAAATACTCACGTATTTCCTCTTGATTTATCTATATATATAATGAAATAGAAATTATTTCATAATATATAAATAAATAAATTAATTAATTAATTAATTAATTAATAAATTAATAAATAAATAAATAAATAAATAAATATAAATAAATAAATAAATAAATAAATAAATAAATAAATAAATAAATAAATAAATAATTATAAATAAATAAATAAATAAATAAATACATGATAATTCTGTTGTATATATTGATTTGTATAATATAGATAATCATATTCATAAAAGTGAGTATTCTTCGTATCTTTATATTTCATTTCCTTTAATATAGATATATTTTTCTTTACTGTTGGCGCTGTTCTATGTATAATATTCATATTAAAATCTCTAACAGTATCTGGATTCTTTGACATTCGTTTCTCTGTCATATACTCACCCATATTATGATACCTATACGTATAGAACATAGACACTATACTATATTACATACCCTAATAATGAAGAGACTTCTTGTCGTAACCTCAGTATATTTTTCATAATATTTAAATTAGTAATTCCTCCCCTTTGATAAAAAGAAACATAGGCCTTCCTTCTGGTATCTTCTTTCTTACATTGAGTATAGAGTATATTCATATGAGGATAAGTAAGACTAATCCTATATAGTCCATCACTATCTTTAGGAAGACTCTCTAAAAACAAAGAGGAACAACCTATTTATAATAGTATAAAACTAGGAAATGTAGAAATAAGATAACTGTAATGAAATATATATTTGATTTATTTTAATAAAAAATAATATTATATTTTAATATATTCATAAATATATAAACATACCCTCCAATTCACCAGAATTCAGAAGTAATTCGGTAGAATCATTTCCTAAATTATTTCGAAATTGTAATGATAAATCAAGTAACTCAGACATCTTTTTAGTATATAAACACTTTTTGTCCGGAGACAATGAAACACCATTTCTTCTATAAAGAATATTATTGGTATATTATATAATATATATTATATATTATATATTATATATTATATTATATATTATTTTATTATTATATTATATTATATAAACTATATTAAATATTATTATATAAATTTATAACATTTATAATATTTTAACATATATAACTTTTAACATTTAAATAACTTTTAACATTTAACATTTTTTTAACATTTAAAACAAATACTTTTATATACCTAAAATTGGATATAATAGTATCTATATATTTTTCTTCAACATATGAATATTGAATTCCTTGTTTATGTCGCTCTTCTAATTAGAATATAATTTTTATAAAATGTGGAACATAAATTTATACATATTACATACCATTAAATAAATTAATTGCATTATAAAGATCAGAATTAGATAATCGTTTATTCTATACATATATAAACATCGATAGGATCATATTATACAAAACATACTAATATACTTGAAAAGAAAGCAATTCACCAGACTGTAATACAGAACAATCACGAACTTCTTGTAAAGGAGAGACTTCTTTTAGGAATGAACAATTATTAACTAATAAAATAGTAACTAATCAATCCTTAAGATACATGAAAACATATATTGAGCATCATTATCCATATATGGTTGAATGGTATTACGAAATGTTCGGTCTTTCATTGATATTCGAATAATTTCATCATCTCTTTTCTTTATTTGTTGCATCTTTATATATATAAGCACATTATTTAATTATGAGAAGAATAGATTCTAATACACATTGCTGAGACAATTGCTTTATTTGACAAGCTGAAATAGTAGGAAGTATTTTAAATAAACCACTCATTGTATATAGAAAAATAAAGACTTAAATGATTCATAAAAAATAATTAATAAAATCCCTAAAATTATTTTTTATATTTATTTTTTGAATTACTCTGGGTCACCTATTTTTTTTTATTCTAAATAAAATATTATTTGGTAGTTTTATAATATTGTTTATACTATACATTTGAAATTAGGCTTATTCATAACACTAATCTCACACAGACAATTAGTGATCTCCTAGAAGAACTTCTATAGTTCTTCTTTCCGTTAATATTATATTTCTCTACCTCAATCCATCTATAAACTATTTTCATTTAAAAGTTGAATGTGATTCTTATCTTTAAGAACATATTTGAATCAAGTATAAATATATACATGGAAATACCACATTCATTTTATATACAACAAATATAAAAAAAAATAATTCTTACAATTCATAATGGTCATCATTAGAAAACAAAAGGTATTTGTGATATAAAAACATGAGATATTATGCACAATGATAAAATAATATATAATTTATAGATATATGCCAAACAATAAAATGATATTATTTGTTTTTAAACTACATATCAGGAAAGATAACTTTATGTATTGCATTCATGACTTGAGGACGAATTGAAGGACTAGATACAAGAATACCGTGATTATTTGATAATTTCTTTCCTGTAGAGAAATCGATTTCTTTATTAAGAATATCTGTTACAATTAATCCTGATTCTTTTGCTATAATATACCCTGCAGCATGGTCCCATACATTCTCCTATATAGTATATATAGATAACAACACTATATATATCAATATATAGGAAAATAAAACAAGAATATATAAAAAATATCTATAAACAATGTATTCATACTTTATAGTCATTTGTTGGTTTATATCGATAATAAACATGTGCATCTCCACGTGCTACTAAGCAATATTTAGTCATACTATCAATATATATAGATTGTGTATTGTTATTTAATTCTTGTTTAATAGAATCTAAAATGGACACATTAGAGTGACCACGTTCATAGCTAGTGACGAACACAGCGTCAGATACCGATTGGATATCATGACAACAGATAGCACGTGATATATGGGTATCTAGATCAATCATTTTAACACCTGATGATTGTTGAGCTACAAAGATACATCCTTTTGGAAAAGAATCATATATATTTAAAGAAGAAGAAAAAGAAGAAAACGATAAATTTGGACTTGATATTATTCCTATTAATATAAATAATATTGATGTTTAATAAAAATTAATAATTTCAACATTTTTATATATAAAATAATATAGATAATTATATTTTATAAAAAAATAATATATAAAATAATATAAATATTTATTTTTTATAAAAAAAATTATATATATATATATATATATATATATATATATATATATATATATATATATATATAATAACATAAAAATTTACCAAAAAAAGGTGTATGATTATGTATATACGCTAATCCGATAGCATAATACTGTTTACGAATAAATCCTTTAGTTCCATCAATCGGATCTAAAACCCAATAGTCATGATTCGTGTCAATATTGTTATTATTTGATAATACTTCAATAATATCTTGTTCTGTATCTACATAAAGAAATAGAAACTTTATATAAAGAAATAAAAACTTTATATAAAGAAAAACTTTATATATAAAGAATTAAAAACTTTATATAAAGAAATAAAAATTTTATATAAAGAAATAAAAACTTTATTAAGAAAAACTTTATATAAAGAAAAACTTTATAAAGAAAAACTTTATATATAAAGAATTAAAAACTTTATATAAAGAAATAAAAACTTTATTAAGAAAAACTTTATATAAAGAAAAACTTTATATAAAGAAATAAAAACTTTATATAAATATTAACAATCTAAATACATATATCGGATTCAAATGCCTGATTGACATAGGTTGTCACTCTTTCTAAGCAATCTTTTCCTTGAGACGTTTGAAGAAAATTCGAATCTTCTTCAGCTACTAATTTGAAATTTTCTTTACCAAAGAGACGAATCAAATGTAATGATATAATTGCTTGTACAGAGTAATCAGCAACTGTTACTGGACTTAAATCAGATTTACTGATCACATTTTCTGAAGATATTGTTTTCTATAGATAAAGAAAAATAAAAAAAATATTTTAAACATATAAAATAATCAAAATATATGACTATCTATATACTTGTATTTCTTTTGATATTAATGAAGCCTTACGGACAACATCTATTGCTGCATTTAAATACTTTGTGAACATTCTGTATAAATCATTGTTAAATTAAAAGCGAATAAATATAATTAATGAATAATAAAGTAATGTTCTATAGATTCTATATCAATTTAAACCTCAAAAATTCAGATCTTAATGATTTTTCAAAAAGATTATAATAAATATATAAATAATTAATATGTATTGTATATCAAAAATAGTCAAAGAATAATCTTGTAATAAATATATATACAAATAAATGATCGAGTTCTTAATAAACAAAGTCAAATAAAAAAGTGATTAAAAATGAAAAGCTAGTTATAAAAACATCAGTTTCACGGGGATTTCTTTCATTGAAAATAAAATTCCATTTCAGATATATTTGCTTTTTTCTATAAAAAATATATATTTTAAACACAACTTCAAAAGAAAACCGCGATTCTTAAGTAAGGTGTCCATTTCAAGAAATGTATCTTTTCTTTTTATATTATTTATTAAGTAGTTATTTCTTTTTATCATGATCCAATTTTTCTTGATTGTTAATAAATTAGGTCAGACTCGTATGTCTGTTTATTACGAGTTCTTAAACATTGATCAAAGAGTACAACTTGAAGGTGAATGTGTTCGTAAATGTCTTGGTGTAAAGGATAATCAATGTAATTTCATTGAATATGATAAATATAAGATTATTTTCAGACGTTATGCTTCTATTTTCTTTATTGTTGGTGTAGATCTTGAAGGAGAAGATAATGAAATTGGTATTCTTGAATTTATTCATTGTTATGTTGAAACATTAGATAAATTCTTTGGTAATGTTGTATGTTTTTATTATTTTTGTTTATTTATTATTTATTTATTATTTTAATTATATTTCTATATGTATTTCCAACAATACAAAAATAATATTCCAAAATGATAATATATAGTGTGAATTAGATATTATGTTTAATCTTGAGCGTGCTCATTTTGTTTTAGATGAAATGGTTTGTAATGGTGAAGTAGTAGATACTAATTTAAAGAATATCACTAGACCTCTTGAATTAATGGAAAAAGCTAGAGCTAAATGTTAAGCTAACCAAATAAATCTATAAGTATTCATTTTGCATCAGTATTGTTATATTTCTATTTATCATTCTGTTTTAATTTATTACGCTATTTTATTCAAGAATTTTTTTTGGTTATATTTAACAATAAATCTATATATATTTAACAATAAATCTATAATATATTTAACAATAAATCTATAATATATTTAACAATAAATCTATAATATATTTAAAAATAAATCTATAATATAAATTAAAAAAACGAATTATTTACAATATAATTTCATTTTTCAATGATTTATTATTCCATTTATTGTTATTACATAAAAATCATTCTTTTTTTATTGCACAAAAATGACAACTGAATATATATATATTTTAATACAACTAAAATAATTCATGACTATAAATATACTATTAAACTACAAATTTTTTTTTATAAATTGTTTTTTTTAAATATATAATAAACAATAAAAACTAATGAATCTCAACAAAAAGCCAAAAACAAAATGTATACTATTGAATAATATCAGTGAATATAAAAAATAATTCAACTTAAAGTAATATAAAATATAAATATAAAGAAGTAAAATATTAATAAAAAGAAAATACGAAATCAGTTTATAATAATAATAATAATAATAATAAAAATAATAATAATAATAATAATTTTTAATTGATTAATTGGTAATAGAAGATAATATTATGAATCGTTTATATATAACTATAGAAAATAATATAAATGAAATGGAGAGTTGATAAATGCAATCATATATATTTTTAATATGAAATAAAAAATATGACTAAAATATTATTAAGATGAAATAAGAAAATAAAATAATATATTTCTAATAAATATATAGAACTAATGAACATTTTTTTATAACTTTCTTATTTCTTAATAAATATTTTACATATGAAAAATAATGTATGTAAATGTATGTAGATATGAATTATATATATTTAAAGAACATAAAAATATATACATTAAAATTACCATAAGATAAAATAGACTATAAGTGAAAAAAGAAGATAAATAGGTTATATAAATAAAATTAAAAGAATAGAAGAGCTATTTATAATAATAAATAAACGATTCAAAAAAAAAAAAAAAGTGATAAAAAAGAAAGAAAAAAAAAAGTGAAAAATAAAGTAAGAATAATTATTATAGAGTTAATAGAAATAATAATATAGAATAGAAGATCAAGAATGTATTTTAGATACATAGTTATTATATAAAGAGAAAAACATTTGATAATAAGAGAAGAGAGAATCAAATAATAAAGATTGTTCGATAGAATTCGATTTTGTATTGAGATCAAATGAAGGACATGATACAGTTTTATTTGTTTTTAATAGTGACGAATTCTTTATATGGTTTTTATTTGATGAAGATTGTATAGAAGTATTCATATCGGATATATAAGAAATATAGAAAGAATCTTTAGACACAGCAGTTATTTGCAAACAAAAATAGAAAAGATGTTTGAATTGTTTTAGTTGTGAGAAAGAAGGAGAATATAAATTAAAAAAGAAATCAAGATAATCAATGATTACATTATGATTGAAAAATGAAAGCGAGCAAAGAGAGTTGAATGATTCTTGAGGAATAGAATGAAGAATATCAGAATATAATTGAAATATAGAAACAGGAATTATTGAAGGAGAATAGAGAGTAATTGGAGAATATAATGTAGGTAGAGATACATATTTCATATCTATAAGTATTTTAGGTGAATATACAGTAGTTGATAAGAAATCATCAGTTTTATTATATACATCTTCAAAAAAAGATAAAGGAATACAAGTAAGATTTGTTGATATATATAGTTGTAAATCTTTTGTTGATTGTAAAGGAATAGAAAATAATGATAAATTCTTCGAGTTTGTATAATATAAATCATATATAAAGTCTAATAAAACATAAAGACTTGTTGAATCCGAATGATATATAGTATTACTTGAAGAGAGAGTATTTTTATTATTTGTTTCGTGAAGAATAGATGACTGTATTGACGGCTGAGAAACACTCTTTGAAATAAACACAAGAGATTTATTCAAAGATGGATTATCATATATAGAATGAGAAATTGGAGGAGCAATATTTGTAATATTATTATTAGGAATAGTGTTGGAAATATTATTAGGAATAGTGTTGGAAATATTATTATTAGAAATAGTATTAGAAATATTATTATTATTCAAATTATTATTCAAATTATTATTCAAATTATTATTCAAATTATTATTATTCAAATTATTATTATTCAAATTATTATTATTCAAATTATTATTATTCAAATTATTATTCAAATTATTACTATGATTACTCTTTCTACTTTCATCAGTATATGTTAATGATGCTATAGTATAAGGTGCTTTCATTTCCTTAGTAGAGATAGATTGACATAGAGGAGATAATGATATAGATGTTGCTGGTAAAGGAGATACTGAAGACAATTCACACATACTATTAGAAACTACATGGTTATCATTAGAAGATTCAGAAATAGTAAAAGGATTTGATAATTCCATAGTATTTGAATATACTGTTGTTTCATGTAGAGTCGAGAGAGATGCATTTAGTAATGATTGTGTTCCAATAGATGATTGTTGGTCATTATTTGAAGAAGAATTAAAAGAATTTGTATCTGTTGCTAATGTACACGATTGATAATATCTATGAAAAGATCCAGAAAGAGGAGTATCAGTAGTAGAAGATGATGATGATGATGATGAAAGAAGAGAGGAATGTTTATTTGTTCGAGAAGGAAGAGAAGAAGAAGAATAGTCATTATCACAAGAAGAATTAGTTCTATAAGAATTTGATGTTCCTGACAAATCTAATGGAGGAATAATAGTAATAGCTTTAGAAAAAGGATAAGGATAAGAAGAAGGAGAAGAAGATGCAGATTGTATTTGTGTATTTATAGAAGAATTTGAAGAAATACAAGAAGAATGAATATGATTATTATTATGTGTAGATTGATGACATATATGAGATGGAGAAGAAGAAGGAGATAATGAATAATATTGAGATGCACTTTGAAGTAAAGGAGACATAGATGTATTTGCAGGAAGACAAGAACTAGAATTAATAGAAGAAGAGGGACTAGCAGTATCTTTCTGAGAAGAAATATAGGATTGATTAGAATCCCTTAGAGAATTAGAAAGATAACGAACAACCATCAGAAATACGTAAGCTTCTGAAAAAGAAGGAAACTTAAAATATGGACAATCGATATTAATTTTAGATCGAGTAAGAAAGATAGTATATGCATCATCCTATATATATTTAATGATAATTATTTATCACATAATATTTGTTTAATAATAAATAAATTTCATAATAATAAATTTTATAATAAATAAATTAGTAATAAATAATATAATATAAATAAAATAAATATAATATAAATAAAATAAATATAATATAAATAATATAATAAATATAATATAAATTATAAAAAAAAATATATAATATAAATTATAAAAAATATATATATAATATAAATAAAATAAATAAAAAATATATAATATAAATTTAATAATAATATACTATTTGTTGAGTAGATAAAAAGAAAGCATTATAAGAGCATTTTAGATTATATATATATTTGGGAGTAATATCATTTGGAGAGTTATATATATATAGATATCGATCGGAAATACATATCCAAACATAATTCCATGATTTATTATGTTTCATCATTGCTATATTTTGATAATATGTATAACAGGCTGAGAAATAAGGAGAGTCTGTTAAATCACGAAAAGAAGATATTTTATTATATTCTATAGGGTAAGAAGGAATTGTTTTCGATATAGAATGAGTTGTATCTATAGAGACTGCTGATGAATCTTTCGGTATTTGATTTGTAGGTATAGAATTTGATATAGAAATGGAAGAAATAGATGAAGGAAGAGGAGGAGAAGGAAGAGGTTTTGTTGTTTTTATAGTAGATGTAGTAGAATATAGATTAGAATCTTGAGTATAAGAAGCAGCATATATACTTTTATGAAAAGATAATTGTGGAGAATTATTTACAGAAGAAGAAAGAGTTTCTTTAGGAAAGAAATAGGATGATTTAGATATATCTTTAGAAGTAGCATGAGGAAGAATAGGAGTAGATACTCTTGTTGTATTATTGATATTCGAAGATATTAAAGAAGAAGAAGATGAAGGAGGAGGAGGAGGAGATGAAGGAATAGGTGTAGGAATAATTGTATATTCATTAGATGTATCTTGAGTATTATATGTATCTATATAAAGATGATTTGATGAAGTATTTAATGAAGCTATAGAAATAGTAGTAGGAGTAGATTGAAGAGAATTAATAGTAGGTGTATACGATGAATGAGGATAAGAATATTTATTTTCTTTATGAGAAGTAATAGGAGAGTCTATGGGAGATAAAGGAGTATGAAAAGTAGATCGAGGAGGAGGAGGAGGAGGAGGAGGAGGAGACACGAAGGGTACTGGAGAAGGAGAATAACAAGGAGCACATGAATGATGCTGAAAATACTTTGTTTGATGACGTTCTACTGCCATCTGTATAGTATTAGTTATATAAGTATGTCTAGATTCAAAAGTATCCATTTCTCTAAAGAAAATAGTAAATAGAAGATATATATTATAAATAATTATTAAAAAAATAATAAATAATAATTAATAAACATAATTAAAAAGAAATAATAATAAATAAATAAAATAAATAATAAAATAAATAAAATAAATAATAAAAATAAAATAATAAAATAAATAATAAATAAATAAATAATAAAATAAATAATAAAATAAATAAATAAAAAAAATAATAAAAATAAAATAATAAAAATTAACATACAATTCATTATAATCAAAGCATAAGAATTCGATATTAAAATTTTCAAATTTAACGAGAGTTTCTGCAAATAATGGATTTACAGTCAAATCTTTTGTTTTTAAATGATTTGATCTTAATTTAGACTTTGAACATATATTAATTAGATTTGTATTAAAACAAAAATGAAACACTTCTTTTTCATCAATTTGATAAGAACAACTGATATCGCCCTGTATTGTAGAGCCAATCTAATATATATATTATTATTATTTTATTTATTATATACAACAAAATATATATATATATACTAATATAATATACAAAACCAAATAATAAATAAATAATAAATAATAAATAAATTTATATATATACAACAAAGGAGAGAATAGAAGGAGGTCCAAGTGTATAGAGAGGTTGCTGTTGAGACCAGCTAGAATTATATACTATATATTTATTCCCTTTATATTTACTATATAGTTTAATCGATTTATTTCCAGCACGAAATGAAGTGAAGTTATATGCAATAATTCCCGCGAAAATAACAGCTTTCGGATGTATATGTAAGGATTGTGAAAGAATAGTGTCCTTTTGTTTTTGAATAAGTGAATAAAAATGACGTATACATACAATTTGTTCAATATTTTCGACTCCATCTCCTCGTTGAGTAGCAAAGAATTGAATGACTTCATTTATATAACAATTAGGGTCCTTATTTATAGAAACACCATCCATAGATACAACAGAAGTCTCTCGATTCTCTTCTAATAAATCTATACCATATATATATTTCATAAACAAAAAATAACAACATATTATTAACCCCGTACGACCTTTACCTATATATATATATTTTTTTATTATATAGAATTCTATTATAGTATATATAGAATAATGAAAAATTAAAAAATAACTATTTATCAAATTATCATACAATATATATATATAATATTTATTTTTATTATATAGAATTCTATTATAGTATTTACAAAATAAAAAAAACTTAAAAAAAAATATTTATCAAATTATCATACAAAAAATATATATATAAACTACTTGAAATAATAAAATTGATTACTATATATATATATATGTATACCCGCTAGACAATGGATAGCCACAACATTATTCGGGTCACAAAGAAGCCATGAAGATATTAAGTAACATAATGACCATATAGTATCCATAGAAGGAGATTCATGATCCGGAAACCCAGAGGAAAATACCTACAGAACAATCAAAATAATAATAATAATCATTATTAGTATGATTTTATAAATTAAGTAACAATATATAAAAGAATATATATATTTTTGAATATACTCTATTATTGAATTTCGAATAATCGTACACTCTCTCACTTAGATTAATCACAATATAATGATTATTATGTTCTGTATTTAATAATTTGGCTACCTATAAAAATATATTTAAATTACAAAAAAAAAATTAGACTCAATAAATTCAACAAAAATACTTGATTCAAAGAATTTCGAAATGCTGATTCAAGTCCTGTAGAAGGCATCCCCATTGCTATTATTCTAAAGAATAAAATATTATTAAATTAACAAAATATATTTTAAAAAATAATAATTATTATATAAATTGCAATAATTCGCTTTATAAACTTTAAACAAATATCACAAAATAAAAAGCAAGAATAATGTAATACATACGTATTTGTAATATATGTTAAATCTAAATCATATGTACAATCTACATAACGATTTCGATTTCCTATAATATTTATATTATTTAGGTTAATCCACACATATAGAAACATACCAGAAATTGTCCATTTCAATTTTGTATTGAACATATCTACTATTTAAATGTAACAATGAAATAACTGCAGATAATATGACTAATAAATATTCAGAATGATCAATATAAGAAATATATTTCTTTATATTGAAATAATAATAACAAAATGAATCTTTACAGTAAAAAAAAATATGTTCTTCAAAGAAAAATTTAAAAGAGTTTTGTTACCATTTCGCCACTTCAATCAAATTCCCAGAAATATTAATTGTGATTGTGGTTATTTTTTGCGTTTCCTCATGAATATGCTTTCTGTAGTTTAAATATTAAAACAATGAAACTTATTTAAACTAGTTCTCTTTCTTACAATCAATGATATTTCATATAGATATCAATGAAATTGAATCATTGATATTAAATAATATATACCTTTTAGGATAGGTTTCGTTTCTTATCATGTTTTTTAACATTTAAAGTCAATTGTTCCTAAATATTCGAATATTATCATTTTAACTATCTCTATGATACAATAGATCCATTAAATAATAGAATCCTAGCAATCATCTATAAATCTAGGTTGCTTTTATTTTATTCAAACCAATTTTATTCATTATAAGGAGTAATATACTGTTTCACTAAGATCTAGTATCATTACTATATCTAGAATACTGAGTAAATTCTATAAAAAGACAAAACTAATCAGTTTATGTAATATCTGATGATTATTCTATGCTAACAATTCTAAGATATGTTGACATTATTTGTATAAATAATGACTAAGAAATTAATAGAACAATCTAATGTTGTTTTTATGTTTTTTTAAATGTTTTATATCCATAATAATAACACACCATTTCAAAAAAATATCCATATAAAACCATTAGTATAGTATATATATGTAGAGACACCAGTGATAAATCTTTTGAGCAACCAATAATAACATAGATATTGATATAAAATAAGTTTTTAATTGAATGAACCAGTTTTACCTCCAAAACATTAATACAAGATATCTCTAAAAAAAATGGAATTATGGTTCTTATCTCTTACTGATAGAGTTATCTAGATTTAATATTTGTTAGATTTAGATTCCTTTCTATCTATAAACCATTTAGAGAAGAACAAAAAAAAAATGAATCATATAAATATTGTTTCATTACTTCAATTAAAGAAGCATCCATGTAGTTATCAATATGAATTATATCATAGTCATTTCTTAAGACAAAAGAACTTTTCATTATTGAGAGTAATTGTAAGATTTGTATTAATCACTGATTAAGTTTTTTTCCTTTTTATTTTGTATCCAGATATAATATAAAAATGAAATTAAACCTGTAGTTAGCTTCTTATATATATAAATATATAGTCAGAAATGGATACTTATGATTCAGATGTTCTTTCGTTTTTTCCAGAATATCCATTAAATAAAAGGTCTCGTATTACTGAAATACTGGTATATGGATCACTTTTATGTACTTTAACTAACTCTGGTGTTTGTTCAGCTTATAATACAAGTCAATATATATATATATATATATATATTTCATATTGAATAATAATTTTATATATTATATTAATTTTTTTTCTACATAGATATTATAGAAATATATATATATTTTAAACATATTATATGTATATTTCTTATAGATACAATGAAACGAATATGTTTTTTAAATAGCAATTCTCAAGAGATAATTCGTTCTATATATTTGAATAAATACACGCAATCTATAGATCTAGTTATAATAGACTTTTTAGGTGATTCTACATGTTTAACAAGTCGTTCTATTTCTATACAGTATATATTTATATCATATTATTCTTATCTTCTTTTTTTTACATTTTTAATAAAAGTGATATTATCAATGGAAATACTAATGGAAAATTACTTTTTCAAAATGAAAATCTTATATATCCCAGCTTTATTGAATTCGATTCTATCAATAGAATTATTCTTACATTTACAAGCAATACTCAGTATTTTTTTGATTATGTTTTGTGATTATTTTTTTTGATTATTTATATTATTATACTTATAATGCTTTATTATCATATATATTATATATATATATTATTATACTTATTCTATATATTATTCTATATATTATTCAATATTTATTATATATATTATTCTATATATTATAATACTTATTATACATATTATCATACATATTATTATAATTATAACTAAACTTATTATTATTAAAAAAAAAACATAATAGAACATATAAAGTATGGTCATTATTAGATTATTCGCTTCTCTATTCGATTCACGATCAAAATATTGTTGATATCCGATTAAGGTAATTTATATATATAAAATAATCATATATATATATATATATGAATAAAATTATAATAGTTTGGGAACGATGGTTGTTGTTCATGGAATTCAAACAGTTATAACAAATAAAAATATACTAAATACATTACATATGGAAAATATATCTATTCCATTAACAGAAACTACTTCTTGTTCTCTATATAATAAAATTACAACAAAACAAATGAATCAATATATTGAATGTTCTTCTTTATTATTATCATTTATAAATATAAATACAGGACAACAATTATATGATTTAACATTTTATCTTCCTTCTCAATCAGAATATGACTTTTTAGAATTATTTGGAGATTGTTTTATGTTAAAAACAAAAAATGAGCCTTTATATTTAGTCAATGTATTTAGTTTCATATCAAATTCTAATTAGCTATTAATTCAATTACTATGCTATATGGAAAAATATATTTATATCAAAACTATTAAACACTATAATTTTATATACAATATTACTATTATACAATTATTTTATATAATAATAATATTGAATATTATATAGTTAGTCACTCAAACATTATCACGGATGCCTATGGAGAAGATGAACAATATCGCCTATTTATTCTTATATAACAAGAATAATGTTATTATTATTAATCAATCATCCATTGAAATATGGAACTTTAACTGTTCTCTTGAAGCAATGTATGTATTATTGTTTTATTATATTAAGTTAAAATAATTCATATTATATTATTTATAATAATTATTATATTATAATAATAATTATATTATAATTATTTATATTATAATAATTTATATTACATTTATACCATTTATTGATTTCATAATACTCTATCAATATGATTTTCATTTTATTTTTAGAATACAAAAGACTCCTATATCTTCTTTAAAAAATACAAAATATATATTATATATGTCAGAATCTCAAGATTTTCTTGTTTATTATTATAAAGGTGATCAAGGAAATGGTATATATATAAATCATATTAAATAGTAAACCCTATATACTTTATATAATTATTACCTTCCTATTCAGATATCCTTTGTTTTTATGACTTAATACATTATCAACTTCTCTATCAATTTCAACAAAACTATCAACAACCTAATGAAACTGTAGCTATCGAAGGAATCAGCTGTATTTATTTTCATGAAGAATCCTTAGAGTTATATACAGGTATACTCTAATTTTCAATTATTTATTATATAAATTGATTGTTTTAAACTTCTACTTCTATTAAGGTGCTCGTAGCGGAATGGTTTATCGATGGACAATCATTCATTGAATTTCAACAAATATTATTGATATAATATTATTCTAAAAGTGATTATTATTTACTTGTTAAACAATTAAAAAAAAAAATAATTGTTTTAAAATAATTTTGTTTTTATTATACATAACTCTTATTTTTGAAAAACTTCTTAATAAATACGAAGCACGTGTATAGAATAAAAATATTTACCAAAGAACAATCAAATATAGATATACATAAAAAACACGAACAACAAATAGAAAAATATATTCAAAAATTAAAAAATATAATAATAGAAATGGAATGATTCAGAAAGAAATAAAAAGTTTATGTAATAAATGAAATAGAAATTGGACATTACATATAATATTCTTATATTCATATATTTAATAAAAAACATATATAATAATTTTTATATTTAATGAATGATATTCCATTTAAAAAAACAAATAATAACAATGTATAAATAATACAGAGAATAATATATATAAAACAATTAAAGCAAATAATTAAAAAAAAAATAAAAACATTAAATTAAATAATGAAATAATAAATACTAAATGTATATAAAAAATTATAAATAATAGAAACATATATATATTTATAGATTAATATTTTTAATATATATATACATAAGATTATTAAAAGAATACTACAATTTGTATGATATTTGAATAGAATTACATAGTACAAGTAATAGTTCCATTTGAAGATGAGACAGAATGGATTGGTGAAGATGAAAGGACTGATTTTACATTCTTTTCTTTAGATGAAATATCTTTTGTTATTAGAGGAGTAACAGCAGAAGCATTTGTAGTAGATGATAAAATAGGTGTTTCTAAAGAAGAAATAGAAATCGAATTATTATGATGCAAAGAATGATCATGAATTTGAGGAGGAGGAGAAGAATAAGTAGTAAGAGGAGAAGTAGTTGTAGTAATAGAAGTCATAGGAATAGGATTACTAGTAGTATGTTGCATAGGAGGAGTAGTAGTTGTAGTTGTAGTAGTAGTAGGAGGAGGAGGAGGAGTAGTAAAGTTTAGGGGAATAGGATTATTAGTAGTAGAATTCATAGGAGTAAAGTTTAGGGGAATAGGATTATTAGTAGTAGAATTCATGGGAGTAAAATTTAGGGGAATAGGACGTTCATTAAAAAGTGGTGATACAGATGACACAAATTGAATGACTGAAGGATTAGATTGATTTGATAGAGGTAATGAAGGAGGATAAGGTAAAGAATGATATACTTGTGTTAATCCATTAGGACATAAAGTATAGAATGGTACAGAAGGAGAAGGAGAAGATAAATTATTTACAGATGTAACTGGGTAAGGATAATTCATAGAAATTAAAGGTATAGTTCTTTGAGGAATTGAAGGCTGAAGTATATAATATCCAGGAATAGAAGGCATTACTTGAGAAGACGTATAAGGAACTTTATTTGGAATGTATAGAACTGGGCGAACCATAGATTGATCAGTTGTTGGATATGTCATAGGAGTCTTCATATATTGTGAATTACAAGGAAGAGAATATGAATAATTATTTTGTGTTTTAGAAGAATCTTTTGGAGAAGTAGAATTTTGAGTATTATAACATTGAGGAGGAGGAGAAACAGAAGGAGATGAAGGAGAAGAAAGATGTAATGGTGATATTTTTGATGAAGGAGAAACAGAAGGAGAAACAGAAGGAGAGGAAGGAGAAGCAGAAGGAGAAGCAGAAGGAGATGAAAAAGAAGAGGAAGGAGAAGAGGAAGGAGAAGCAGAAGGAGAAGCAGAAGCAGAAGGAGAGGAAGGAGAGGAAGGAGAAGAGGAAGGAGAAGCAGAAGGAGAAGCAGAAGGAGAAGCAGAAGGAGAAGATGAAAAAGGAGAGGAAGGAGAGGAAGGAGAAGAAGAGGAGGAACAAGAAGAAGAAGAGGAAGAGGAAGAGGAAAAGCATGGAAAATGAGGGAAATAAGGAGAAGAAACAGGAGAAAAAGCAGGAGAATATGAAGATGACGCAGAAGAAGAAGAATATGAACTAGAAGGAGAAACAGAAGAAGAAGAAGAAATAGAAGGAGATTCATCTCTAAATATATTAGAATTATTATTATTAATAGATTCTCTATAAGAAGATGTGGATTCATGTGATTGTGGCAAAACTCGAATAAATGGTTTTGCTTGTTCTGATGAATCTAAAAATTCATTTTTATTTAAATCATCATTATTTGATATAATCATCGATTTGTTTTCTATATGCATAGGGTTATCACTAGTTCCATTAGTATCATTACTCTTATTAATAGTTGATTGATTATTCTTTTGAATAGAAGAAGAAGAAATAGTAGTTGACAAAGGTTGTCTGAATTTGTTCTCATCAACAATGTCTTGTATTATTTTATTAGAATTTAAAGAGTATTGAGAATGAATAGAGGGGATGTCTTCTATATTTATAGACATATTATTGTTATCATCATTAAATTTATCATCTTTATTATCATTATTATCTTTATTATTATTCTCTTCATTTATTATTGTTATATCTTTATTATTATTATTATTATCATCTTTATTATTATTATTCTCTTCATTTATTATTGTTATATCTTTATTATCATCTTTATTATTCTCTTCATTTATTATTGTAATATCTTTATTCATCTGAGTATCTAAATTAGTCATTAATACAGGTAAAGAAGTTCTTCTAGAATCATCAACAAATGTTGCTAATGCAGACATATTTGAAACATTAACTAGAGAAGAAGATGATGATGATAAAGGAAGATAAGAATTTGAAATACAAACTGGAGACGAAAACGTATTTTTAGAATGAAGATATAATCCTTGTTCTTTTATATTGATTATATTATAATAATAATTAGTATTTTCTTTTGTTGAATAAAAGTTTGTATTATATATATCTTTGATAAGAAGTACTGGATAGACTAAATTACTTGAAGGATTCCATATAGACATTAAATAGCTAGCAAAGGAAGCATATTGTTTATAATATTCTTGTGTAGAATTTAAATAATTCATCAATAAGTGAATAAATTGTTTTGAAGAAATAGAATGTTCCCATTCACATAGAATGTCACTCAACATATTAATAGATAGATGAAACAAAGATCTATATTGTTTCTTAAATTTATATGAAGAAGAAATACCTGAAAATGGATTATGAAATAAATGAATATATTGATCAAAAGATAAAAAAGAAGTGGGTTCATTAGATATAAATTCATCTTGATTCTGAATAGTACTAAAGCTTCTTTTCTTATTCTTTAGTATTCTTGAAGATGACATCGATAGTATAGATTTCGTTGTACTTCTAACACTACTTCTATCATCATAAATAGAGTCATTTACTTTGAACTTAATACTATCTTTAATATTCATTTGATTATATTCTGTTTCTTTATTAGGATTACATGAATAACAATCTACAGATAGATTTACAGTATGACAATCATAATTTATTAATGAACTGTCTACCATAGAGAGAGAGTTATTCAAATTTTGAGGAATTGTGTTTTTATTAATTGAAGTAGAATATATATATGTATTCTTTAGATATTGAGGTGAATTAGATAAAGACACAGTATTTAATTCATTTATAGTCTCATGTGTATGGAGATTACGATGAATAGTGTCATTCAAATAAGATCTTTTAATAGGAATTGAGTCTTTAGGATCTATATTATTAATAGCATCTATAGAATCTTCGTCTATTTCCTTCGTATATGTTTCTTGAATGTGTTTAGAATTCTTTTTCTTATTTGGTAATGATTTGTCATCTATTCTATTATCTATAGTAATATTTTTATTTTCAACTATTCGAAGTCGTTTTGGATGATATCTATTATTAATAACATAATCTTCCGATTTCTTTTCATGTATATCGGAGGACATGTGATTCTTATATTTATGATTAGTAGATGAACTATTTATTTCTTTAAGAATAACATTTTCAAAATGATTTTCTTGTGTCTTTTCTTTATTTATTTGTTCAGTTTCTATATTCATAGAAATATCCTTTATTTCAGAATGTGATTTAATTAGATTAATATCCTTTTTATTAGCAGTAACAGTAGACAATGAAGGAAAAGAAAGTGATGAAACAATTTTAGAATTCGTAGACTCTTCTATCGGAGATATTACAGGAATAGAAACAGAAACATCTAGAGAATGATTCTCATTATTCTTGTCAATTTCATTATTCTGATTATTATTAATTTTATTATTAAATCCATTATGATCAAAAATAGTACTATTATCATCACTATTACTATTATCAATATCAATATCATCAACTTTATTATTATCTATATTTATATTATTATCAATATCAATATCATCAACTTTATTATTATCTATATTTATATTATTATCAATATCAATATCATCAACTTTATTATTATCTATATTTATATTATTATCTATATCAATATCATCAACTTTATTATTATCTATATTTATATTATTATCCATATCAATATCATCAACTTTATTATTATCTATATTTATATTATTATCTATATCAATATCATCAACTTTATTATTATTTATATTATTATTTATATCAATATCATCAACTTTATTATTATCTATATTTATATTATTATCCATATCAATATCATCAACTTTATTCTTATCACTATTTTTATTAACAAAAGAAGAATGAATAATAGTATTATTTAGTTTTGTTTCATCTTTTATTCTCTGGTGTTTCAGTTCAGCTAAAGAAGAATCACTAGAAGGAGATGACAATTGTACATAAAGATCATTATGATCTGAAGATAATAACTTCTTATTCTTGGAGTTATTTATATGCATGTGATAATGTGTATTATCAGAGGTAACAGATGTATTATTAATGGATAAAAGAGGAACACTATCGGATACAATCGATGATGAAGAAGAATAAGATGATGATAATAATAATGATGATGATGAAGAAGAATAAGATGATGATGATGAAGAAGAAGAATAAGATGATGATGATGAAGAAAATGAAGAATATGATGAAGATGACATAGAACTGGAAACATCGTGTTTAATATAATCAGAAGTAGTATTATTGCTCTTATTATGATTATTCTTTCTACCTACTGATTGAATACTGTTTCTTGACAATTGATTGGTAGATTCCATGAGGGTCTGAGAGGGAGATGAAGGATCTTTGTTAATCGAAAGCGAAGAAGAATCAGTTATTATAGTAGATTCAATAGGAGACGAAATCTTGTCATAAGATATTTGTTTATCTACAAGAGTATCTATATCCTTATGAATAGACTTTGTGATATCTGTATATTGACCCAGAGGAGAAGAAGGAGTTGTTATAGATTCATTCTTATTAATATTAGTCTCATTTATAGATTTATTATTATTAATATTATTGTCATTTATAGATTCATTCTTATTAATATTATTTTCATTTATAGATTCATTTTTAATATTATTATCATTTATAAATTCATTTTTAATATTATTAGTCTCATTTATAGATTCATTCTTATTAATATTATTGTCATTTATAGATTCATTCTTATTAATATTATTCTCATTTATAGATTCATTTTTAATATTATTAGTCTCATTTATAGATTCATTCTTATTAATATTATTCTCATTTATAGATGCATTATTATTAATATCACTATCATTCATATGTGAAGAAGAAACAATATCTACTAATTCATTTTGAGATAATTCATTATTCATAAATTCTGTATTAGTAGTTGATTTATTCTGTATGGGTTCTTCTATATCAGCTGATAAGGTCATATACTCTTTATTACTAAGAGAGTCATTGTCTAGTATTTCATTTGAAGATACAGATAGATCAGAAGATAATGAATCACATATAGAAATTGTAAAATGTCTTTTATTTTTATTCTTATTCTTTTTATTAATACTCTTCTTTTTAATGTTTTTTTTGATAGTATTCTTTTTAATAGTATTTCTATTAGTACTTTTATTATTTGTTAATGAGGATTCTATTTCGGGTATTGGATTCTTTCGTGGACGACCTCTTTTCCGCTTAATAGCTACAGGTTGTTCTGAATACTCTTGTTCAGATCCAAGAATCGAAGAATCCTCTTGGTTATTTTGAAGTTTTGATGAACTACTTATATTGAGAAGATTTGTATTAGATATATTTATATTAGATATATTTGTTTCATTTTCATGAATTAAAGTATTCTTTTCATTTATTTCAAAAGGAGAAATATTCTCAAATTGATTTGAGAAAGAAAAAGAAGTATCTTTTTCCTTGTCAAAAGGAGAAGGAATGGTAATTATTTGTGTTTCTCCATTAGTTGTAACTATATAATCCATAGGAATAGATGTTTCTGGATTTACAGATAAAATATCATAAAATTGAAGTGAAGTGTTTGTAGAGGAATTCACTGGTCTTATAGATATAGAATCATTGTCTGAAATAGAAATAGAAACATTAGGAGATTTTGAAGATTTATTATTATTATTATTATCTTTATTATTCATTAAAGAATTATTATCTTTATTATTCATTAAAGAATTATTATCTTTATTCATTAAAGAATTATTATCTTTATTATTCATTAAAGAATTATTTTTATTCATTAAAGAATTATTATCTTTATTATTCATTAAAGAATTATTATCTTTATTATTCATTAAAGAATTATTTTTATTCATTAAAGAATTACTATTATCATAATTAATATAATTCATTAAAGAAGAATTATCAATACTATTTCTAGAATAAGAATGAGTTCTCTTTAAAGAAGGAGGACTGATTTTCTTCTTAGAAAACAATGATGTTTTATTTTTAGAAGATAGTTCAATTGTATTGTTAGGAGTTAGTTTCAATGTATCTATAAATAAAGGTGAAGCGATAGGATCTATTGAGTTTTCTATATAAGAATTACTTCGATGTTTTGATATATGTGAAGAATTACTATTTATAGAATATGGTGAATCTAATGATATTGATTGACTAGTTATATTTGATGTTAATGGATTATTATATGTAGAATGAGATATAGTATCATTATTAGAATAAGTAAATACTTGATTTGAAAATACTAAGTCAGATTTCGTTATATTTTCACTTGAATGAATATTAGATATATTCGCTATTTTAGAAAGAGGATATGTTGGAGAAGGAGATATACTATTCACTGATATATTATAAATATCATTATTAGTAGTAGTAGAATTATGAGTTATAGATCCATTAGGTTGTTGAATAGCTTTATCGAAAGATGGAGGAAGAGGAGGAGAAAGAGAAGTATGAGTATTATCATTAGATGCAGATAATAATAGAGAAGAAAATGAAGAAGACAGCTCATGATTATTATTATTATTATTATTATTATTATTATTATTATTATTATTATTATTATTATTATTATTATTATTATTATTATTATTATTATTATTATTATTATATATAAATGAGAATATTGAAGAGTCTCGATTATTCTTTATATTTGTGGATAATAATGAATTAGTTATAATTTCTTTCGAAAAAGAAGAATTTCTTGAATTACGCCTAGATGACTGTTGTGACCATGAAGGTGAAGATGCATTTGATAGATTCTTTGCATGAACTGTTATATTTTTATTATGTAAAGAAGAGATTTTTGGAGGAAGAAGTGGAGGAAGAGGTGGTGTTTGAGATATATATGAATTTTCATATATTAATGATGGACGTATATCAGGAGATTCAGTAATAGAAGGAAACTGAGAAGACATTTGAGGAGATATATTTTTAGATAGATTATTATCAGTATTATTATTTAGTTTTGATATAGTAGAGAATAATAAAGAAGGAGGAGAAGGAGAATATGTATGCTTTATAGAGTTTTTACGTATATTGTTAGAATAAGCTGATGATGATGATATAGAAGGAGGAGAAGGAGGAGAAGGAGGAAATGGAGATGGAGGAGATGGAGGTACAGGTGGAGATGAAGGAAAATGAAATGAAGGAGAAGGAGGAGAAGGAGGAGAAGGAGGAGAAGGAGGAAATGAAGGAGAAGAAGGAGGAGAAGGAGGAGGAGGAAGAGGAATAGGAGAAGTAGAGAGAGAAGCAGATAATTCTGGAGATATATGAACGGAAGAATAAGATTCATTCATAATAGCAGGTACTTGTTTTATATGTACATACTTTGAATAGGATCGTGAATGGAAAGAATTCATTTGAGTAGAAGTTGAAGTATTAGAAGAAGAAGAAGAAGAAGAAGAAGCTTTATTATTTAGAGAAATAGAATCTATTTGAGGAAAATCAATAAAGTATTTTTGAAAAGATATAGAATTACCTAAAGAAAATATTTTTTTTTAAATAAGTTATAATAATAATATAGAATTATTTCGTTGTTTCTATATATATATATATATATATATAATATTTACATAAAGAATTCATAATTTTAGGATTAATATTTTGATTTTGAATAGGTATATAACTATATAAAACAGCATCTAAATATATAAAAAATAGAATAAATATACTTGTAGAGAAGTTGGGTATTGACTTTTTGTTCAATAAAAAATCGGAATTCCAAGTTATAACCAAACATATATTCTCCAGATATATATATTACTTGATTCATTAATGATATTTTCTATATAGATTAATTATTATTATTATTTTTGAATATTTATATTTTAATAATATTAATAATATATATTTTAATAATATTAATAATATATATAATAATAATATAAATAATATATATATTAATAATATAAATAATAAATATATTAATAATATAAATAATATATATATTAATAATATAAATAATAAATATATTAATAATATAAATAATAAATATATTAATAATATAAATAATAAATATATTAATAATATAAATAAAATATCTATATGTAAAAGTCCAATAATAACCAAGATTCTCTGTATATATATATATATATATACTTTAAACATTTTACTCCAGACTTCTTTCATTGAATTCCCGTAAATACCATGATTCAGATCGTCTGACGCCTCTACATAAAACAAAGGAGAACCTTGTTCTTCAAGTATCTTTATATATATGAAATTAATTCATATATTATAATTATTATAAATATATATATATAAATCTAAATAAATTCAAATACACTATTCACATAATCAATAACAGCGCCTTTCTTTATATAACTATATGTTTTAACCATACTTTTGTATCCATATAAATATATATTGGATTGACTATGAAACTAAATATAGAAAAAAAATAGCAAAGTTTCAAATAGTATAGAAAAAAAAATAAAGAAACTATCAAATAGTACAAAATCGAGACAACTCGTGAAAGAAAGACATATATCTGGTTGTAGATATCATGATCATTATTTTAAATACAAAACATTAATAAAAAAAAAACAAATGATTGTATATAAAATAAAAACAAACCTGAGGAACATCATAAACAACTTTACCAATGCTCACAATATATGCTGTACAGAATGGTTCACTGTACTTGTTGATAACTGTAAACACAGGAGATGATCCCATATCTAAATTTGATTTATTCATACCACAAATAAACATACATTTCAAATCAAATAATCAAGGTATTTAATCACGATATAAAAAAACAATTATCACTAAAGTAAAGATTTAAAAAAAAAAACCTGACGTCTGCAGAATAACCAAAATAAAAAAAATATTTTATAAATTTTTTATAAAAATGAGAAATTGAACAAAATCTACAGAAGGTAGGTAGCCTATCCAATAACGACTTTTTGTTTCCGCTAAATTGCGTAAAGATAATTCTGTAAGAATAAAATGAATCCAAAGAAAGTCTCGTATGAGATAAAAACAAATAATTTCCAAAAATTTTAAAACTCATTTAACGATTTTATTTGTATTTATTCAATTAAAGAGAAATGTCATCTGAAGAAAAGGGTACAAAAAGAGTTCTTGAAGAAGAAGTAAAAGAAGATTCAACAAAAGAAGAGAATAAAGATGTGAAAGAATCAGAATCTGTAAATGTTGATGATTCTAGTGATGAAGAAGGTCCTTTACCTGTTCCTAAGAAAACAATTAAAAGAAGAAAATTAGAACATGAAGATCTATACAAACAAAATCTACCATCGGCTTATATGTATGAAAAATCATATATGCATCGTGATACGATAACTCATGTCATAACATCTCCGATAACTCAATTTATCATTACAGCTAGTGTTGATGGTCATGTCAAATTTTGGAAGAAAGTTCCTGTAGTATGTTTTTTTTTTAACATTTGTGTTTTTTTATATTATTTTAATGCTATTCATATTTTATATATATATATTTGTTAACTATTTTAAAGTGAATGTTTTTCTTTGTTACCATGTAGTATATAATAATGTAGTATATTTTTTACTCTATAGGGTATTGAGTTTGTGAAACATTATAAATCTCATAAAGAAGCTGTGACTGGTTTATGTTGTTCTATGAATGGTCAATATTGTTTGTCTCATTCATCTGATAAAACATTAAAGATCTATGATATATTAACTTTCGATATGATTTGTTATATAGAACTTCTCTGTATTCCCCAAGCTTCTTGTTGGACTTATCAAGAAGGAGACTTCTCGTATGTATTGCTATTTGTGTGTTTGTTTGTTTTTGTTTTTTATTTTTTATTGTAAATGTTATTGTTATTGATATTCTTATCATTGTTATATATTATTTTTATATTATAATTATTTTTTATTGTTTTTTTTTATTGTTATTTTTTATTATCATTTTTATATTATTATTTTATTATTTTATTATTATTCTTTTATTATTTTTATATTATTCTTTTATTATTATTCTTTTTTCTATAATTATTTATTTACTATTTTCCAAATAATTTTTCATGAATCTAATGTATTGAATAGAAATATATTTAGACTATAATAACTATCTATATATATATATATATATCTTCTAGGTATTCTTATGTTGTATCCAGTAAGGAAGATAATAAGATTTATTATTACCGTCTGAATGAGACTGAACCGACAGCTATTTATACAATTCATCGAAGTCCAGTTCTTTGTATGGCTTATAATCCTAAATATAATGTAGTTATATCTATTGATTCTAAGGGAATTATTGAGTATATATATTATATATATATAAAGAAATAATAAATATATATATATATATATAGTTATTGGAATCCTAAGACAGGTCTATTTCCCGCGGATATCGTTGAATTTAAATTGAAAACAAGTACAAATTTATATGATATTGCCCGCCAAAAATCTTCTCCTGTTTCTATAACTATATCTCCAGATGGAGAATTATTTGCTGTTATGGCTAGTGACTCTCAAGTATATATTATATTATTGTTATATTTATATTGACTCTTATTATTTAGTATATATATATTTATTATTTATTTCAATTTATATATGATATCAATGCATTAACAATTATATTTTTATTATAAATAATACTATTATATATTTTTTTTTTTTTACAGATTCGAATTTTTAATTTTAAATCTGGAAAATTAGTTCATCAATATGATGAATCCATTTCTACATTAGAAGATCAAATGTCCCGCGGGGAACTTGGTATTGAAGCTATTGATTTTGGTCGACGACTTCAACGAGAAAAAGATATTCTTGTATAGATATATATAAACTCTACTAGATTATAATATAAAATCTTCTGTTTTTTTTTCTATATATATATATCTATTTTCATGTTTAGAGTAAAGAAGAGCCTATATATCGTAATATTATATTTGATGAAACTGGCTATTTTATCTTTTATGGAACACTTCTTGGTATCAAGTGTATTAATGTATATTTATGGAGATTAACTATTTTATTTATTAAAATTATATATATAAATATATATATTTTTTATACATACTCTATATATTATTAGATCTATACAAATAAATGTATTAATATTCTTGGGAAAGTTGAGAATTCAGAACGTTTTACTTGTTTAGCACTGACTCAAGGAATGGCTAAAGTCTCTTCACAAGTATATATTTATTATAAATGGACTATTTTTTCTTTATTTTAAAAAATAATTTTCCTTCATTATATATATATATATATATATATATAGATCATTTTAGAGACTAAGCAGAGTTCCCGTAAACCAGGTGAAAATCAGTTAAAAGCAAAAATAGATCCTACATTATTTTGTACTTCGTACAATAAGCATCGTTTTTATATGTTTACAAAACGTGAACCCTCAGGTAAATCGACGGAGCCACGTGATATTTTCAACGAGAAGCCAACCGAAAAGGATAGATTAGTCGCCGAACAACAAGATACTCGTTATATCGCTTCAAAAGCTATTATGCATACAAATAAGGGAGATATTGAACTCGAATTATTTAAAGACAAAACACCAAAAACATATCTTTTTATTATGTATTTATTTTTTTTATTTTTTTTTATTTTTTTTTTATTTTTTATTTTTTTATATTTATTATTTTTTTATTTTTTTATTTTTTTATTTTTTTATTTTTTATTTTTTTATTTTTTTTTTTATTTATTATTTTTTTTATTATTATATATATATTTTTTTATATTATTATATTTATATATATATTCGTTTTTATTTATTCATTTATTATTATTATTATATATAATTCCTTCATTATATACTGTAGAGAACTTTTCTACTCATAGTAAAGAAGGATATTATAATAATTTATTATTCCATCGTGTAATTAAAGACTTTATGATTCAAGGAGGAGACCCAGAAGGTAATAATATATATATATATATATATATATATATATATATATATATATATATATATATATATATATATATATATATATATATATAGGTAATGGTACAGGAGGTGAGAGTATATGGGGTGGTTCCTTTGAAGATGAATTCGATCCTTCTTTAACATTTGAACAACCATTTATATTAGCTATGGCGAATGCTGGACCAAATACAAATGGCTCTCAATTCTTTATTACTACCAAACCTTGTCCACATCTCAACTATAAACATACTGTATTTGGTCGTGTGACGAATGGTAAAGATGTCGTTCATGCCATCGAAAATGTGCAAACACATAAAACAACAGACAGACCTTTCGATAATATTAAAATCATTAGTATTGATACCATCATTTAAATACATTTATTTTCCTTGTATCTATTCTATTTATTTATTTCATTGTTCTTTAATTGTTTAGAACTCATTCATGAGCTAGGTTAATCTTTATGTATGTCATTTTTAACTTTTTTTAAATAAAATTCTCATTTCAACTCTATACAATAAATTGGAAAAATAAAAACAGAACGTAACACTAAAATGAATAATAGACACTATAGTTAACAATCAAACTCACTTATCATTTTTAAACAAACTTCTAAATGATCAAACACACTCGACACAATCATTCGCAACGATTTTAAATCAGCACCCCCTAAATTTCTATATATATATATATTATTCATAAAAATCTAAATATATTCTATTCTTCTATAAAACATATAAAAAAAAATCCATGAATACCATGATATATACATTTTAAGTTCATTTCTTTCACTTATATATTCTTTACTTACTTTATCTTTAGATATTTCTGGGTCTACAGATAATACTTTTTGAATAATACTTGCATGATTAGGGTTATTTAATGTTAATTTGATTGTTCTATGCATGTAATAAATATTTATTTATGATACATATATATATATACGTTTGATAAGGAAATGACATTCTTGTTTTTCTCTTTAAAAGAATTCTTAAAAATTTTGGAGCGAGATTTTTTGAAAAAAAATTCTTCGTATTTATTGTAATAATCACGATAAATCATAACTAATGAACTTGTTCTTTTATTATTTCCATGTTACGAGATAAAGCGAACTAGCACTATATAAAGTCGATTCTATTATTGTTCAGGAATAACACTCATTTTTTATTTGTTTTTAAAATTTAAACATGAAATATTATTTGTATGCATCATCTTAGAATAAATACAATATATATATTACTACAATATGACACTATAGGCTGATCATTCTCATTTTTTTGACTGTAATATGCGCTAGAAATCCTGAGGATAACAAATCCAGTAAGACTGATTATCTGGATTTAAAACAATATCAAATTGTTCAAAAAGTGAAAGGTCATGCACAAAACTTTATGAAAAGTCTAAAACCGTATTTATATTTTATTATAGAACTTATGTTTTTTTCAATTTATTGTCTTATATAATATCATATTTTGAAAATTATTTATCATCTAAAGAAATGATTGTTGGATATATTTAATAATATTAATAATTATATAGTAAATCAAATCCATTTCGTTTTTTAACTGAGTTAACAAAAGGTATAAATAATAATTCAGATATACTTTTTTTTTGTATTTTTGTTTTTTTATTTGTTATTGTTCTATATATATATATACTATTTAAATAGACCGTAATAAGGGTAATGATTCTTATATATCAAACGACATTCTACAAAAGATTTTAAGTCATAAATCGAATGTAAATTATCAAACTTCAACAGATTCAATCAGGTATAGAGTTTTTAGTCTTGTTTTATTATTATTATTTGTTTTTTTTTTAATTTCAATTTTATTATTATTAACTATATTATAATATGATAGTCAACTAGAAGAGTCAAAAGAAGATACAAATCTTATTTCATCTTCACAAGATCTTTCAGTTGATGCAAAGATTGAATCAAAAGAAACTGTTCCAGATGAGAATAGTATTCCACCAATAGCCAATGATTTAGTTTCAAACGACTCTTTAGATACATCTATTGTTTCTTTTGAAAATAATAATATAGAGAGTCAAGTAAATGATCAAAATAATCATGGGAATCCTACTTTAGATAATCCTGTATCTATAAATCTATCTGAACAAAATAAAGAGTCAATTAATAATAATATAAATATATCTGAACAAGATAAAGAGTCAATTAATACTAATATAAATATATCTGAACAAGATAAAGAGTCAATTAATAGTAATATAAATATATCTGAAGCAGTTTTAACAGATAATAATAGCTCTGATTCTGAGATTATATCTGAGAAGAATACTAAAAATGATATTACTCATTCTTCTTCTAATATTACTCCTTCTACTAATAATCATTCAAATATTACTCCTTCTCCTTCTACTATTACTTCTTCTCCTCCAACAACATTTTCTTCCATTATAAAGACATATTTTGAAGCAATATTTTTTTTATTTTCTTTTGAAATTCTTCATGAATTATGTCGAGAAATCCTCTCTATATACTTCCCTCTCCTAAATACTTTATTTATTTGTCAGTTCCTTACATCTACAATTCTAATCTTAAAAGAGAAAATCACGTATTATTATACTTCTTTAACTACCTATATATCCTATCGAATAACTCATCAACAAACAATAAAAGATCCATCACCCTCTTTTTATCATCAGTTATCACTATATATTCATGGTATCTATACTCATAGTCAACTTATTCTTAATGATCTTTATACTATATCACATACCTATTCAAACAATATGAAACAGTTACAACAAGATATATATATAAGTGATATATCTACTGTTTCATTCCCTGAAATTCAAGGAATGATCTTAAGAATACACTATAATCTTTTAGAAAAGAAATTATTCTCACTTCAATATCCAATAATATCTATGTTATTAACAGATATAACTCAAACTTATGAATATAAATTATTTATGGACGATCTTCAGAAATATATAAATGAATTACATAATAAAATAAGCACATATAATAGTGATTCTATATTTAGCAAAGGTATTTTATTATTATTATATCATATATATATATATATAGATATAATAAAAGCTTCATTAAATGACATCTGTTATATGTCTCAAACATATATATCTATAAAACAATTTCTTCCACTTCTTATTTCCCTCTATAATATTCAAATCTGCCCGCTAGTAAATATCTCTGATATTAATTCCTTTATTCAAACAATTTATGCACTCGAGGATAAAATTGAAAATAAATATAATATGATGATATATAGTATATATTATATATATATAGTAATAGTATTCTATATTTATTTATTTAGAGTTAAACAATATTTTAAATACTTCTATCAACACAATTCCAAGAAATAGTAAATTTATTTATTTATTTATTTATTTATTTATATTTTATTTATTTATTTATTTATTTATTTATTTATTAATTTATTTATTTTTTTATTTATTTATTTATTTATTTATTTATTTATTTATTTATTTATTTATTTATTTATTTATTTATTTATTTATTTATTTATTTATTTATTTATTTATTTATTTATTTATATTTTATTTATTTATTTATTTATTTATTTAAATATTTTTATTTATGCTTTTATTTATATATATAAATATAATTAGAGAATACAAGACATCTTGTTGAATCCCTTCAAACGTGTCTCGTCTGTTTCTCTATAAAGAATAATGATATATATATAGAGACACTCGAACAATATTCTATACATCTAAACCAATATGTATATATATATATATATATATATATATATATATATATATATATATATATATATATATATATATATATATATATATATATAGATTCAATATGATAAGACCGTAGAATTACTCAATGAATCTTCTTTCTCTGTATATATATATATATATATATATATATATATATATATATATATATATATATATATATATATATATATTATTATATAGAATTCTATATATATATATATATAGGTTTTACTTACTGATACATCAGCTAATCGTCAACTGTATATATATATAATAATAATATAATAGTAATATAATACATTTACTCTATAGTGCTCATGATGGTATATATATATATATAATTCTATTTTAATTCTTTTCTTCAGAAAACATCCCATCAGAATATATTGAAGAACGTATATATACATATATATATATATATATATATATATATATATAGGAGACATACAAAATAGTTCATTCAAGGACTTTTCTCCCCGTGGGAATCAAGAAAACGATAGTATTATTAAAATTTATAATCATATTCATATATATTGAAGAGTATATTCTATGTTATTATATATTATATAGTGCCAGAAATACCTTTGGTTCCCCGCGATTATAGGAATAAACTCAATAATAATCAACATGAAAACGTTCTCAAGGATCCTGCTTTCAAAGATTATGTCAATCAATATATGCAGCTGTATATATATATATATATATATAGTAATATTATTTATAGAGTTTCCAGAGAACAACAGCATCAGGAACTCATGAATGTTCAGGTATATATATATATATATCATTTATATTCCCATATATAACTTTATATTTTAATTTCATCTTTTTCTACATTTATTTCCTTTCAAAATATATTATTATCTTTTCACTGTTGTTTTCTCTATATTTTTCCTCTTCTATTATTATATATATATACATTATTTGTCTATTGTATATAAAATATATATATAGAAAGGTATTTTAAAAGCTTCAATAAACTCGTCAATTCAACAAGCCCAGAACTATGCACAACAAAACTCTCTATTCTCTACGATCTCTCAACTATTAAAATCACTTTATAAGTCTCATCAACAGAACGCTAAGCGGCTTCAACAACAGGAACTTCTATCTCTTCTCTCTCTCCTCTTTCATTTCAATTGGATCTCGTATATATTTATCATTATCTTCTTATTTCTATTCAAATATATATTTATCTTCTTATTTCTATTCATATATATATTTATCTTATTATTTAAATTCATATATATATTTACTTCTTATTTCTATTTATATATATATATTTATCTTCTTATTTATATTCAATATATATCCTCTCTTCATTTCTCGTATTCCTTTTATGAATTACTATTCCATATCATATATATCTTATTAGTTGTATTATATGGTCTATCTTTTGTCTTCTCTCTATATATATGACCCTTGGTCATTCTCCCTCTCTTCCTGTCGCTCTATGGAATGCAACTCAACATCTATTTCAATCGATATTATATCTTTTTGGAAAGTCAACAGTCCCTCAATTTGTTTATTATATACAAAACACTTACAGAAATATGCAAGCAGATTTCGAAGAACAGAACATTCTTTTCCGTGAACAAGATATACTATATCATACGAAGTCTGCGTCACTCCCCTTCTTCAAACGGATGTGGTCTAATTCTTTATATAAAATCAATCATATCATTTTAGGTGGAATTGTAGATACACTTTCCTTCTATGGTCATTTATTGTTAGCTATTATCATTCCTATTCTTTTGACATCCATTCTCATCTATATTCTATATAGAAGTGTAGGAAAGTATATTATATATAATATATAATATTATTATATATAATAATAAATAATATATAATATATATAATAATAAAAATAATATATAATATATAATAATTATAATCATAAATTTATACATTCAACTATTCTTACCTATTGTATATACACCTAATTATTCTGCTATCCATAGAGTATATTAATTGGTTTATTCCTCAATTGATATTTATGTTCACTTTCATGTTGTATGAAGATCATATATATCTATCTACTATTCATATTTCTTCTTTATCTATTCCTCTGTCAACCATACAAAGTTCTCTGTATTTCTTCTATTTTTGTCTTCCTATACTCTTCATTCTCTCCTGTTGTATTATCAAATATACTCTCTATAAATATACTTCAAATCATTTTCAGTATATATACATTATTCTCTTTTGTTATATATATATATATATATATATATATATATATATATATATATATATATATATATATTCATTTAGACATTATATATATATTCTATTATTACATTATATATATTCTATTATTACATCTATATATTCTATTATTACACTATAAATAACTCTCCTTAGAGAAAGATCAATTCAAACATATATTCTTCTTCGTATGTATATATACGAAATAATCATATCTGTTATTCTACTTCTTCTTCTTCAAATCACATATACTCTGGGAAACTATAATCAAATGTTCTAATAGAACTATTATAAACATTTGCAACATAACATGAAAGTTATTCAATGAAGTATTATCCAAACAAAATTATATTTTTTTAATATATAAAAACTATTTATAACATAATTTTTTTTTAATATATAAAAACTATTCATATAACAATTATCTCTATAATATTCTCATTTTCCTCTTTTTCTCTTTATATATATAAAAAAAATAATCTTGTTCTCCTTTATTTTTCATTTTGTTTTGTATAAATATGTATGAAAACTAACTACTTTTTATTAATATCAACTTGAATTATGATCTTTTATAAATTTCACAGTTTATCAATCGCTGTTCTCATATTAATCATCAAATTAAAATCAACAATGGACTTCTAATATTCATTCAATAGGATCATTTATATTCTAATATTATTTATAACTATTTCTATAATTCATTCAAGATATTTATTTCATAAATCCCCCAAATATACAGAATTTTACTCAGAAAAAGAAAAGAAACTTCGATTTTCAGAGAAACACATTATTTTCATGATTATTTTGTTTATGGTTTCTCTGTTTTCATTTGTTATCAGAAATGAATTTTAAAAAGTCATTCATTTATTCTTTCTATATTTATATCATCATGGCTAATCTTTTTGGACAAAGTATTGGTAGATTCTTAGGTGATTGGGCAGCTAAGAAGTTATCTCAAACTAAAACTATGCAAAGTGCTGCACAAGCTGCATTCAAAGGTGTTTCTAAAGTGAAAAAAGAAGCTGTCAATGTATATACTAATTTTATTCTCTTTATCTATACAATCTTATATCATTATTTTATATATTTGAATCAAATTTACATATGAATTTTTAATTTCTTATTTAAATTCAAATAAATTCACTTTAAATGTTTGCAATTAGTCTATATTTTCATTTTTTCTATAGGCTGGTGCTAAAGCTGGTCAATATTCAGTCAAAGCAAAAGATACAGCTGGTGAATTCTTTTCTACATTAAAGAATGAAGTCATAAAAGATTTCAAAAAGTAATATAGGATCAATTGAAAGGAATTGAATAATTTCAATATGTTTTTTTTTTCTATTTTATCACACTTTCCAGTTGTTTTCGTTGTTTTTATTCAGTATACACATTTCTATGTATATCATTTGTTCTTAGCTTGTTATAATACATTATTTTTCGTTTTCTATTTCTTATGTTTGTACAAGTTAACATTATTTGTTTCTGTTTTGTTTTGTTGAGGCGGATCTATTTTGTATCTATGATACTCATTTTAATAATAAGTTCTTACATTCATCCAAACAAATAGAAACAATGCATAGTTAAAAGAAAACTAATAAAAAAAAAGAAAATGTTTTCTTGATTAATTTGTTAAAATGGCGGGGTTTTCACAAGGAGTTTTATGAAAAAAGAACAACAACTTATTTTGTTGTTTTGTCCAGAATACAAATTTCAATACATTTCTTTGTTCTTCATATAGACTATATTTCCAGATGGGGATATCGACTTTGTTAAGAACATTGCGATCGATAACAACTCCAGTTAATCTTCGTGAATATTCTGGTCAAACTGCAGCTGTTGATGCACTTTGCTGGTATATAGTTTATTTATATTATTTCTATTAAGTATTGATCCATATTTCTGCAGGCTTCATAGAGGAACGTATAATTGTGCAACAGAATTATGTTTAGGGCAAAAAACAGATCGGTACGTTGATTTTCATATCATTCTTTTAGTGTTATATATATTAGTTATATTCGGTTTTGTATGGATAGAGTTCAAATGCTTTTAGATAATAATATTACTCCTATTCTTGTATTTGATGGAGCAGACTTACCTGCTAAAGAAGGTACAAATGACAATAGACACGAGTATATATTATTTAATTATAGGATTATTGTTGTGGTTATTTATTTATTTATATGAATAATTTTTTTTATACTATGTATATATATAATTTTTATTATACTATTTTTATTTTTTTTTCCAAATATATATATATTCTTATTACTTAATAACTGGTAATACTACATAAATTCATAATCATTATTGACTATTCCTTGAATATATATATATATAATTATTTATAATAAACTCTATATAGTCATCGTGAAGAGTCAAAACGAAAAGGATTAGAATATTATAAGAATGGGAATATGAAAGAGGCTTCCTTTTATTTTCGCCAAGCTATTGATATTACTCCAGAGATGTATATAGGATTATTAAAGGAATTAAAGAAGAGACATATTCAGTATATAATAGCACCTTATGAAGCAGACGCTCAATTGGGGTATCTTTCCCGTGAGAATATTGTAGATGTAGTAATAACAGAAGATAGTGATTCTCTTCCTTATGGGTGTAAGAAGATATTATATAAATTAGAGAGAACAGGATATGGAGAAGAAATACGATTATCGAATTTAGGTGCAAACGAAGAAATCCGATTTATTGAATGGACTCAAGATATGTTTTTATATATGTGTATACTAAGTGGATGTGATTATCTTCCTTCTCTTCCTTCTATGGGGATTAAAACTGCTCATAAATATGTTTCTAGAGGGAGAATTGCTAGTAAAATATTTGAATTAATGAAATTAGATGGATTCAATATTAGTAAGGAGTATATATATTTGTTTTTAATTATATATAGATATATTATTATATTTATTATTATTATTATTATTATTATTATTATTATTATTATTATTATTATTATTATTATTATTATTATTATTATTATTATTATTATTATTATTATTATTATTATTATTATTATATATAGATATGAAGAAGGTTTTCTTCGAGCAGTAATTACCTTTCGTCATCAGACAGTATATGACCCTCGTTCCCATTGTACGGTCCCCCTTCTCCCGTACACTCGTAACATTGTGTCTCCTCCTGATTATATAGGTCCTCTTCTTCCTCCAGATATAGCGGAAGGCGTGGCTACTGCTAGACTGCATCCATGGACACATCAACCCTTCTTAATAACAGAGAAAGAAGAAGAAGAAAACATAAGTAATAATGGATATATATCTAAACAAATAAAAGGAACAATGCAGAATTCATCATCGAAGAATTCATCACTACATTCCTATTTTACAACTACTAAAAATAATATGAATAATATAAATAATAATAATATAAATAATAATAATATGAATAATATGAATAATCAGAATAAAAAATATCCTCATTCATTGAATTCCCGTGGTTATTCAATGAATTCTCTTTCTTCTTTACGTAGTTCATTACTAAAGACGAAAGAACCAATAATAGATCAAAGTCCACTTTCTGTCCAATCAGATTCATCAACTAAAGATACACAATCTCAAGAAGATAGTCAAGAAACACAACCAAGTATTTATTCTATTTATTCTATTTATTCTATATATTCTATTTATTCTATATATTCTATTTATTCTATATATTCTATCTATTCTATATATTCTATTATTCTATATATTCTATTTATTCTATATATTCTATCTATTCTATCTATTCTATCTATTCTATTTATTCTATTTATTCTGTTTATTCTATTTATTATAATTATATTTATTACAATTTCTAACAATTCTTCTACAATATATATATATATATATTCCTCTTGTTTCTAGTTCCTTATATATCTCTTTCAAAATACTTCACATCTCCTTCTGCATCTCCTTCTCCTTCTCTATCTGTCACTCGTTCTTCTTCTGATACACAACCCGCCTTAACTACGGCATTCTCTTCTTTACACTTACATTCACAAACAAAGCGATCTCTCTCTGATATTACTCCTCCTCCTGATTCTATACCCTCACAACGAACATCACAAGAACAAGAGTATCCCTCACATTCTATATCCACGACTTCTACTTCGTCTCATTCCCACGGGAATCCATCCTCTACTCCAATTCCTATTGGTCTCTCTTCATCTTCTTATACTTCTCCACTTGTAAATACATCCTTTAAACCTCTTCTTGAAACCCCCTCACAAAGAGGGATCAATGTAACGGCAGATCTTACCAAATTAGATCAACTCAAATTTACTGGATTTAAAAATGTAAATTGTTCATAATAATTATATCTCTTCTATATATATATATTTATTATTAGCATATATTCATTCTATTGTTTATTATTATATGAATCTATTCATCATATTATGAATAATCATGATTATTATAAGTTTCTTTTTTCTATATATTATATCTATATAGATAAGTGCATCCTCTGCGTCTACAAAACCTATTGTAATTATTATCTTTTATTTTTAATTATTTTTATTTGTTTTATTTATAATTATAATTTTTTATTCTCATTTATATTCTTATAATTATTGATTATATAAATCATCTATATATATATATATATATATTGATTTATAGGATCTCGTTCCTGAGTCACCTCCTCGAAAGCACGTGAATCCATCAAGATGCGTCATCATTCGTGAATCGCCAGTTTCGTTAAAACGAAAAACACATATCACTGATGACTTATTTCATCGTGACGCACACACATCTCCAAGGAATAGTGTTCCTCTAACGAGTTCTATAGATATAGAGACACGTGAATCAGAAGATTCCGATAATAAACAAGAAGAAGACCAATTCTGTATTTATATACTTTTATTATACATATTATTATACATATTATTATTCTTTTATTATATATATTATTATTATACGTATTATTCATATTATATATAATATTATTATACATATTATTACATATTATTATACTTATTATTATTATAAATATTGATACCTAGTATTCACTCCTTCAGAAGACGGTTGTTCTCCAAAGAATTCGATTCCTCAACCGGATTTTGGTCAATTTATACAAGAGTTTAAACGGCATATCAAAGTATGTATATATATACAGTCTATTATAATTATAATAATAATATATATATAGGATCATGATACTAAAATACCTTCTTTGTCTTCTCCTCCTCTTTCTCCTTGTATTCATATCAAATCAAAACAAACAGTAACGAATTCAACACCATTAACTACTTCAGAAGAATTCAGATCTTTTCAACCAATTGATACTGAATAAATTGAATTCAAAGAGTTTTAAACTTCTTTTCATTATCTTTTTTTATTTTCTAATTCTTTTCGTTTCTTTCTTTTCTATTTTTATTTGATATCATTTAATTATTTTTAATTATTTTTAATTACTTTTTATTATTTTTTACTTTTCATTACATTCATTTATACTGAATAAAAATCATTTTTTTCAATAATTTGTTTTTTTTTTAATTTAATATTTCTATATTCATACCATAACATAGAAATTATTTATTATATACAATATGTATTATAAAAACATCACTATTTTACGAATAGTTGCACAAATCAACTCAATCAAAAATATTTTTTTAATAATCATAAGTTATTTAGCATACATATGAAACATTAAATCATTTTTATCTTTAAAAAACTATTTTTTATAATAATGAATATAAAACTAGACTCTTCAAAAAAAACTTGATTATTATTTTTATATTATATCCCTTATGAACACCATGAATCCTATCAGCCGTCCTCAAACTTCCATTCCAATCACGTCTTCACAACAAGCTACCAAAAATAGTTTGTTTGAATGTGTTCAAAAAATATTGAAGCTTACTTATGCATTATCTACAGATGCAAATAAGTATTTATTATCTCTTTATATTATTATTCATGTTTATTAGATCTATCGATACAGAAAATCAAAAACACATCAACTTTTTATTGTATATAATACGTCTATTAATATCTAATTTATGTTTGAATAACTATATATCATTTTAAAAAAACTTAGGGAGACTTATTCTAAAACGTTGGTTACATTGTCAAAAATTAATATTGATCCATCTATTGAAGTTCCAGTTTCATTATTAAAGTATTTATTTTTTTTATTTTTTTTTCTTTTGAATAATCTAGTCCAATAATATAATAAAATTAATGTTATATGTTTTTAGACATTTAGATTTAAAAACAAATAATCATCCAGATTTATATATAAAAGAATGTTTGAATGAAGTACGTGAAATGAATGAAGTCAATAATACAAGATTACAATTATATCAAACCTTTTCAGAATCATTTACAAAAGATCTTCAAAGTGTTCTTAATATATTAGAAGAAGCAGAAAATAATAATCAAATGGAAGAATCAGAAAATAATGATCAAATGGAAGAAGCAGAAAATAATAATCAAAAAGAAGAGCCTCAAGAGTCTATGGATATAGATCAATTCTACACCAAATGAACAATCTTAGTATTCTAGACTGTTTTAATATTTATTTATATATATGTCTTTATTGCTTTGTTGTTGTCATAGATAAAATAGTTATAGCATTTGTAAAAAATATATATATATTATACATATAATAACCCTATGACCATTTTAAAATCTTTAATAAAATTTAAAGAATAGCATATGAATTAATTTGATTCATCATAATAACTTGATATATAATATAAAGAAAACAAAACACAAGAATCGCCTTTAATAAATATTTTTGTATATAAAATGGTAAAAATTAAAATGAATTATAATCTTTTAAATGAATTATAATCTTTTAAATGAATTATAATCTTTAAAATGAATTATAATCTTTATAAAGAGTTTCAAATAAAGAAAATAAAGTCAAATAATATTGAAGAGTATAAAGTATTGTTTTGTGTATAGGATAATGTTGATTGACATATATATATAGAGATAGTATTTACTTTCTAATAGGTCTATATTCAGCGACAACCACAGCATGATCTCTTTCATAAGGTTCTAAAGTCAATTGTTCTAAGGGTTTGAATTGTTCTTGTTGTAACTTCTTGACTTCTTGAGCAAAGACAGCTTCAGGAGAAGCAGTAGAATCAATACAAGAAGCCTTAATAGATACCATACAATGACCACCATTCTTTAAGAAATAATGAGAGTTAAGAGCAACAATACGAGCCTATAGAATAAATATAGTTTATATATAGTGTAAATGAAGAAATAATAATAGAATGATATATATATTAATAATAGAATGATAAATATATGAATAATAATAAAATGATAAATATATGAATAATACTATGAGTAAGAGAGAGACATACTTGATCGGGTTGAGCAACATCAGCGAAGACAACATCGACCATATCTAAGAGCATACGGTATTTAAGAGGGTGACGAGCATCTTCTATAATAGGAATAATATTAGTACGAATCTTAGCTAAGTTAATAAGATCACGACCAGATCTATGAGAGAACTCTACAGCATATACTAAACCAGTCTATATATATAAGTTGAATTATAAGAATATTCTATTTATAGATAACTATAATCATTTAATAATAATAATAATATATATATATATATATATATATATACAGGTCCAACAATATCAGAGACATGAGAGACAGTAGTACCAGAAGCAGCACCTAAATATAATACCTTAGCACCAGGCTTCATCCAAATATGATCAACACCACCCTATAGATAGATAACATAATATAAAATATAATATAATATAAATATAATAATATAATATATTAATAATATAATATAAAATAATATAAAATAATATAAAATAATATAAAATAATATAAAATAATATAAAATAATATAAAAAAACAATATAATAATAATATACTATAATATAAAATAAAAAACAATAAAAAATATACAAGAATAGCAGCAGCAATCTTTGAACGGAAAGGATTCCATTGACGATATTCTTTCTTTTCACCAGCTTCTCCCTATAGAACAACAAAATAGAAATGAATATCATCAATAATAAATAAATAAAAAAACATCCGGGAACATCTACAGAAATACGTTTTTCACCATAGACATCTTTACCAGGAGTAAGATTAAGAGTGACTAAAACATCTTCCTTAGGAGTAGAAGCAATATAAACACCTTCATGCTTGTGGGGTTGAATAGTAACCTTAGCACCACCTCTCATACCACCACGACCACCACGGCCACCTCTACCACCAGAACCACCACGGCCACCAAAGCCTCCACGACCACCTCTACCTCCAGCACCACCACGGCCACCAAAACCACCACGGCCACCTCTACCTCCAGCACCACCTCTACCTCCACGTCCACCAAAACCACCACGATCACCTATAAAAATAATGATGTTAATAACAACTCTTTATATTATCTTTATCATGTATAGAATAAAGAGAGCAACATACCGAAACCCATTTTCTGTTATACTACGGTTAAAAAAGAAAGAAATCAAACAATTAAGTAAGGAATTGTTTTTAATTTAGAAAAATGAACAATGAAACGATACTTATGGTTTTTTATCTCATAAACAAGGCGACTACTCATGTTTTATATTCCCATGATTTTCTGTTTTCTACGATTTATGTTTTTATAATAATCATGAATACCATTTTTGATTCTATCTTGTTTGTGACAAAGATTTCTATTTTTAAAAAATGAGTCAGAAAGAATAAATAATCATGAATATGAAGGACGTGAAGAATCAAGGAAATCGATAATTCACACACACAAAAATGAATTATGAAAAACGTAAGAAAAAGCCAGGCAACTTTTTTCCCTCTTAGTTGTTTGAATACGAATTTAATTAATTTTAAATCTAATTAAACTATTAAAAATACCTTAGATTTACTTAATAAGTTGTTTGAAGTGTGATGAATTCGATTAAACGTTATTTTACAACAGTTGAAGATAAGAATGATATCAAAAAAGTATAGTTCTATTAAATAAGATCTAATATATGTAGATTAAAGTAGCTTCTGATGAGATTAAGAGTAACCAAAAAGATTCTACAGCTATAATCTCTCCAAGTTCTGTATTAGACACGAGTATTTTAACTAGAAAAATGATTTTATATTAACTATATTATTATTTGATTCTTATATATTGATTATATAGTTGATTCCGAAACAAGTTCTAATAAAAATGAGAAAGATGTTCAAATAATTAATGTTTCTACTCCTACTGAGTCTGTGTCTAGTGATCAAGTTAAAACTAAACTTATTAAATCAAATTCAATGTCAAAATCGAAATCTGGTTCTACTAAGAAAAAATCAAAGAAATCTAAAAAAGTTATTCCTAGTGATTCTGAAGAAGATGATGAAAATGAATATATACCAGATGAAGATGAAGAAGAAGAAATAGAATATTCTGAAGAAGATGAGGAGGATAATGTTATTCATATAGATAATGATGTTAATAAAGAAGATGAAAGTATGATTATATTTATATTGTTTATTATATTTATTATTATTATATATATAGATGAAGATGATGAAGTTGATGATGAATTTAGAGTATATAATTATTTATTATTATTATTATTATTAGAGTTGGGCTAGAGAACATTCGAAAGAAGTAGATACCAAGTATATTTATATTATATATATATATGTTAAATATATATAGTAATAAATCAACAATTGATATTCTTATTCAAAAAGCAGTTTGTGTTGTTCAAGAAATCCAAAAACAACAGGAAGGTATATATTAATAGTATATATTATTATATATTATATATATAGAAGTTGAAGATTCCAAAAAGACTCAATTTAAACAACCTGCATCAATGAAAGCAGGAAAGTTATTTCCTTATCAATTAGAAGGTATAAATTGGATGCGAAAATTGTTTGAAAATTGTTCTCATGGATTATTAGCAGGTATATATATATATATGTTATATATATATATATAGATGAGATGGGTTTAGGTAAGACCATTCAAGTGATTGGGTTATATGCGTATTTACGTGAGAATGGTATTTGGGGACCTGTATTAATTATAGCGCCGCTATCTACCTTAGGCAACTGGATGAAGGAATTCAAAAAGTATATTTATATAGTATTATTATATTTATTATATATATTTATTATTATATTTATTATTATATTTATTATTATATTTATTATTATTATTATTATTATTATTATATAGATGGTCTCCAGAAGTCAATGTTCAACTATTTTATGGCACGAAAGAAGAGCGTGAAGAGAAGAAAAAACAAATAAAGAGAATATTCAAAGAAAAAGATATTGTATATATATATATTATATTATTATACTTATTATTATATAGATGAAGCGTCCAGTAATTATAACATCATATGATGTTTGTAGAATTGAAGAACAATTTCTACGTATATATATATATATATATATATATAATATTTGTCTGCTATAGAGCGTCTGACTTGGTTTTATATCGTTGTTGATGAAGGTCATCGCTTGAAGAATCATAACAGTGCCCTTATGAAATGTCTATTCACATTTGCTCATAATCCTAATACATCAAGACTTATTCTTACAGGAACACCACTACAAGTATATTATATATTATATATTATATATTATATATATATATAGAATAATTTAAAAGAGTTATGGTCATTATTAAACTTCCTTCTTCCTGATGTATTTGTCTCCCCTCAACAATTTATTACTTGGTATATATATATTATATATATTATATATATATTATATATATATTATATATATTATATATATATTATATATATTATATATATATTATATATATATTATATATATTATATATATATTATATATATTATATATATATAGGTTTGATTTTTCTCAATCAAAGACTGAAGATTATCGTCAGAATTTAATTAACACATTTCGACAAGTATTATCTCCCTTCTTTTTACGCCGTACAAAACAGGAGATTGAAGTGCATCTACCGGAGAAGAGAGAATGTATTATATATACACAAATGGCACCTTCTCAACAACAAATGTATATATATATATCTATATATATATATATAATATCTATATATATATATATATAGATATGACATGATATTTGATCAAGGTGACGCATACAGGCAGTTACTTCAAAGTGAGGGATGCAGATTAGTGTCTCGAAGCATGAATAATCCGATGATGCGTCTGCGTCAGTGCGTCAGTCATCCATTCATTATCTATGAAGATAATGACGCACAGGGGGATGTCATCACCAATGAAAATCTTATTAAAGTATATATATATATATAGAGTTATATATATATATATATAGAGTAGTGGTAAGTTATTAGTATTAGATCATCTCTTGAAACAACTATATAAGGATAAACATCGAGTTCTCATCTTTACTCAATTTAAAGAAGTATATATATAATATTATTAGTATTAGCATTATATTTAATATTCATTCTTATTCTTATTTTTATTCTGTATATAGATGATTAGTATTTTTGAAGATTACCTCAATTTTAGAAAGTATATTCATTATATTATATTATATTACATTATATTATATTATATATATAGTTATTCTTATTGCGTTCTCGATGGATCCGTGTCTCAAGAACAGCGTCAAACGGACATTGACGCGTATGCCGTCGATGAATCCCTCTTCTGTTATATTCTCACAACACGTGCAGGGGGACAAGGTATCAATCTTTCAGCTGCAGACACGTGTATTATCTATGACAGTGATTGGAATCCCCAAATGGATATACAGGCCATGGACCGTTGTCATCGACTCGGGCAAACAAGACCTGTTGCGGTGTATATATATATATATACATATATATAAATACATTAATTATTATTATTCTATAGTTATCGTTTGGTAACAGTGAATTCGATAGATTTACATATGCAAAAGATTTGTGAGGATAAGAAGATTTTAGAGAAGATTATTACACATAAGAACAAAAAGGTATATATCTCTCCTCTATCTTATTATCTATACTCTTCTATATTATTATCTATATTCTTTTTTCTAATTATTTATACTCTTCTATATTATTATTTATACTCTTCTATATTATTATCTATATTCTTCTATATTATTATCTATATTCTTCTATCTATAGTCCCAAGGCTTAGAGAGACTGACTTATGCTGAATATAAACAATTAATCAAAGAAAATACTATTGCTAATCACGATATTCAACCTATATCCATGAAATCCTTAGATGTTCTCGCACGTGCTCATGCTAGTGGTTCTATCGATACTATTGGTGAAGGATGGGAAGTTGTGAATTCTGTCCATTCGGATTTCATGAATGATTTAGTAACTTCCAAATAAACTCTATATACATTTATATTCATTCATATATATTCATAATATTCATTTTTTTATGGGGATTTCTACTATTCTTTTTTTTTTTATTATCTATTTTTATTATCTTTTTTATATTTTTTTTATTATCTTTTTTCTGATATTGACACGTATTCATTTTATAGTCACGTTTCTTTTGGATTTTTATTTTTTCGTTTCTATGTATGGTTTTCTTTTGTCTATATTTCTCTTTATGTTTTATATATTTTCATCTTTTATTGTTTTCATTATTGTAATTCACTCGTCGTCTATATCTTTTATGTTTAATATATATATAACAGTACTTCCTTTATATTATATACAACACATATCTATACATTTCTTTTATATTCAAAATACAACAAAACACAATAAATTTCATTCAAATGACATTTAAAGGATAATAAGCAAAATTGTGCAAAAAAAACTAGAATACATGAAAAAGAGAAAAGAAATAAAAGGATACACGAAAATTTTTTAAAAATAATTAATTAATATTAATCTTCTTTGTTTCCTTAGGAGCAATTTGTTCTTTAGGAATAGTTAAATGTAAGACACCATTTTCATATTGAGCAGAGATATTATCTTGATCAACGTGGTCAGGAAGAGCAATAGTTCTTTGGAATGAACCAAAAGAACGTTCAACATAACGATAATTAGTAGTTTCATCACCTTCATGGATTTCATCTTTACGTTCACATTCAATAGTAAGATTATCATCATCAGTAGCGATATGAATATCTTCTTTATTCATACCAGGAAGATCAACAGAAACAACGAAATTATTCTTATTCTCTTTTACATCTAAACGACCAAATCCAGAAGTAGGATGAATCAATTTATTACTTCTTTGTCTAGTAAGAGTATTCATATTCTTCTTATTATCCTTCTTAGGACAATTACATTGTTCTTTTGTACATTTACATTCACCTTTAGGACAAGTACAAGTACCAGCAGGACAAGGACAATCTTTATTATCACAAGTATTTGTTTGTTTAGTTTCAGCTTCAGGTTCTTCTTGTTCTTCATCAGGAATAATACTATTTAAGAAGAAAGAAGGTCTGAAGAAATCACGACGAGGAGCAGCTCTGTAAGCATCAAAGAAAGGATCATAATCACCAAATAAGAAACTCATTGTTAATCAATAACTTAATAAAATAGCTTTTTAATAAACTTTAATTTTTAAATTAAATAATTTATGAAGAAGTATTAGAACATATTTTCAAATAGAGTCGTTAAACATGATAAACATCAAAGAAGAAAATAGAAAAGAAAAGAAAAAGAGAATAGCCTAGAATATTCGAGAACACGGTTCTTTCGACAATTCTAGGCTATTCTTCACATTATTTCATGGGAAAAAGAAAGACAATAAAAGTCATAAATCATAAATTGATTGGTCATTTATCAGAGATAAATCAATTTATTGGTTCTTCTATAGGATCTTCCAGTAAATTCTAGATGGTTCCAGAATACAAAAACAATAATTCATACATGAAAAAAAGATTTCATATATTTTGTCATAATTATTTTTTTAATTAATTAAAAGCGATTTAATATTGAGTAATAAAAAAATGTCTTTTATTTTTGATGGTTTATTTAATGATCCTATTGATGATCTCTTTGATACTATGTACAGACCTTTAAGAATGCGTCGTCATTTACTTGCTAATCCTTGTGGTGATAAGATTTGTAATGAATGTGATCATGCTTGTAAGAAAGGAAAGAAGAATATGAAGTCGAATGAATCTGATCAAAGCTTATGTACTATACCTAAAGGTGATTTGATTAATCCTTTCTATGGTTTTGGACGTATGGATATCAAAGAAAATAAAGATAACTATGAAGTTCACGCTGATTTACCTGGTATGGAGAAAGATCAAATTGATGTGAATATAAAGGATAATATGATAACAATTGGTTGTGAACGAAAGGAAGAAAAGAAAGAAGATGACGATGAAAAACATTATCATTATTCTGAACGTCATTTTGGTACTTATAAGAGAAGTATGTCTATTCCTGATGATATTGATGCAGAACATATTACTGCTGAATATACAAATGGTGTTTTAAAAGTCACTATTCCTAAAACAAAAGTTGCTGAAAAAGAAACTAAAAAAATTACTATTCAGTAAATTATAAGCTTTGTATTTTTTTTAATTTTTTGTCTATTGTATTATTATTTTGTCTATAACATTATGTGTTTTCTCATCAGTATATAAATAGTTGATGTTTATCTTTTTGTTTGTTTTGTTATCCAAGAAATCATTAGTTATTATATCACCATTAGAGAAATCATATATATAATTATATTAATAATTTTTTCCCTTTATTACTCTATATAATATCTACTATTATTAGCAAATATTTTGTGTGTTTCATAATAATAATCAGAAGATATCAGTTCAAGTTCATATATAGAAATATTAAAGAAAATAAAACCATAGAATTAGAGATACATAAAAAATAACAAAACACAAGTTCAACACATCCAAAAAACTAAAAGTATAAAAATTAAATAAGAGAAAACAGTAAATAGCTCATTAGCACTATAGTTACTATAATTCAAAAAAAAAACAGAAAAAAATATATATAAATATTAAGATAAATAAAAATAAAAATATATATAAATATTAAGATAAATAAAAATAAAAATATATATGTATATATAGATATATCGATAAATTAAAAAAATTACCCCCAAAAAGAAAAGAATAGAAGAGATACATATATGAATTAATAGAAATATGTAAAATAGAAAAAAGGAAATAGTCTAGAAAGATATATGTATCAGGATAAGTAGATAATAATAGAATAAGGATAGATAACGTGATGTAGCAGTTCTTTATATTTGTATATATAGGAGAAGAAAGAGAGATTTAATATAGTATATACATAGTAGTAGATATAAATAATAGATGCCTAAAGTGAAGAATAAGATCCATTCACAGTAGAAGGTAAACTCATTCCCGTGGGAATATGAGTATTGATAGGTTTATTTTGAACTGGATTCATGGGATACGAAATAGACTCTGCGGGTACTATTGAAGAATTCTATACATTATATGTGTTTATTATTGTTATATTATTGTTATATTATTATTATTATTATATATATATATACAGTAGAACTAGTAGAGTTTGTTTTGGCCAGTTTGGCTGGTGAAGCAGAATGACTAGTTTTATGTGAAGTAGATTGTCTATTTAACGTCTTCCAACGTGATTTAACGTTATTCTGAGTTCGTCCATTCATTTTATTTGCGATTTTACTCCATTGACTGCCCATCGATTTAAAGAGAGATAATAGCATTTGATCTTCTTCTACAGTCCATACACCTTTATTAATTTCAGGTCTCAAATGTTCATTCCAACGTTCACGACACTGTTTATTGGTTTTCCCAGGCACGTGCTCGCTAACGGCTGTCCATCTTTTGGAATCTCGAAGTCCCTCCGTATCTTTGTACGCCTTACGAAGTAAATTATCTTCTTCTAACGACCAATGACCCTATATATTATTATTATAGTTATTATTATGAATATAATAAAACTATTATACATCTATATATATATGTATATTACCTTTTTGATTCCTGCCTTGAGTACATTTCTCCATCTCTGAGCACACTGAACATAAGACTTATCACCCACATGTACAATCATGAAGGAACATATATGTATAGAATATCATTAATATCATTATAATATCATTATAATATCATTATAATATCATTATAATATCATTATAATATCATTATAATATCATTATAATATAATAAAAATAAAGAAAAAAAAAAGATATATGAAGCAATTTCTTTCCATTGTCTCTCTCCATATTTCATAACCGCGGTTTTTAATTTGGCGTCATCTTCAAGAGTCCAACATCTCTATATATATATATATATTAATTTATATATATATCATTAATAAAATCATTTAATATAGAATCACTTCATTATCTGAAAGTTATAATGAATACTTACATGTCGTTTTTCAGAGTTACTTCTAGATAAAGAGGAAACAGATGAATGTTGTGAATCAGTCTCAAGTATACAAATTAAAGAAATTCAATAACATATATATACATAGATAATTCCATATAAAATAAAAAACATTATAATTAATAAATAACTCAAATACTTGATAAATAATCAAAAAGGATATAATTAGTATCATAACTTTGGCTTTGTTGAAAGAATGGAGTATTTTCATTCAATTGATTATTTTGTCCTATAGTTTGAGATTCTAAAATAAGATCTGATGATGAAGTATTTTCACCCTGACTATCTGATACATCTGGACTTGATACTTGGTTTACATCTTGGAGAACACTTGTAGGACTATCCTTATTATATAGATCATTAAAACTTTTTCCATTCTCATTGTTCTCTACCTTTTCTAAGCACGATTGCTTCACATTTTCAGATAAGGAAGATGGAACTGAAGAATCAGAATTGTCTATTTCCGTCTTCAGTACTTCGAGCAGCATTGATAGCTTCCCACTCATGATTTTGTATCTTTATCCAAAAGAGTCTAAGAGTAACAACAAAGACACTGATGAAAGAATATATTTCCAGTTAATTGTTTGGTTGCTGTTCTCCTCTTTTCTAAAAACAAAACCCCTAAATTAGACGATAACTTCCGTGGTTTTATTGACAATACTGAGGACTGGCTTTACAAAAAGTCATGTGGTAGAAAATGGATGGATTCTGTTTTTGATATTTATCCAGATTATATTTTTATTTTTTATGAATAACTCAAATTAATGACATAAATATCTATTTTTTGATGTATAAAAGTATCTAATTTAATTTTAAAACATACTAATATACACTAATGTACTTGATTTGTCCCATTTGTAAGTATTTTTCATGCTTAATATCATTATTATATAAAATAATTTCTGAGAAAACTTTTTATTTATTTTTTTGTGCATGTGCATCAACTGAAATCATTAATATATTGAAAAATATGCCTTTAAAAAAAGATTTATAGTTAAAAGGACAAAATATATATTGTACGATTATGAAGTCGATTAAAGAATAGAGAGATAGATATAAATAAATAAAAAAGTAATAAATGTAATGTTTAAAGACTACCATGTCTCTTTTTAATTCTTTTTTCTTCTTCATCAAGATCTTCTTCTAATGTTCGTTTTGCTAATTGAGGATGAGGATCATTCTTTCGAAAGACATAATTAATATATTCTGTATCTTTATCTGCAGGTTTTAATGCTTGTTTAATTAATGCTTCACGAGGATCTTCAGCTATATATATATAAATATTATTAGAAATATAATAATAACGAATAATAATATAGAATAATAATGATTGTTATATATATTTAAATAGATATATAGAATAGAATTATATAATTATCTATAGAATAATCATATATATCTGTCTATTTAATATATATATACTGACATCTCGAACATAATCTGCTCCGAATTGATTATATTCTTTGTCCGCTAATACCGAGAGAGGTGTGGCGGGCATCTTCGTCAATCCCTCAGGGAGGGAAGGACCTGGAAGAACGTCGGGAGTAGGGTGAATAAGTTGAAGACGTTTCTGATTAAGACTATATTATGAATAAATAGGATATTATATATATATTATATATATTATATACTATTATATACTGTTATATACTATTATATTATATATTATATATATTATATACTATTATATACTATTATATTATATATTATATACTTATATTATATTACATATATTATATTATATTACATACGTTTTTCCCTTAGGTTGGTAAACGCCATCGACAGCCCAGGCGGCAGCGTCCTCACGGCCAAAGTGCATCTCTTCCTTCTTTGTAGTCTATATATAGAATGATCATTATTATTATATAATATAGAATACTTATTAATATTCATAAGAATAAATATACATATATAGATATATATATACAAACATATATGATATATATATATAATATAGAAGAATAGTACTACAACTATAAATAGATATACAGTTTTGGTAGAGCTAAGAATGAGTCCTTTTTTACTATATTGTGGATCATAATAACCCATCATAGATCCATCAGTCATTCCCACGAATATTTGATTTAATGGAGAAGACCATCGCACACCTATTATAGAGTTCGTCTCTGATATCTCTTTAGTATAACTAGATATGATGATATATATATATATAGATATATAGATGTATTATATTTCTATTTTGGTATATATAAATGTATAGATATATAAGTATATATATACATTGGCTCATTAGTATTATTATTAACATCGAAAAACAGAAGTTTTGCTTTTTCTTGGGATTTTGGAGGAATAATTGTACCTACATATATAATTATACACTTATATAAAGAATAGATTTATTCAATGTTTTTGTAAACATATATATTATTATTATTATAAATTTGTATTCTATTTATTAAAATTGTATAAAAACATATATATGCAGCATATATATAATAAGCATACATACCTGTTACAAATATTCCTTGAGAAGGACCGAAGGAAGTATTCGCTACATCGTGAATAGTATATATATTTGTATATATATGCAAAGGCTTCTATATATATATATATATATATATAGATCATTAAAAAATATATATGAGAATTGAATTTATATTTATATTTATAGTTTATAGATATATACTGTTAATTTACGACTATCCCAAACACGAACACAATCATCCTTTCCACGTGACACAAGAAGTCGATTACCAATAGAATACTGAAGACTTGTAATATCCCCCATGTGAGCGTCAAATACAACTCGATTTGGGCGGGAATATGTAGCTCGTTGATCAAATATTTGAATAGATCCATCAAGAGTACCAATAGCTAAGGATTTCCCATCATCAGTAAAACAACATGTTGATGCAGGAGTTTTAAGACCTCTCTTATTCTTCGTACGAATGATATTAATTGACTTAATTTCATCAAAATTCTTTGGACCATAAACATCCCAAAAACGTACAGAACAATCGACACTACAACTTACAGCTTTTTCAAGTTCAACAGGATTGAATTTAACATCACGAACATTATTTTGATGACCACAAGTCTTGCTTGCATCAAATAAATAAGGATCTCCTTTAACACATTGAGATACTTTTCGTAATTCACGATCATAAAAAGCTGGTTTTGAATCTGAAGTAGCACAAAAAAATAATTCACCTGTTTTATTATAATCTATGCTAACGACTGACTGATTCTGAACCAAAATTGATTCTCTGAATGGCTTGTGATCACGATACATACCATTAAAATCATAGAGTCTTAAGTAACCATCAACAGTTCCTGTTGCCATTCGAGCACCACTAGGATCAAGACTCATACAATTGATTCCTCGCTTCACATTAGGAAATGACTCTTCATTAGAAACAGGAATTTTGAATTGTTCTATCACTTTATCCATTTTAACAGAATTTGTAAATTTTAAAAAAGAATTTCTATTGATTTTTTATTTTTTGTTTATCATTAGAGATTTACTAGAGATTTACAAAAAACCGTATATGAATATATCACCGGGTTTTTTTTGAGAAAACCGTATATACGGTTTTTTATTTTACTTATATCTCTTTTAATGTTTTTTTTTTATTGTTTATTAATTATGTATATTCATAAGAATTATAGTTGTAATAGAAAGAAACTTAGAAAAAAAAGAAACAATTCCATTTGTTGACATTGTTCACAAAGTATCTTCGAATTTATTGTTTACTATATTATGATAATGTTAATTATGTTATGTATATATGTAAAAACTAATATTGTTGAAATACTCATGATATAAGTACTATTTTATAAGCAATTAATTATTTAATTTGATATTTTTTATACTATAATATTTCTCCTTTACTATAAATGTTATTTAATACACAATAAACTAATAAAATCAACATTTGATGAGCTTTAAAAAACTACATATTCTGTGAAATGTTTTTAATATCTCTCAGATTAATGTGATCTATCATGTCAACATCTTTATAAATAATTACACATCATAAAATATAACTGATATTACATTTTCACTGATTGTACATTGATTCTATTTTTATTTGACTCATTAATAGTAGTAATGATTCATTTATACTTTATATCTCTCTATATAAATATTTCATGCTTTTAATATAGCTATAACTAGTATTTAAGAGAATAAAAAACATCATTCATTTTATGATAGATAAATTTCAATGAAATTATAATAATATTATAAAATACATTGAGAAGTGATGATATATATCATATTATGTAATTATTTATAATATAGAGTCAAATATAGCCGATAATGTAAAAAAATGTTATAGTCACGGATTCATTGTATTTCCAAAAGAAGTTACTTCATTTTATATTGATAAACGCAGATTAGAGTATTGAATAAGAACAATTAACTGATTCAATCAAAATGGACAAAAAGTGATTACTATCAATAGAGTTTAATCTACCCATAACTTGCTTGAGATTATCAGAAACAGTTATTATATGTTTGTAATATGACTAGATTAAGCTTAAATCTCTTTATTGTCTATATAATCTAATTAATAATAAAATATTTCTAAAAGAATATCAAGAAATAACTTAAATATATGAATAAGCCTGATATAACACTTATAAAACAAAAAACAATTTTAAAAAATTAATATTTGACTTTATATAAGTAAAATAAAATTCATATACGGTTTTAAAACCGAATATGGAATTTTGACTGAGAAATGAGAAAACCGTATATACGGTTTTCTCAAAAAAAAACCGGTGATATATTCATAGACGGTTTTTTGTAAATCTCTATTTATCATAGAGACTTGCAAAATTATTCCCGCGGGAATTTTAAAAATTGCACTTCTTAAATTGCACTTTTTTTATTTGAATTGACAAAAATGTATTATTGCCACAATTAGCTATATGTATGGTTGCTATGCTCTAGTCTTGATCAGTATATCTGTAATAGTGTGTAATTGTTTCATTTTTAAAGGAATTAATGTTCTTGTGGCACTTTAGCAGAAAATATTAGACATTCCATTTACAAAAGTCTTTTTAAATGGTCTTAAAGATTGATATATGAAACTAAAATGCATTCTTAGTGTTTCTAGTCATATACAACTGAGAATTATAAAAGTCACTGTTAAATTATAACGAAATTAAGTGATTATCCTTCAAATTATTTTATGTGGATTTATCTAACATTTTATCTTTCATTATTATCTAGATTATATATAAAGCATCTTAGATATGAAAAATAATATAAAGAAGAAAATATGACAACACATTTCCCCATTCATTTCCATAAAAATTGAAATTTAATTTTTTTTTACCAAATTCAATTCGATACAAGACATCATTATAAGCTCATTTATGAAGGTTCCACTTGAAACAACCTATTTAAACCACTTAATTGTGGCAAAAGTTAAAAAATTGCACTTTTTTTTTTGTGACCCTAAAAATTGCACTTTTTACCCGGGAATGTCAAGTCTCTAGTTTATCATTATGTAACGAATATATGATGTTATTATATTTTAAAAAATACGCATTGTAAATCAATGTTATATACTGGCATGTATCTATTTGTACTAACTTTTTATATCTTAAAGTAATTTCGTTACACATCATTTGCTTTTTTTTAATAATTCATACTCTCTTTAGTCATTTTATGCCTTATTATGTCAATCCTAATAAGAAACTATTTTTAAATTTAAAATTCATGTTTTATCCAATTCTTACATTTTTGTATTCTTTATTGTTATTAAGTTTCTTAAACTTCTTCTATCATCTCACAATAAAATAAACTACAATTGTTTATTTAATTGAAATATATTTTTTTACGATTCATAATGACTCGTAATATACAATAAACTATAATTATAAAAAGTGACAATAATGCGTCCCATATTGAAATTTATTTGAATAACACGATATCTTGAACATTTTCATTCCACAATAGTTCTTTGTGTACTATCTCTAAGAACTTTTTTGATAATCATCACTAATCCTACTTATAGAACACATAATATCAATTTATAAATAGAAAAAAATGCATTTGTTAATTCAAATATTATGAAAACTATACGGTTTGAATTCTTTTTTTTGGTTCGATTTCTTCCAGCTATCTTGTGTTTTTCTTCTATTTATTTAATTGTAATCTCTTCAATTTCTATTAGAAATACTTTTCCTTTATTTAACTAACTAAGGTATAATTATATATTCATTCTTAAATTACTTTTTTTACAATTATGTTGAGATAATTCAGTATTGATATGATTTTTAAAGTTAAAAACGATCTCATTTCATATCCTCAATATTGTTGAATCTAATATTTATATAAATGATATATGTTCTATAGAATTCACTGTTCCTATTGTAAACAAAGTTTTCAAAAACTCAGATATCTGAAACCAATCCAATATGGAATTCAATTCTCAATCGAATGATCAACAAATATATTCTATGGATTCATCATTAACCTCAGTGTATCTTCTTTTTCATTTTTATTACGTATATATAATATATATATGAACTATGCATAGAAATAAAAATAAAGAGAATAAATTAACTTCAGACTCAGAAGAACTTGTATAGAATATATTTTTTTATTGTGACTATAGTCTTAATTAGACAATGAATCCAGTTCAATCGACTCAATCTAATTCTTCAAATCTCATATATGGTTCTTCTTTAAATATGGATATTAATAAAAAACAAAATGAAGAAGAGAATTATTCATCTGGTTTATGGACCAAAGAAGAAGAAGATCGACTTGCCGAAGCCATAAAAACCATGGGACATGGAGACTGGATGGCTATCTCTAATTATATCCTTTATTATTATTATTATTATTATTATTATTATTATTATGTTTATTTGTTGTTGTTTTTAATTTTATTAATATTATACATAAATTATTATTATGCTTTAAAAAAAATATATATATGCATATATTCGTTATATTTCTTAATATACATACATGTAAAAACAAGATCAAATAAACAATGCGCTCAAAAATGGACTCAACAAATGACACCTAAAACAACTGTATATATATTATTATTATTATTTATTATTATTATTATTATTATTTATTTATTATTATTATTATTATTATTATTATTATTATTATTATTATTATTATTATTATTATTATTATTATTATTATTATTATTATTATTATTATTATTATTTATTATTATTATTATTATTTTGATTATTATTATTATTATTATTATTATTATTATTATTATTATTATTATTATTATTATTATTATTATTATTATATTTATTATTATTATTATTATTATTATTATATTTATTATTATTATTATTATTATTATTATTATTATTATTATTATTATTATTATTATTATTATATTTATTATTATTATTATAACATAATTATATTGATGAAGAATTATATATATATATATAATAGTATATATATAAATATATTAGTGATGATTATGTTATATATATATATATATATATAAAGGGTCCATGGACATTAGAAGAAGATAATATGTTGAAAGAGGCTATTAAGAGATGTAGTTCTATAGAAGATAATAAGATATGGTCTATTATATGTACTTATATACCTGGTCGAACGAATAAACAATGTCGAGAACGATGGGAAGAACATCTTAAACCAGGAATCAATAAGGGGTATATATATATATATATGTATTATTTATTCACTTATTTCTCTCTCTTTTCTATTCTATATATAATATATTCATTTAGGTATGTATATATATTTTTATAACTATCTCTCTCTATATTATAGTCAATGGACTAAAGAAGAAGATACACTTCTACTCAAATTATATGAAGAACTAGGACCCAAATGGTGTAAATTTGTACCTGTATATATTATAATTATTATATATATTATTATATATTATAATTATTATTATATATAATAATATATATAATAATAATTATATATATATATTATAGACATTTTATTATTTTATTCAAATTATTCCTATCGATATTATCATTTATATATTTTTTTTCTCTCTTTAACCTTCTATTATATATATAGTATTTTAGAGGAAGAACACAGAACTATATCAAAACAAGATGCCTTTACTTATCTAAACAAAATAAAAAATCAAAAACATTATCTACTTTACCTTATGCTACTACTACTACTACTACTACTACTACTACTACTACTACTAATCCTGGTACAGATTCTATATCAAATTCTTCTTTCCCTGATCTCCCTTCTCTTTCTCCTCCTCTTGCTCCATCCACTATATCGATGCCTGGAGACTCTTTACCTATACATAATATATCAAATAATCAATCAACTAATATAGATACTCTACATCAAACAAATACTACTCAAAATAATAATAATAATAACGATGGAAATCAACATATAAATAATACAAATAATATGAATGACCATAACTCTACTATAAATACTGTTGCTAATAATAACTATACTATAAATAATGGTATTCCTTCTACTCAAGAATATTTCATGGAAAGTTTGAATTTTCCTTCTCTCTCTCTTCCTCTTCCTCCTCTCTCTAATCCTTATAACTCCTCCTCCTCTTCCTCTTTACCTACTGATTCATCTCTAGAAACAAATCCATTTCAATCCTCTTCTATTCCTGACTCTAAACAATATATATCTTCTTCTATAAATCCATTTCATACTCCTCTATCAACTGTATCTACTAGACCTACAAAACGTTCTATTAATATGATTTCTAGATCTTATCCTAATCAACCAATCAATTCATCTGCTTTATCTCAATCAACCAATCATTCATCATTATTCTCTTCTACAAATACAATAAATATGACGAATCCATTCAGATCTACTAATGGAAATCGTAATAGTCTTCATAATACCAACAATAATCTTAATTGCATTTCAAACTCTCAGAATTCTTCCTATGGTACAATAAATCCTATTATTACTCCTCATAATACATTCAATTCTTCATCTATTCCACTTGCAGATATTTCTATTCCTGACTCCTCTATATCTATTAATGAACCTCCTACTCTCTTTGCACCTCCTCCTTCTCTTATTCCAGAAACAAACGGTGACGCATCTCCTGAATCTATTAATGATTCGCCGTTATTCATATCCGAAGACTCGTCATTCCCTTCCTTTATCTCTGAAGATATAGATAGAAAATCATCACATTCTGATATCAAGATGAATAAATCTATATCACCTTCTTATATGAATAATAATATGATTAATAATAATAATAGTAATATGAATAATAATATGAATAATAATATGAATAATAATGTTAATAATAATGTTAATAATATGAATAATAATAATAATAATAATAATAACAATAATACTAACAATAATAATATCTCAAATAATAATATCTCAGATAATAATAATAATAATAATAATAATAATAATAATAATAATAATATCTCAGATAATAATAATAATATCTCAGATAATAATAATAATATACTTCAATCTCTTTCTTCTTCATCATCATTAGCTCTTCCCTCTCCTTCTTCTATTCTCGCTTCTACACCTGCATCGAATGATAGTAATCCTTTCTTTGGTTATGGACATCACTCTCTACCTACCCTCGATGACGCATCCTACGCATTCAACGTCCCTGCTGATAACTATGAACTTTATGATTCTTTAGACCCTTCTAAACGAGCAAATAATGGTGAAGAATTTGCTTATATGTCGAATTTCTTTGATGAATATAATCCAAATGCATTCGCACCTTTTAATAACAATAGTAATTCTCCTCTTAATACTCAGAATAATAATAATAATAACATGAATATTGATATGATGAATTATGATGATGAGTCACTATTTCAAAATCAATATAAATATCCAAATAACAATGCTTATAATTCTATAGATACCTTTCATACGAATAGGAATACTGATAATTATTATATTTCTCCACCTTATTCTCAAGATTACAATAATAATAATATGAATACAAACTCAAAGTTCACAAACACATATTCTAATGATGCTGATAAACCTATCTTCCAAAATGCGATGTTCGGACTGGAAGTCGATAATACTAACGATGTATATATATATATATTCATTTTTCATATATTTTTTATTCTTTTAATATATTATATATATATATATATATAGAGTGATAATGAAGATCTATCGTCATTCACTTTTTAAAATCAATTTTCTTTTTTTCAAATAAACAATATTTGATTTCATTCTCTATTATAAAAAAAAATATGCATATGCATAATATTTGTTTAGTTTACATTATAATTAATTGAACAACAACAACTTTTAAAATTAAAATGAAATAGTACAATGCATTTTTTTTAGTACAGGAATATGCGATCACAAAATTATATTTTTTATATAATAGATAGAAAAATAATAATCGTCTTTAACATTTAGCTCTAGCTTTTTCCATTAATTCAAGAGGTTTTGTGATATTCTTTAAATTAGTATCTACTACTTCACCATTACAAACCATTTCATCTAAAATAAAATGAGCACGCTCAAGATTAAACATAATCTATATATTATTATGTTTATTGTTTTTTATTATATATATATACATCTAATTCACACTATATATTATCATTTTGGAATATTATTTTTGTATTGTTGGAAATACATATAGAAATATAATTAAATAATAAATAAATAATAAATAAATATAATTAAAATAATAAATAAATAAATAATAAAAACATACAACATTACCAAAGAATTTATCTAATGTTTCAACATAACAATGAATAAATTCAAGAATACCAATTTCATTCTATAAAAATAATAAATAAAAAAAAATAAATAATAATAATTTATACTACAAAAAGAATAATAATTTAATAATAAAAAAAAAAACAATATACATCTTCTCCTTCAAGATCTACACCAACAATAAAGAAAATAGAAGCATAACGTCTGAAAATAATCTTATATTTATCATATTCAATGAAATTACATTGATTATCCTTTACACCAAGACATTTACGAACACATTCACCTTCAAGTTGTACTCTTTGATCAATGTTTAAGAACTCGTAATAAACAGACATACGAGTCTGACCTAATTTATTAACAATCAAGAAAAATTGGATCATATTTAATGTTTAATAGTAGAAGAGACTTTACTTAATTTAATAATGAAAACACATCTAAAATAAAAAAAATGTTTTGGGGTTTTAATGGGAATACTTCAATCTTTGGGTGATCTTTGCTAGTTTCCAAGAATGCCTGTCTATGTCGCCTTAACACGACAGAATGCTATTGTATTGGAAATATGCCAATTTGCTAATAGAACATTTATAAGACACAACTTATCGTGAATAAGAAATGATTTTTTTAATAAAATAGTGAACCAGTTTATCTTCAATACTAAGCTTACTGTTCTATTTATTATTTTACAATGATCCAATTTTTCTTGATTGTTAATAAATTAGGTCAGACTCGTATGTCTGTTTATTACGAGTTCCTCAATATTGATCAAAGAGTACAACTTGAAGGTGAATGTGTTCGTAAATGTCTTGGTGTAAAGGATAATCAATGTAATTTCATTGAATATGATAAATATAAGATTATTTTCAGACGTTATGCTTCTATTTTCTTTATTGTTGGTGTAGATCTTGAAGGAGAAGATGTATATTGTTTTTATTATTAAATTATTATTCTTTTTGTAGTATAAATTATTATTATTTATTTTTTTTATTTATTATTTTTATAGAATGAAATTGGTATTCTTGAATTTATTCATTGTTATGTTGAAACATTAGATAAATTCTTTGGTAATGTTGTATGTTTTTATTATTTATTTATTTATTATTTATTTATATATGTATTTCCAACAATACAAAAATAATATTCCAAAATGATAATATATAGTGTGAATTAGATGTATATATATATAATAAAAAACAATAAACATAATAATATATAGATTATGTTTAATCTTGAGCGTGCTCATTTTATTTTAGATGAAATGGTTTGTAATGGTGAAGTAGTAGATACTAATTTAAAGAATATCACAAAACCTCTTGAATTAATGGAAAAAGCTAGAGCTAAATGTTAAAACATATACATTTATATGAAAGTGATTGTTTCGTTTCTTCCTTGTATTATATGTTCTTCTGTAATTATACATATATATATTTAATGAATATTTTAAATTCTTTTGTTTGTTATCATGTGTTATACATATATATAATACACTAGCTGTATCAACAAGTACATTTGTTGATTACTTCATCTCATTTTCAAAATTCTATAAATACGTGTTCATGATCGTTTCTTCATTTAAAACAATTCGTTTTTATTGGTCAAAGTTATTATATAACAAAAATAGATAACATTTTTTTGAAAGAATACTCAATTTTCTTTTTTCTTGTATCTAAAATCATCACAAAGATTTTTTACAATTCATTCTATATATAGAAATGTATACAATGTGACTCTATCCTGATATCTCAACTTGATCTTGATAGGGAAATCCTATTAGAACAAAAATATGAACATTTAATTTTTGTGTGTTTTCAACAACAATATGATTTGCTATTATTTGATGATTCGCAAATCATCAATCAGATTCACCTAATATCGGCATCTGATTGGTTTTTCGTTGAGATTTCAAATTGAGATTTTTTTGATAAAAAGGAGATTGTGCTCTCTGTTTTTGGTTCCTTTATTGTTTCTTCAATTCGTTTATTATTTAATTGTTTATTATTCTTAGTTAAATAAGATTTTAAAAAATGAATAAGTTATTCTTATTAAGTATGCTTGTAATGGTAGCATACAGCCAACATTTTGGCTTTGATCGTATGAATGGTGACTTACCTGGATATCCTATCGATCTCATCGAGAACCCAACATGGCAAGAATGCGAAAGACTTTGTAATGAAAACCCTGAATGTGAAATCTGGGCTCTTCAACCTGCTAATTGTCCTGCTACTCAATCGAACAATGCTAAATGTTGGTTAAAGAAAGGTGAAACAACATTTGCTTTGAATAATTGTAGAGTTTCTGGTGTTAAGGATATTTCTCTTACTAAAGTAGCCTTTGAACGAGCTACTCTTGGACATATTCTTCCTAACGGATGGATTAAAAACTGGTTGAATCAACAAGCTGAAAGTCTTTCAGGACATTTACAAGAATTCTGGGCTGATATTCAAGATTCTTGTATGAAACGATTATTATAGATATATATATGTTGTTTTTATTGAATATAAATACTATTATAGATATATTATTGCTTTTTAATTAATATATAATACATTAAATAGGATTATATATGTATATATGTATATATATATATAGCCTGGATAGGCGGTAATCACGATGGCGGTTTACATGAGCGTTTTCCCTATTGGATGAACGGCGTTGTTCCTATGGCTTATGAACTAAATAACACTAAACTCATTAAACAAGTATTATATTATTATATAGTTTGAGTTTTGTTATGTAATATATATATATATGTATATATATATATATAGGTTGAGCAGTTAGTATCTTTTGTTCTCGAGAATCAGAGTACTGACGGATGGATTGGTCCTGATGATGCTACAGATGCAGATCAATACTGGTCCAAGTATATATATATATATAATATATATATATATATATATATATTATATATATAGGTTCCCTATGATCAATGTATTATTAATATACAGAGAAGCTAATCCTGATGATACACGTATTATTCCTGCTGTTAAGAAACTTTATCATGAAATATTTAATAGAATGTTAAAGGTATATATATATATATTATATATATATATAATATATATATAGGTTCCTTATACTGAGACTAGTTGGTCAGGTGCTCGTTGGGCTGATCTCGTATATACTGTTCATAAAGTGATGGAAGAAGAAACAGATAAATGTATATATATATATATAGTAAAGAATATAGTTTTATATTTATTGTATCCCATTTAATATAAATATTATAATAATACTCGAATTGATTTCTATATATATATATATATATATATATATATAGCTGAGAAGCAGTTCTTATTTGATTTAGCTGAATTGGCCCATAAACAAGGTTTCGATTGGGACAAGTGGTACAATGAGAGAATTCCCCACGGGAGTGCTGAAGCCAATCAGTATACTCATGGAGTCAACAATGCTCAAGCCATGAAGGGGTGCGCTGTCTGGTCTCGTCAATCTCGTGATCCTGAATATAAGAATAAATGCTTAAAATGGGTCAATACTATTATGGAATATCATGGACAAGCTTATGGTTTATATGCCGCCGATGAGCATCTCGCGGGCAGAAATCCCTCTCGTGGAACAGAATTATGTACGGTTGTTGAATGGATGGAATCCATGGATATTATTGGATCTATTCTTGGTGATTCTCGTTTCTTTGATTATTCAGAAATGGCTGCTTATAACGCTTTCCCCGCGACTATGACCAGCGATATGTGGGCTCATCAATATCTTCAATTAGCCAATCAGGTTGAAGCTAAGCACATGGGTATGAGGGATCTATAATCATTTTTTCTCTCACTATATATATATATATATATATAGATCCTCATCCATGGGTTTATGATGGTCCTGATTCTATTTTGTATATATATAAATATTTATATAACTATATATATATATATAGATATGGTTTAGAACCTAATTTCGGTTGTTGTACTGCTAATTTTAATCAAGGTCTTCCCAAATTTGTTCGTAGTATGATTATGAAGGGTGACAATAGCTACGTCATCGCTCTCTTAGGACATATCCTTTATATATATATATATATATATAATATATATTATTTATTTATTTATTATTTCTTTAATAATATACCTTCTTTCTATAAGGATGAGGATGTAGTTATAGAAGTCACTTCCCTCTATCCTTTCGAAGATACATATACTGTTCATGTGGATTCCAAGAAAGATACTTCTATTCTTCTTAGACATCAATCTTTTAGTGATGGTATGATGATTAAACTTGATGGATATATATATGAATTAAAAGATACAGAATATTATGGATTTGGAAAGGTAGAAATAAAGAAGGGAGTTCACGATATAATCGTTGAAAATCACTATCATATCAGAGCTGAAAAGAGATTTAATGATGCTATCAGTATGTACAGAGGTGGATTATTATTCTCTCTTCCTATTGGTGAACAACGTAACGTTCTTAGAACGTATTATATGGATAGTAAAGACTATGAAATGCTTAATACTACTGCTTGGAATTATGGTATTTATATGGATATTGAACACCCAGATAAATACTGTTCCTTCGAGCACGTGTCCGCCCCTCATAAAACAGAACCTTTCTCTATTGATAATCCCCCAGTCAGAGTATACTTATTCTCGTCTCTTTATTATTAGCATTTATACAAATTCATTTATTATTCATATATTTATATATATCTTTCTTTCTTTCTCTATCTATATATATATATATATATATATATATATATATATTTCTTTAGCTTGTCTGTTCCGGTGCCTCTATCGAATGGGGTCTTGAAAATAATAACGCTGCTCCTCCTCCACAATCTCCTGTAAAGCCTATTGGTGAGAAACAAGAAATTGTTCTTGTTCCTTACGGTAATACCGATATACGTATCTCCGAAATACCCTCCTTAGAGAATTAAATATATTAACAGATTTCTGTATATATATATAATTTGTCTATTTCTTTATTTCAACTCCATTATTTCATTATTGTATAATGTGATCTATATATTGTTGAGTTATGACATTTTATATTATTTAAGTACTATATATGTATATGCTAACTTATAAATAAAATGATTTTTTAAAAATAAATAGTGATCAAGAAATTTATATAAAACAACACACGAATATATTATTATATCAAAGTAAATAATATATATAGTTGCTGTATTTTCTGTTTAACACTATTGATTTATATTCATTTATTTATTAATAGAATGCAATATAGTTAAACTAATAATAATGAACAATAACAAAACTATTTTTTTTATTTCTAGGAAATTTATTCCCATTCTTAATTAAAAAACAAATCACCCAAAATTTCTTCAAACTATATAAAAATATACATAATAATAAATATAATAATAAATATAATAATAAATATAATAATAAATATAATAAAAGTTTACCCAATATAACCAAGAATATAATGTATTTTGTATTGTTGAAGAAAGTGAGTGTTCCCGCGATTCGAGAAGCTTATATCGTTTACATTCCAAGAATAGATCGATATAAAAGAGTGTCTATAATGATATACATGGATATATAGAAGACTAATAAAAGTCATAGATATATAATAATAACTATATAAATAAGTGTAATAGAATATAGATACAGTATATCCATAAGGAAGCAATATAGTGCGAATACAGTCAAAGGTTTTGATTAGGAATCCTAAGTCGATGGGAAACAGAGATGCATATACTGCTACAGAACGCAGATTAGAATAGATAATTTTTTGAAGTTCAAATCGTTCTTGAGGTGAATAAGTATTGATATCTCCTTTAATATTACGATCTGTGAGTACAGAAACAAAAAGATTTATGAGTTCGTCATCAAATTGAAGAGATTCGAACTTCTTTTGGAACTTCTTTGTATTATGTGTTCTCAGTCCTTCTTTTAGAATGTTCTGGAAGTTACTGCGAATAGCATCATGATCACCTATATATATAATATAATTTAATATATATAATATAATATTAAATATATATAATATATACTATTAGCAATAGAGAGTATAAAATCAGAATATAAGAATAGAAAGGAGGGATTTAAATGATGATATAAACCATGGTCCAAAATAACCTATATAATAATATATAATAAAATATTAAATAATTAATAAACTATTATATATAATTAATAAATAGAATATATACAAGTTCTGTGAAGCCATGATTATTTCGGACAAGAATGTTTCCCCCGTGGGGATCTGCATGAATATAATGATATTTGAATACCATGTCTAAATAGAGGTGAATGAGCGAAGGAACTGCAGATGATAACGTTGTTAATGAAGAAGGGTCATTCATAGCTTTATCTATTTGTGTTCCTTCTTCGAAGGACATTGTGAGAATACGATGAGAACAGAACCGTGGGTATACTTCCGGTACTTTTAAATAACTATATATATATATTATATATACTTAATTGGATAATATATTCATATCGTGTGATTCTTATAGAATAAAATAATATATATATATATATAGAATAGATACGAATAAGGTTTGATCATTTCTGTGCATATTTTCATGTTTTCAGTCTCATTCAGAAAGTTTAATTCAATAGGTAAATTGTGAGACATTTCTTCAGCAAACCAGGTGTAATCGAAAGAAGGGAATACCAAAGATATAAACTATATATATATATTATATATATAAGAGGAAGAGATAGAAGAAAGAGTATTATATATATATATATATATATATATATATATATATATATATATATATACTTTGAATACTATTTGTACAAATGCCATATCTAACGGTTCAGTCTCATATAATCCTCTATATATATATATATATATATATATATATATATATATATATATATATATATATATATATATATACCGATGTTGTATCTTGACAGCTACTTCTTCTCCTGTACGTAGCTTGGCTCGATGCACCTATATATATAATATATAATATATAATATATAATATATAATATATAATATATAATATATAATATATAATATATAATATATAATATATAATATATAATATATAATATATAATATAGAATATATAATATATAATATATAATATATAATATATAATATATAATATATAATATATAATATATAATATATAATATATAATATATAATATATAATATATAATATATAATATATAATATATAATATATAATATATAATATATAATATATAATATATATAACTTAAAAAAAAACATAATAAATATGAATTCAAAAGAAATATTATATATATATACTTGACCAAGTGACGCTGAAGCAATAGGTTTCTTATCGAATTCGATAAAGATATCTTGTAACGGTTTCCCCATATCTTTCTCGAGGATATATTGTACTTCTTGGAAGGTTGATTCTAAAGTAGAAAATAAACATGGTTTTAAGTTATTTATATATTCAGGAGGAAATAAATAAGGCATATTAGCAATTGTCTATATATATATATAATAATAATAATAATAATAATAATAATAATAATATATATTATTCAAATAACTTTTGATAATATATATATACCTGTCCTGTTTTGACATATATGCCTTCATTCTTCAAGACAATTTGACATAATAATTTACTATTACGATCGTGAATTCTGCTCTCTATATCATCCTATATATAGAGATAATAAGTATAGTAATATATCATCATTATAATAACATAATAAATAATAATAAAAAAGAACAACAATAAACATAATAAAGATAACAGTAATTATAAACATAATAAAAATAACAATAATTATAAACAAAATAAAAATAAAATAACAATAAAAATAAAATCACAATTAAAAAATAAAAGTATAAATAAAATCACAATAATAACAATAAAATAAACACAATATACTGTATTCGTAACATGGTAATATTTTCTTAATATAGGTAAATAGATATAATAATTCCAGGCATAATCGCCCAATATCCGCGGTAATGCGACTCCCATTCGGAGACATCGCATAACAGATCGCCAATAATATTTATATCTATATATATACAACCCAAATTATTATTATAAAAGCCATTATAAAAAATTATAAAATTATAAAAATAAAACAATTACATACTCTTTTTCAGCAATACAATCTCTTGATGATAAAACTTGTTTTTTAAGTGCATAAACATATTCTTTGATTAAATTACCCCAAATTGATTCGTTTCCACAATATGCATGCTTTGTTTCAAAAAGTGGCTGTTCATTATATTTTTCCATGTTTTTAGGTATAATTTGCTGCAAATATTTTTTATTTTTGAAAGTTGTAAAGTCTGAAGCAAGCGCATACTTTAATGGATAAATTAAATATAGAGATCCAACAATAGTGAAGGATATTTTACAAAATCTTAATGTACGTGCATATATTTGTGTAGACATTAGTTATATTAAGAATTAATATTATGTGTTTATTAATAACTGACTTTGTGTATATAGACTTGTATATTTATTGTTGTAAATATCATTGAAAGAATTGTTTTTTTGCTTCCAAAACTAGAACAGTTCCAAAAAAGTCGTTTTTTATTTCTCTTTTTTACGAATATAACATACATATGCATTTAATTTGAATCTAATTGCTTCAAAGTATTTATATATTCTTTATGCTATGAAAATCTATTAATAATTTTATCACAGAATAAAAATGATTTTGATGTAGTTGATTTTAAAAGATAAATGTTTTATAGATTTAAAAAAAAGAAATTGAATACATAAGAATATTGAAAAGTATTCATTAAGTTCATTGTTGTACAAATATAAAAATTATTGGAGTTATTATTTTAATTATTATTATATAGAATAGATATTTTATATTGTGTTACTATGAAAAATATATTTGTATATGATATAGTGAATAATAGGTGAGAAAACAAATGATTATTAAAATACCTTAGTGATTTATAATAATATAAATTAATTATAAGCTATAATGACCCAATTGATCTTTTTAATGAACAAATTAACAATTATGACAATTATAAGAGAAAAAACTAAAAAGAAAACTGATTTCCAAATATAGCAAACTTTATTTATACATGACAAAATTAGCAAAGAATATACATTGAAATGATTATTAATAAAGATGAACACTAGAAAGCAAAATACTTATGAGTCATCATCCAAGAATGATGCTTCTCAGCAATCTTTTTGATATTCCCTTTAGTAGTTCACTATTTTTTTGTATTTGATTTAAAATCAAATCAAACAAATACGTTATTTTCAGGGTTCGCTACAAAGACTCTGCTGGGGTACAAAACTCCTAAAAGAGCCAGTTTTAAGGGTACTTCTGGCGGCTCAAGGCGTAGGTACAAAACCTTCTGGGGTAGACCCCTTACCCTGGGTAGGCTATGGCGAACACTGGTTATTTTAATGTAGTTATTTCATATATAAAAAAGGAAGTGACCCTTAAAATCACGGGGAATTCTTTTTGATGAAAAAAAAACAGGAAAGTTGGAAAAAAGGACATTCTTTCTAAAAGATTTCTTTGTTAAAGCTTTGATCTATTTTGAAGGACATTTTATAACTAGTATTACTAGAGTTTATATAAGTGTAGATATAGAAAAGTAAGTCTTTTGTTATTGTTTTTTAGTTTAATGAACATAATATAGGATAAAAAGTCATGGAACAATTCGAAAAAGAAAGTGTCTTATTTCAGTATGTGCTGCTTATTTTATTTCTTCTAAATTTATATGTTTAAATTAATATAGGAGTCATCAGCGCTCATTAAAGTTAAAGACTAGTGAAGTTATTGTTACTGCAGGTGATAGTTTTTTATTACCTATTCTGATTAACAAGCCTAATACAATTTTACAATGGATCTTTCATACTCAAGATTATGATATTGATTTTGGTGTTACAGGAAGAGAAGTAGATTTAAATGATCCTACTCAGGATCATTCTAAAGTTGATGAGGATGGATTTGAACCTGATATCGTTGAGGTTCAACGTTGTCCTGCTAATGTTCCTCAACAAGGTCAAATTGTTATTCCTCAAACAGGTATGTATTATATTCTTTGGGATAATAGTTATTCTTGGATAAGAGAAAAACATATTGTTTATTCGGTTGAACTTGTTTTCCCTGAACCTACTGTTGAAGAAGCTAGAAGTCTTGGAGTGTATATATTTTATTATATTTTATAAATGATTTTTTTTTTTAGTAAGCTTTCATTGTTTATTTTTTTATAAAATTTATATTTATAAATTTATATTAGATTTCATTTTTTATTATAATTATATATTTATATGATGAATTATTATTATTATAAATTTATATTTTTTCTAATCAACAAATATATTTCTATTTAGTAAGATTGTAGAAGAGATTGAAAAACATAATCAATTATCAGATAATTATAATAATGAGAGTAATACATTAAAGCAATCAATTTCTACTTTAGAGAACGATATACAAGAAAAACAAGATTTAATTAAGAAGTTACAAGTATAGATTATAGATTTATAATTATTACTTATATTTATAATGATTTCTTATTTTTTTTGTTTCTATATATATGTAAATATTTATAATGATTTCTTATTTTTTTTTGTTTCTATATAAATATGTATATACTTATTATATAATCTATATAGGAAGAGATATCTGTATTTGAAGTTGAAAAGAATGAAAAGACTGTTTCTTACAACAGTATTATAAATAAGAAGAAGCAAGAAGATGATATCCTTCATAATTGTTATGTATTATCTCCTTTTTATTTGGAGGGAAATCGTATATTTAGTTATTTATCAGGAGATGATCTTGTTCGACTGTATATATATAGATTATTATAATTAAATCTATTATTGTTGAATCTATTATTAATAATTGTTTAATATTTATTGCTATTATTATTACATATTTATAGTCATTGTGTGAATCAATTATTTAAGAAGAGCGTTCAACAGGATTATATATGGCATGATGTATTTGAGAGGGAATCAAAAGATCAATTAGCTCTTTTATTAGTATATATATAGAGAAAATTATTATATATATACTATTCTATAATTATATAAATATAGAGAAATAATTGGATATTACAGAAATGGCATTTATTTAAACCGGATCAACAACCTCCTGTATATGATTATTATGCTCATCAAGAACAGAAGAAGAAGGAGAAAGAAGAGAAGAAGGAAGATATTCACGTTGAATCTATAATTGAACCTGTTAAGGAAGAAGGTGTTGTTGAAGAAAAGAAGGAAGAAGAAGAAGCTGTTGTTGTTGAAGAAAAGAAGGAAGAAGAAGAAGCTGTTGTTGAAGAAAAGAAAGAAGAAACAACAATTGTTGAAGAAAAGAAGGAAGAAGAAACTGTTGAAGAAAAGAAAGAAGAAATTATTGTTGAAGAACCAAAGAAAGAAGAAGAAGCTATTGTAGAAGAAAAGAAGGAAGAAGCTATTGTTGAAGAACCAAAGAAAGAAGAAACTGAAACAGTTGCTGTTGAAGAACCAAAGAAAGAAGAAGCTATTGAAGAAGAAAAGAAAGAAGAAACAACAATTGAAGAACCAAAGAAAGAAGAAACAACAATTGAAGAACCAAAGAAAGAAACAACAATTGAAGAACCAAAGAAAGAAACAACAATTGAAGAACCAAAGAAAGAAGAAGCAACAATTGAAGAACCTTTAAAGGATAATAATAATAAGCAAGAAGATAATTTGGTTTCTACTTCTCATCAAGAACGTTTAGGTAGTGAGTCGGAGATTGTTATGCATATAGAGACAGTTCCTGGCGAAACTCATGATTCTACTACTACTACTAGTGTTGATACTAGTAATATACCTACTGTTGAAGATAATAAAGATACTGAAACACAACAATTATCTAATTTAACTGAACTTCAGTTACTTTATTCTATTAAAAGTAATCAGGGATGGTATATCAATACTCAAGAACAATGCTATTATATTTATTTCTCAGATCCTGCTACTCAAAAATTTGAAGTATGGACAGGTCCTGTTTCTTTAGCCTTATTAGATCAATTATATACTAAAACAAAACATAGTAGTGTATTAATTGCATGTCCTGGTACTACACAAGGTCAAAGTGGCTATTATATCGATAGACATAGAAAAGTTACTCAATGGACTGTATCCAATCAAGGTTGGTCAGAAGTTATTCATAATTAAGTAGACTTTATATAAGTCTTTCCAAAATATAATCCTTTTAAAAAATATTTTATTATATTACTTTACTATTTCTTTTCTTTTTATATTATTTTTGTGTCTACAATAACTAATCCTATATATATTATATTTTTCTATTATTATTGAAAGAAGAAAACAAGTAATATATTATGTATTATCTTTATTTTTCTATTATTGTCTACTCAACATCGATGACACTGTTCTCATTTATAAATATAAATTGTTTTGGTTTCTATAACGACTATCATCTAAACTATATTTTATTATTATTATTATTATTTTTGATAAAAAGCAAAAATAAATGAAATCTAAGTTATCGAATCATATACAAAATTATCATACACACATGATAAGAACCTATTGATTGAATCCAATCCATTTAATTCTTTGACCTTTTAATTTCAATGATCTTCATTTCTTTGCTATTTCCTTCAAATACATAAATATTCATAGACTAATTGACTTCCTTGTTGTTGTAGTATATTCACCCATTTATGATTTATAGGAAAAATTTCCAATAACAAAACGATATCTTTTAACAAAACACAACTAGCTTCAATTCCAGATGACACATAGTTGGTTGTTATTTCTAAATGCTTTGTTTTATTGGATGAACGAAATTCTAGATATTTTTATTCGCTTATCTTTACGTTGGAGTGACTCATTAATAAAAAGCAATTGAATTTACAAAAGACTCTTTCTTATTATCTTTTCGTCATTATGCTTGATTCAAATGCGCAATTTCATATTTCTAGTGTTTTGTTTATAAGACACAAATAAAACTCACTGATACATAAAATATAAATACAAATAAACACTTTTTCTGACGATAGAATTATTCATAACCAACAACTCATAAAAGTAACTGACTTAAAAAAACATTTTTAAATATGATCTCATTTTTTTATTATGTAGAAAAACAATTTTGGACAATATGAAGTAAATAGTGATTTCTATTTTCTTTTTAATATCATATAGAAACATTATAAATTTGCTGAACATTGTCTTTTTTACATAATTTAAAAAGAAATATAAGTAATTCGAGTTGTTGCATTCAAGTTAATACGTGATTCAAAGTCAACAAAGTAAGATTTTAATGTTAGAGAATATATCAAATAATGTATATATATATGTAATAAATTGGATCTTTTTGTGTGTGGTATAGTGGTGAATCCTTTAATATTTCAACAATATAAAGAAGCCAAATGCCTAAACTGAAATATATGATGATACATGCATCGTCATCAATCTCATAGTCAACAACAATCTCCATCGTCTTCCAGATTGTTTTTTAAAATCCCCGTAGATATAATTATAATTATTAGTTAAATATAAAAAATAATTCTGGGAAAAACGAGTTGATTCAATTTGGGATCTAATCTAAGAAAAGCCATTTGCTTCTTCTCAAGTAATCATTGGTGTTCTATTCAGATTTTTAAATCCCTACAGAGTCGTCTTTCGTGGAAATCGAATCTTTTTATCCAAGAGATCAGTGTTTTTAATGATTTTTTTATCTGTGTATTCTTATGACCTTTAATCGAGCTTCCAAGTGTATCTCATTTCTATTCCATCATCTTCTAATTAAAATATAAAATAATATTTGACAAACAATCATATATTTGTTTTGTTTTCTTCATTTTTTAATTATTTTGTTTTGTAGCTGTTGATACGATGAATGCTCTTAGAAAAATATTCGATATGACAAAGGAAGATATGTTAAAATTATCAACCTACTGTCAACAAGAAATTAAAAGTGGTTTAAAGAATGAAGTTTCTGATTTAAAGATGCTACCTTCTTTTGTTACAAATCTTGCTAAAGGTATATATAAAATAAATAATATTTAAAAAAAGAAAATTTTTTCTTCATTTAAGTGTAAATAATCTATTATATTTTATTACTTTATATAGGAACTGAAGTAGGTTATGCTTTAGCTTTAGATTTAGGTGGTACTAATTGTCGTGTTGTTAATTTCCATTTCTTAGGTAATGGTGTAGTTGAACCTGTTAAAGAAGTAAAAAAGACTATTCCTAAAGAATATATGTATGGAACTGCTGATGAATTATATGGATTTTTAGCTCAAGCTATTAAAGAAGCTGATCCAGCTCCTAAGAGTAAACTTGGTTTTACTTTTTCATTTCCTTCTGAACAACATTCACTTAATGATTGTACTTTAGTTATTTGGACTAAAGGTTTTGCTACTGCTGGATGTGTAGGAAAAAGTCCTGTTAAACTTTTAGAAGAACAATTAAAGAAATTAAATGTTGATGTTGAAATTGTAGCTATTTGTAATGATACTGTTGGTACTCTTATTTCTAGATCTTATTATGATCCTTTTTGTACTATTGGTGTTATTTTAGGAACAGGTTCTAATGTAGCTTATTATGAAAAACTTGATAATATTATAAAATATGATAATAAGAATCATGATGAAAAGATGATCGTAAATATGGAATGTGGTGCTTTAGGAGATAGAGATCATTCTTGCTTACCTTTTTCAGAATTAGATGCATTTCTTGATCCTACTACACCTAATGTAGGTAAACAAACTACAGAAAAGATGATGAGTGGCTTATATTTAGGTGAAATCACTCGTTTATGGATTATGGAAATGTGGCAAAAGAAAGAAATCTTTGTGGATCAAGATTTATCAAAATTAATTTTTTCGAAACCTCATACTTTTGATACTCCTATTTTATCAGAAATATTACGTGATGTATCTGTTGATTTAGAACGTATTAATTATATACTTAAAGAACAAGGTATTGTCAATACTACTTATGAAGATAGAAGAAAAATATATGAAATTGTTGATTTAGTCATGACTCGATCTGCTCGTGTTCTTGCTTCTATTTTACATGCTATTTATCAACAAACTAATGATTTTGATACTCGTGGAACTGTTGGTGTTGATGGAAGTGTTTATAAACATGTTCCTGGATATCAAAATAAACTTCAACATGCTTTACAAATGTTAGGTCTTTCTCCTGTTGTAGGTCTTGCTGAAGATGGATCCGGTATTGGTGCTGCTCTTATTGCTTATACTGCTTAAGTCATTTGCAATGCTTATATAAATATATATATATTTTTTTAAAAAGAAAACTATATATTATCTATTTTTTTTTTATCATTTGTATTATTATCAATACAATTTGTATTATGTGTGTTTTTTAATCTATTTATATATGTATACTTTATTATTTTATCCTTTTGAATATATATGCTTTTTTTTCTTTACTATTTTTGTTATTATCGATTGATTTCTTGTATTATTTGTGTTTTTTTTCTCTTTTATCAATCTATATATAACACTATATCTGTGTGTATTACTTTATAATATTCTACATATACTCATAAATATTTTATCTTATTTCTTATTACAATTATAAATTGCCTTCTATATAGCCTATACTAAATTTTTATTTTATTTTTTTAAAAATAAACATTCAAGAAGATTTTGCTTCATTTATTTTTGTTTTGTTATTTTTTATTATTTATTTGTGTTTATAATCCTTTTAAAGATCAATATAATATAAAACAAATAACGTTATACCATGCTTTCCTTATTCAAATTAAATTTTTATATTTTTAAATGTATATTATAGTTTTATTTGATAATATACGGCTTGCATTCTATGTAAATAAAAGAAAAACTATAATATAACTACAAATATCACCCAAAAAATCAAAAGTTATTTCTAATTAGAAATTGATTTGTTAAGAAATATATAAGTATGAATGTTCACAATATTTGTAAACAAAAAAAAGACAACTTTTTTCTTTTATAAAAAGAAACGATCAAGAAAAAGTTCCCACAATAAAAAAAGAAATAATTCTTAGAAACATGATTATTCACTTTTCTCGTAGTATTTTATTTGAAAAATCAATCAAATTGAAAAGACAACTTTTTTGTTTTATTTTTGTCAAGAACACCTAGCATTCTATTATTTATTCAATCATATTATTATCTTTAACTAGTAGAATTATACTGTGTCAATTTTGTTAGGAAAATAATTATGGTAACTTTGTTTTGAATATTTCTAAATCATCATATAGGATGCAAGTGAACAGAAAATAAATGATTTCATTAAGAATATGTTTATTCAGAATTTACAAAATGTATTTTTATAAATATATATTATATTATATTATACAAATGGATCTATTATAAGATTTCTTTCTTGTTTTTTACTGAATCTCATATTCAATTGTATACCTACTTGTTGTATAGTCTGACAAATACTTTCGAAATTGTAGAACACTGAGTGATCAACAAAAAATGAATAACAAATATAATAATCTTTGGATGAACTTACCAAAAGAAACAAAGGAAAAGGTAATCATTATTTTGATGTAGTAACTTTATATGTAGTTATTCTATTTTATTATCTTTTCTTAGAATTCTTATTATGTTTTTTTTTTATTATATTTTAGTGTAATTCTATGTTTATATTGTTCTTTTTTGTTGTTTTAATATTATTATATATATTTGCTTTTATATAATAATAAAGGTTTTTTAGTATTATAATGTATATTTATAATATATTTTTGTTATATATAATAATATCTATATTTCTCTTCTATATAAACAGTGGATTACTATGGGCACATTAATGTATCATTCTTTAAGTAATAACGTGGTTATTCAAGCGAAAGTACAAGAAATTGCAGATATACCCGAAAAAGCTCCTTGTGGATTTTATTCAACTTATTCAATTATAAATCAAAATTTATTAAAGAAATATACTAATCAAACGAAACTATTATTTGAAAGTATTTATTATTTGCTATATTTATTGTGTTTGTTTTATTTTATTTATTTATTTTTTGTTTATTATATTTTTTAATAATATTCTTTATTTTATTTATTTATTTATTATATTTATTATATTTATTATATTTATTATATTTATTATATTTATTATAGTTATTTTATTTATTATATTTATTATATTTATTATATTTATTATATTTATTATATAGAACTGACTGCTTTTATGTCAAAAATAGAAATTCCTTCTAAAGAGAACTCTAATAATAATACACAAAATAATAATAATAATACACAAAATAATAATATAGATAAGCAAAATACGCAAGATGATGAAGTAATTGAAGTTGATGATAAAGAAGTATTCCAGCGATTAATTGATTTATTTGAAAAAGAAGGAAAACAATCCAATGTATTATATTTTAAAGGTCAACAAATCTATATGACATTAACTAAAGTATATAGAATTATATTATTCTTTATATACTATTATTCTTTATTTTATTTTATATATATTATTTTATTTTATATATTTAGAAAATATCCGATTTAATGAGTGAAATTGAAAATTTGTCACAAACGTGTGTCTTAGACCCACAAAAAGTATAATAAATATAAATATAAATATAATAATAAATTAATAATACTATAGAATAAAAATATAATAATAATAATAATAATAATAATAATAATAATAATAATAATAATAATAATAATAATAATAATAATAATAATAATAATAATAATAATAATAATAATAATAATAATAATAATAATAATAATAATAATAATAATAATAATAATAATAATAATAATAATAATGATAATAATAATAATAATAATAATAATAATAATATATATATATATATATATATAGAATGATCCCTGTGTTATTCCTGACATTCGATTATCTTTGATTTCTTTATTAAATAAATGTAGAGATGCCTTAACAGAAGTGATATTATTCTTCCAAAGTAACCAATGGAATGATTCTAAATCACTTCCTTCCGATCTGCCTCTATCCTTATATCAATTATTAAAAGATCTACAACTTTATGATTCTCAATATCTTGAACATTCTTCAGATTCCCATATATATACAGGAACACTTCCGAAACTCACTAAAGATATAGAAATACAAAAAGAAAAGGAATTAATTGAAGAAGAACAATTATTAGGTCTTAAACGACCTCTCACAAATGTATATAAATAACTAATTTATGAATCAATCCTATTTTATTATTATTATTTTTAATTTTTTTTTTTTTTGTAATTATATATAAATAAAATATTATATATATAAATAATTATATAAATAAATAAATATAAATCAATAAATATAAATAATTATTTATAGTCTCCAAGTCCTTCTAAGCGTCGTCAAGGTGGTAATTCTATAGATGGATCTTCCTCTACTGATTTAGATCGAGAAGGAGTTATCGATGAAGGGAGTATATATGAACATACAGAACCAAGAGAAGGAGAAGATTATCAAGCTGTTATTCCACGATATAATCCCCGTGATTATTTGAAGAATACTGTAGTATTAAAAGATGAATGTGTTTGGTTACCTCATCAATTGTCTATAGAAGATGAATCAAAATTTGAAGGCTTATTAAGTATATTTAGAAGTACAGAAATGCAACAGCATTTTTATGATGAAATATTTTTACAAAAATTCAATTTAACACCTGCATATAATGAAGTATTTTATTATTATATTATTATCATATATATTCATATTATATTATTATTTTTATTATACTATATATTCATATTATATTATTATATATTTATTCTATATTCATATTATATTTTTATATTTTTTTAATATATATTCATATTATATTTTTATATTTTTTTAATATATATTCATATTACATTGTTATATGTTTATTATATATTCATATTACATTGTTATATAAATGTAATAACTATATATATAGTTAATATGTCATCCACCTACAAATATAGAGGATTCATTGAATGCAGAGCAACTTAATCATTTTATCGATCTTAGTGAATCTGTTCATAAAGCTTATAGAGATTACTTTCCTCAATTTACAAAAACTCAAATTGTGGATTTATTTTATAAACTTCCCACGGGGAAAAAAGAAGATGAATGTTCAATTTGTTCTCGTATTAATGGAACACTATTAAAATGTAGTCAGTGTCCACGTGTATTCCATACTGCATGTGTTCGATTATATATAGGACCTCATGTATATATTATTATTATTATTATTAATATTTTATTTATAATTATATTTAATATTATATTTTATTATTATTAATATCAATATATTTATTATTATACATAATATATATTCTATATCAATAGTTTATATGTCCTTATTGTTTTGAGCATACAGAAACTCTGACATCTACACGAATGGACTCTGTCCTCGCCACTATGAGAAATCTACCGGAATATAAAAGTGGACCAAGAACAAGAAATAGAAAATAATGATAACTTCTATATATATATTTATGATATTATTCTCACATTATTCCTTTCTTTTTATTTATATATTAATTCTACTTTTTTTCAAATTATGTTTTTTTCCTTTTATTTTTCTTTTTTGTTTTTGTTACAATAAATCTGCGTTTCCCATAAAGTTACTATTTTGTTTTTTATATTATTCTTATATAAATGGATATTCATACATTATAAAAACTTCTATGACAATTAATGAATATCAATAAAACAATTCTGTATAGTATTATAAGTACAGAGAAGTCATAACGTTTTACTTACAAAATATAGGATACAATAAAGGTAATATAATTGATTAATAGATAATATTTTTAAATAATAGATACACATTGATATTTCAAAAAAAAATATAGATATATATAGAAATAAAAAAAGAAAAATCGTAAACGGATACTTAAAAATCATGTTCTGTTTTCTTTCTTTTAGAAGAAACATCGGAATCAGATTGATCATCACTGGTGGTATGCATATCAACAATTTCATGTATATATTGATGAATATCTGAAATATTACCAACATGAGTTTCGAATAAACATTCTTGCATTCCACAATAATAATAACCTAATAGAAATATTATTATTCATATATAATCATATATATAATTTTTATATTTTATCTATACTCAAATACATATATATAATAAATAAATACGTATATGTAAAAATTGTAAATAAGGCATTGTATGAATATTAATTGGTGTTAAAAGCGGATATATGCCATTTTTCGAATTACCTTTTAATGGAAGTATAGAATCATCTATAAAGAATAATAATTATTATTATGATTATGATTATGATCAATTAATAGATATAATAAAATAAATAAATATAATCATAACTATAATAAGAACAATATATTATTACTATAATATACAATCTATAGATAATTCTTGTATAGAATGAAATATATTATTTTGAATCATTTTTCCTAAGAATTCAAAGTGACTATCTATTGACCTATCCTTCGCATGTAAATATACTCTTTCATCAATTTTTATTCGTTTAATGGACTTTATAGTAGTTATTAATGATATAACTGCACAAAGAAAATATACTGATATTTCTTGAGCTATTATAATAAATATAATAAATAAATAAATAAATAAATGTAATAAATGTAATAAATAAATAAATATAATAATATATAATAAATATAATAAATATAATAAATATAATAAATATAATAAATATAATAAATATAATAAATATAATAAATATAATAAATATAATAAATATAATAAATATAATAAATAAATAAATAAATGTAATAAATAAATAAATAAATAAATAAATAAATAAATAAATAAATAAATAAATGTAATAAATAAAATAAATAAAATAAATATAATAAATATAATAAATATAATAAATAAATAAATATAATATACTCGTTATTTTAAGTGTTTCAATAGATGATGAAAATGAGGATGGAAAAGACGAACAAAATAATGAATAATCTTTGATAAAAAGTCCTAGTATATATATATGTAGAAGATAAAATATATCAAATATACCATTAATATTTAATACAAATAATCGTGGAAAATTCATTTTATTTAAAGAAGAAAGTATATCAATAAGTTGATTTTCATTGGGACCATTTATATCATTATTATTATTATTATTATCCTCCTTATCTATATATATAAATTTAATAAATGTATATATATACATTTTAATGAAAGTGAGTATAGATTTGTAAATATAAAAGTTGAAAATAGATGAGCAGCTGCTGTATGCATTTGATTATTTAGTTTTCCAAATGAAATAGATAATGTTTGCAAAGTATAGAATATTGAATTAGGAAATGATAATTGTGAAAATGGACTCGATTTGTCTATATCATATATATATGATGGATATTCTATTGTAATATGTTTAATAAGAAGGGATTCTGAAGACTGAAATAAACTGGTTAAAAACGAATTTAAACAATTTTCTAATATCATATTCTTACTAATATCATTAGAAAAACCTATATAATATATATATATACAATGAACATACATATAGAAATTGTAGAAATATTCTTTAGAAGTGAACAATTAGAAAGTTCATTTAGAATTTCTAATCGATTTTCTGTATTCATAATATATCGGGTTGGCCCATAGTCTAGAAAGAATGATATATATATATATATATATAGTAATAAAATGGTGAAGAAAAAAGTAGAATATATATATATATATATATATATATATATATATATATATATATATATATATATATATATATATATATATATATATATATATATATATATATATATATATATATATATATATATATATAGTTATAACATGATGAAAGATTCCTAAATAATAATAATCATATATATATATATATATATACTTAATAGAATTTCATCTTTTAATATAAGTCGATGGTCTTTATTTAATAATATAAATATATGCGTTTTCTGGATTAAGGAGAGTAAATCATAATCAACTATTATATGTATATATATATATATATATATTACATATATACAATTGAATAGATATGAATCCATGCTTATAGTTAATGATAATTCTTTATGTTTATATATATAGTATAAATACTTATATAATAATGATTTAACATCACTATCTACTATATATATATATATACGAAATAGAGGTGATATTATTCATATATACATTTATTTATTGGTGAATTGATATTAATTGGTTGGATGCAATCATTAATATCTATATAAATAGTTATGATTAATTATAACTATTAATATTATTGTGATTATTTTTTTGATTATGAATAAAAATAATATGGGAACAAAAGAATATCAATTTTATATATAATATATTTATATACTATTCTTATTAAAAAGAAAATGATTATTTTGAACATGATCTACTTCCACTTCTATATATGTATACTCCTTTGAAGGAAAGAACAAAACATTCTTTATATACATATAAATAGCTATATAATACAGTTGAATAGATTATATAGTATATAGTATATAGTATATAGTATATATACAATAAATGATTTTCTTTAAATGAGGTAACGAATGATTTGTAAGAAGGGAAGTGATATCATGTTGAAGAACAAAATTAAAACCTATATATATATATTATATATGCTATATTTATGTTATATATATTATATTTATGTTATATATATTATATTTATGTTATATATATTATATTTATGTTATATATATTATATATATTATATATATATTATATATATACCTATAGAGAGTGTCTCAATTTGTTGAAAACATGAAATAGTAAGCATATTCATAAATATTAAATCGTAGGAATCTATTTGCAAAACACTGTCTATATATATCATTATATATATTATATATATAGTATACGAATAACATCTTGAACTTGGACAGTTTTTAAATATGGATAATTCTTTTGTTTAAAGATTTCAATAAAATCAGAATTTACTTCACAACAAACTAATATATATATATATATATATATATATGTATATACATTTTATAGACTCCACATAATGATCTGGTAATAAGAGAAAGAATTGCGTATTATTAACAGCATAACTCATAAAATCAGGGTATATTCTAAATATATAATAATGAAAATATAAATTATATAGAAACATACATCATTTTCGAAATAAAAAAGAATTTATCATAACCTATATATAGTGTATATATATGTAATAATAATAATGAATGCATAAAATACTAATAATACTATAAAATAAAATATATGAAATAAAAATCAATATAATAGATAATAATAAATAAATCAATATAATAGATAATAATAAATAAATCAATATAATAAAAATAATAGCAATAAATAAATAAATAAATACCTTTAATATAATCTCTATGACTAGAAAGAGACAAATAAAGATCAATATATGTAGATATAGAATATAAAGATAGATATGGAAAAACAGGAAATAATGTCTTTATATTCATATAATTTGATTCTATTATTTTCTGTGTATTTTTAAAGAATTCTAAATTGTAGAAACTTTGAACTGGAGAACCTAATAATAAATTATAAATAAATAAATAAATAATATATATATATACAATTGAGACGAACTGAAGTAATATGAAAATGTTTGAATAATAATTGATATTTTGATAAAAACACTGAAAAATCGTTGCATTCATTACCTATAAATATATATAAAGCATAAGAGTAGTATAATTATTTATATATATACATACAATTTAATGTTAAAGAAATATTAATGAATACATTATCAAAATAATCTTCAAGTATTGATAGACTATATACTTCTATTTTATTCTCTTGAGAATCATCATTAATTGTTAAAGTAACAACTTTATCTTTAATGATATCGTTCGATTTAATCAGTGAAACTCTTTGAACCATTTTCAAAAAGTCATACTCATTTCCTATTAATACATAACTCGCTTCAAGTAACATCAAAATCTCATTTAACGATAAATCATTGAGCTTTTCACAGTCATCTAAATAATGTCTTGTTAGAATTGATACTCCTATTGGCATAAAATCAATATAATAAGACTTTTCATCCTCATTAAGACTATTTTCATCTATTATCATTTTGTTTAAGACACATTTCGGAAAAACATCTAACATATGTTTTGGAATATCATATACAGACTCATCTTGAAATGCAACTCTAACTATATATATGTGATTTTTCAAATTAAAATGATAATCATAAGGAATATTTTTACTTGAATCAGTTGGATCGCTTGTATTGCTTTCTTTTTCGTTACTACAATGTTCCTCTAATAACATACTAATTAATCAATATAAAATAACAATATTATCCAGGTAATCAATATATTAAATAGAGTATTTCATTCAGCATGAAAATCAAAATAAAACTTGAACACTTTTCTTTATATATAGGGAGATATGTACTTTGTAGTAGGGTTCGCCATAGGTTACCCAGGGTAGGGACTCTACCCCAGAAATTTTTTTGTCCTACGCCTTGAACCGCCAGAAGTTTTCTTAAAACTGGCTCTTTTGGGAATTCTGTATCCCAGCAGAGTCTTCGTCAGCGTTCGCCATAGGTTACCCAGGGTAGGGACTCTACCCCAGACATTTTTGTCCTACGCCTTGAACCGCCAGAAGTACTCTTAAAACTGGCTCTTTGGGGAATTGTGTATCCCAGTAGAGTCTTCGTATTGAACCCTGGTCTTCGTGTTGAACCCTGCCAAAAAAATCTCTTCAAAACTGAATCTTTTGAGACAAGTATATCCCAAGAGAGTCTTTATGGCAAACATTTCACGAAAATTAACCAATTTTTTATTTTAAATTTTGATTGTTTTTTCTTTATAATATCTATTTAAAACACTTTACACAGAATGTATTGTCATGAAAAATACGTTGACCTCAATATAGAAATCAAAAATAATCATTTCACTCAAAATTGAAATAATAGGATGATATGTAAACGATAAAAAAATAGTATCGATGCGTTTACTGGTCCATGGAAAAGACTAATGAGTAGCTTCAGAATGAATTCATTGCTTCTCCTTTGAAATCAACATATTTTTCTTTTCTATGTCTTGATATTTCATTAGTATGTGATTTCTATGGTGGAATCGATTAATTCTAGTATCATTCGTTATGATAGCTTGGAGAACCTTTCTTATTCTCTTGATTTTTAAATGAATTCTATCATGATTTCATATAAAAACAAATTCTTGTGTCTATACTATTTAAGATACAAATGATATACTATACAAGATATTGTATAATAGTTCTTAATTCATCTATAGTGAATGCTAAACATAGTATTCCAAACAAAAAAAATTCTATCTATTTTTGGTCTTTACATATAAAGTATTCTAAATACACTCACTATTAAGAAAATGAGTTTTTTTTTATTTATTCATTTTTAACTATTAAGAATATGTAGTGTTCAAAATATTTTTTTATATAACGAATAGAATGATATATGTATATATTCTTTTAGAATCTAACAACACAAGTTATTCTTATCATATATTCATATGAAAACAAAGGATAGAATTAACATAAGATATATATAAATGATCTATGACTAAATAAATAAATAAAAAAACAATAAACAGAATTAAAAAATAATACATAATAAAAAGAAATCATAGTATTTAACTTTCACTAGGATTTGTAATTAATTGAAGAATATGTGTTCCATTGAAATGTTCTTTAATACGATCATATTCACAATCTTCACAGAAGTATATAGCTTTACAATTAATACACTTGAATCGAATTCCTACAATTCGATTCGAACCACAAAGACAACAACGATACTGTTTATCATGTAGAATATAGTTATCTTTATCAGGTAAATCATATTGAAATTTCATCTTTGTTTCTTTAGTAATAATTGGTTGATATTTCTTAGCTTCTGGCCAATTAAATTTGAAGCCACAACCACTTTGGTAATTTCCACCATCTGTATCTTGACCACAAATCATACGCTCACAACCACTTATTCTTTGAATAATACGATTACATCTTGGACAGTAACGAGACTCCCTAGCTAAACGTAATTCATCAGCTTTTAATGCTTCATAATTATCCTTTACTCTCTTTGCTTCTTTTTCAAATTCTTCTTTCTTTGCCTTCCAATCTTTAAAAACACCCTTCATTTCTTGTCTTTCTACCATACGATCATATTTTGCACTAGCTCTCCATTGATTATATTTCAATTCCATAAAATCTCTTTCTAAACAACCAACAGAATAATGAGCCAATTTTTCACATATAGTACAGGTACAAGTATGACATTTAGGACATTCAATATCCATTCTAACAGTACGGCACTCATTTGAAACAGGAAGTAATAGACCACAATCTGGATTGCAACAACGAATACTAATAGATCTATTAATCTCTTTTGCATAATGATCAGATAAAACAGTACAATAATGTTCAAACTCAGGATTATTTGAATCACCATTGCACATAACGCAAGCATATTCATCAGGTTTCAAGATATACTCTACATCACTGCAAAAAGGGCATTTAGGGAGGTTGCCATTTTCAGGAAAGCCACTAAATTGTTGGTGAAGACATTCGTAGCACACCACATGATGATGTTTACAATTCATCACATACATTTCATCAGCTGTTTTTTCAATGGAACATACACTACAAAATAAATCAGGTATATCAAATACAGATTCTTCTTCAACATTAGGATCAAAAGATTCATAATTTTCACTTGGATTATCCATTTCTTCTTTTATAATTTTCCTATAAACAAAAATAAAATTTAAAAAATACACTTTTTATTTAAAAAACAACTTTTACTAGAATTCATTTTTTTAGTTCACTAGATATTCATATATAGTTAAGAACTCATTAAATTATATTTTTATATATAAATATCAGCACAGCAATATCATAACAGTTCTTTCTATATTCATGTTTATAAAATCACTATTAGGCACTTTTGACCTTTTAGAATAAATGATTGGCAGAATTCACATTTTTATCCAATCATTTTTCTTAAAACGTCAAAATGCCTAATAGTGATGTAGTTTTAATACAAAGATAGAAGAATTATAAAGAAATGTAGAAGAATAGTTTTTTAAACAATAGGTTTCAAAGTAACTAAAATAGAGAATGCATCGAAAAGTTAAAATAATAGGTATAATTAAAATAGTAATAATTATTTTAATTTAATTAGCACACAATTACTAGTAATAAAGGATATATATATATTAAAAGTTATTGTATCAACATAAATTTTTATAGTTTTATATGTTTTATATTTGCTATAGTTACTAAAAGGAATCAAAACATCCATGTCTTCTATGATTGTTGTCGATTTAGACCATATAATTCTTTAAATATCATAAAATAAAATTATAGTCACTGTATAGTACATTATAACTTGATTGAAATATATTTTGCATACAAAAATCATTTATCAAATTTTTTTTAACTTGTTTATAGAATGGTTTTATAGAAGAAAAAACTTTTAACTAAATTTTTTGACCTCTTTTATTGTGAATAGAATACATATTTAATTCAATGTATTGATCTAAGACATCAAGATACTATTTCGAAAAGATAAAATTGGTATAATTAAAGAATCTATAATAATCTTTGTAATAATTCTTATAATGATAACAACATACAACAAAACAAAGAAATATACAATTTGAGAATAATAAATACATTAAATAAAACTTAAATATATATTCTAAAATTAAATTGAATATAGTATATGACAAAAATGAAAAAGAAATAATTTAAAATATGATATATTTAAATATAAAAAATGTTTGTAATATATATATATATATATAGGTAATTATTACTTCTTACGAATAGGAAAAGCTCTTTCAAAAATAGGTAAAGTTAAGTCCGAATAAGCTTTTAATTTTGTTTTCTATATATGTATAATAAATTTATTTTATAATAAATAAAACATAATATTAAATAAAAAATAATATTAAATAAAACATAATATTAAATAAAAAATAATATTAAATAAAATATAATATTAAATAAAAAATAATATTAAATAAAATATAATATTATATAAAATATGAAAAATAAAATATAAATATATAAAATATTAAAAAATAAGATATTAAAAAATAAAAAAATATTAAATAAAAAATTATTATATAAACTAAATAAACAATAAAATACATTGTCTTCAGAGAAATCATTAGAAACTGTAACAATTGAATCTCCTACAGCTGATACAGATGTATTATCTGCTATATCTCCTTCAACATGTGTTTTTGGAGCAATTTTACAACCTGATCCTATTGTTTTTGTATTAGGTCCAATAAAGCATCCTGCTCCAAATTCATTTGCATCTCCTATTAACTATGTAGAAAATAAGAAAACAATAAGAAAAAATAAATTTATAATAATTATCTGAAAAAATACTTCACAACCTTCAATTCTAGTCCCAACATGTAACGAATTAAACTTACCGATATTCATTCCTGGACATCCTTCAGGACATACGATTTTGCATTTGTCTTCAATAATCGTTCTATCACCAATAATGATAGGGCCACCAATGGCTTTGATTTGAACTCGTGGATGAACGACAACAAATTTTCCTATTGTAATATCACCTTCAAGGATACAATCTCTAGAGATCTTGCTTAAAATAGGAATAGCATAAACTTTCTTTTCCTTGGTTGCCATGGCGTAATAATAAAAAATAGTTTAAAAAATGAAATATTCAAAGTTTTTTATATTATTTTACTAAAATCCGACAAAATAAACATGATTCGTTATTATGGTCAACAACAATTTGTTTTAATCCTTAATTCTTCTTTATTTTATTGTACATATGTTTTATAGTGTTTTAGATGTTGTTGAATATAGATATACAATATGAATAACATGAATTTGAAAGAATTTTTTGAACAATCCAATTGGAAAGATTTTGAACCAGAGCCATTGGAAGAAATATTTACTAATATATGTCCGATACAGTATACACGAGATTGTAAGCATATTCAATTGTGTTTATTATAAAATATATATATATTTTTTGTTAGTTTTGCTTCTTACAAGTTATTTTAAAGGAATCTTACGTGATAAAGAATTTTCAGAAAGGGCTTATCAATTAACATATCTTGTTATTAAAATAGATCCATCGAATTATTCAGCATGGTATTTAAATCAAATTTCTTCTGTTAATTTTTCTCATTGTTTATGAGTATAGGATTCATCGTCAGAAATGTATGGATAAATTAAATATTCCTTTAGAGTCTGATTTTGCTTTATGTGATTCTGTAATACAAAAAAATATAAAAAACTATCAAGCATGGTATTTTATATATAGATTATTTGACTTTTTTTAATTATATATAGATTATTTAGTTTTTTATTTATTTATATTATATATAGATTATTTGACTTTTTAATTTTATTATATATAGATTATTTATTTTTTTATTTATAATATATATAATATTTGACTTTTTAATTTTATTATATATAGATTTTTTAATTTTTTTATTTATAATATATATATAATATTTGACTTTTTTATATTATATATAAATATATAGGATGCATAGGAGATATATTGTGAGTCATACAAGTATTTTTGCAATATATATATATATATGATGAATTAACTATAGATAAATATGAGCAAGAATTAGAATATACAAAGAATATATTAAAAAAAGACGCTAAAAATATGCATGCTTGGCAACAACGTCAATATATTAATGAAACCTTTGACCAATGGGATGAGGAGTTAGAATACACAGCTAGTATTATATTTATTATATTTTTATATTATTATATTTTTATATTATTATATTTTTATATTATTATATTTTATTTTTATTATATTTATTATATTATTATATTTATTATATTTATTATATTTATTATATTTATTATATTTATTATATTTATTATATTTATTATATTTATTATATTTATTATATTTATTATATTTATTATATTTATTATATTTATTATATTTATTATATTTATTATATTTATTATATTATTATATTATTATATTTATTATATTTATTATATTTATTATATTATTATATTTATTATATTTATTATATTATTATATTTATTATATTTATTATATTATTATATTTATTATATTTATTATATTATTATATTAATTATATTATTATATTAATTATATTATTATATTTATTATATTTATTATATTATTATATTTATTATATTTATTATATCATTATAATCATTATGTTTATTATAAATATATATAAAGGTTTATTAGCTGAGGATATTCGTAATAATAGTGCATGGGTACATCGTTATAATACTATTCAACATCTTTATTCTATTCAAAAAGATGAGTCAATATTAAAAGAAGAGATTGCTTATATAAAAATATCATTACAAATAACAATGCATAATACTTCTATATGGACATATATAAGAGGATTTATTCGTGATTATTCTACTCCTTCTATTACATCACTTGAAAACTGGATTCTCGTTCTCTCTGTATATATATACATATACATATATATTACTATTATTTAATAAATTACATCATTATTCTATTAAAAAATATATTATTATTATTTAATATAAAATTTACATCATTACTCTATTAAAACATATATTATTATTTAATAAATTACATCATTATTCTATTAAAACATATATATTATTATTTAATAAATTACATCATTATTCTATTAAAACATATATATTATTATATATAGAATGCCATACATGAAAATGAATATTGTTTATTAACATGTGCTGATATATATATTAAACGTCAACAACCCGAAAGAGCTATAGAAGTATATCTCTTTATTCTATTTTTATCTCTTATATTCTATTATTCACTATTTACTTATTATAGATGTATACACAATTACAAAATGTATGTCCATTTAGAAATCAATTATGGACTAATCTTATCAGCAACTTACAACATTAATTCAAACACTATTCTTTATATTGTTTATTTTGTTATCTCTTCTTTTTTTGTTATTATTATTCCTTCAATTATAAATAGTTTTGTTCTCTACATATAATTATTACTTTCTCATTTCAAATTACTCTTCAAACCATTGTTTTTTTTTCATAAAAAAAACAGAATATAATCGTGATATTCTTTTATTATTATCAATAATCATTTTAAAATGTAAATAATTAATTTTCATGTATTCTCAAACTCAGAAGTCTCTCACCAAGAGTTCTCCAATTTTATATTATTAAATATCCAAAAAAAAAAATCATCTATACTGCACATATTAATTCTATGCTTCATTCGTCATAACAATCCTTTTATTTTTTTTTTAAACATTATCTTTGATTAATGAATCAAGAAAACATAAAGTCATATTTCATAAATAATTCACATTTATACTAATTCATAATGTCATTTATTGACTCATAAGTATACTAAACAATTTATAAACTATTTTCAAGACCATAATTCTTCTTTTTTTATAATCTCCCTTTTCAACTCTTCCTATTTATTTCTATTCTCAACTTAGATATTAGTTCTGTATTCATTAGTCAATCATTTGCCAACAATATATACCCATAATTATAATAATAATAATAAACGGATCAACAAATTGTTTTTAAAAACTAAACCATGTAATGGTCTAATGTAATCACTACAAGTTTTTTCTAATTTATATATTCTCATCTATTGTTTTAATTAGAATTGAGAAATTAATTAATTTTTATTATCTACTAAATACTTATTTTAAAAAAAAATATATAAAACATTTTCTATCTTCATTTCTATCATTTTCCAATCATTTTTTATAACAAAAAATATTATGTATAATGACCCTATACTATTTATTTTCTATGCTTATATAAAGGCACATATATATGTTCAGAATTTAAGTTTTTTTAAATGCTTTCAGAAACGAGCGGCGAATCTATAAAAAACTACAACTCCACATTCCTTTCACATTCATCATTTTCTCATTTTTATTTTTTCAAAACATTTTTCGTATTTAGTTATTAATACATTACAATTATGGACGCCGTTTGTGAAGCTGCTTGTGATGGTGCTGGTGAAGTCGTCTGCGAAGTTTTATCTGTAGCCCTTCTTCCTTGTTGCTCAATCTTCTAAATGCGCACGTATTCTGAATATATACTTTCTTTTATTGATGCTAATCAGTGATAAACATAATATTAATAATAAATGCATTTCATTTTTCCAATTTAGGGGTTATCATAAAGCCAATAAATGACATTTTTGTTTTGTTCTTTTTCCATATTTATTCATATATACATCACTATAATATTCAATTTCGCCGTTCATTATTTTATTTCGTTCTATTACTCTCCAATCTGAATTTTACTGAACGATTTTATTCTATTGAACAAAATAATGTTTATTTTTTTCATAAGATAACTTGATTACCTTTTAAAAACGTTCCATTATTCTTGGAGACATGTTTGATATCAACTTTGATATACTGAATAGATCATTAGGAGATTTCGTCACATTTACTGAATAATCACTATTGCTACTATTTATTATATATTATTAATCTCTTATAGTTTTTATATCGTTTCTGACATATGAAATACACTTTAATCAGGTTTTTTAGAAATTGATGAACATATTAGAAGTTTGGCTATAATAATGAAACAATATATTAAAATTGATAATTTATCATTATCTTTATTTAAATTTTATTTTTTTTTGATAATTAATATAATTTTATAAGTAAAATTGTGAAAAAAAAAATGAAAAATAATAAAATTTTTTTTTTGTTTGTTCTACCGTTAAATGAGTTAACAATTATATAATTAATAATTGTTCATAGATTGTATATGTGTTTTCAACATGATTCAGGCATTTATTAGGTCATTCTCACACATACACTTTCTATGAAACTGTTCTTCCTAAATTCAATTTGTTAAAATATATAATAGATTAATGTTGAAATAATATTGTCATATTACTAAATCTAACTGACTGTCCAAACAATAATAAAAAGTGCAAAAACAAAATCAATAGCAATAAAAATACTAAAGACAAATAACTGTTTTTAGTACACTTTTTCTAAATCGAATATATTTATGAAGTATCTTATTCTTGTTTTCAAACTTCTATCATTTATTTTTTGATTTCAATCAATTAATTCTACTTTTCTCTTTGTTTATAAATACTAAGTCTTCATAATGCAACAAAATCTCTCATCCAATGTCAATAACAATCCTGCTCCTCTTAATAATATAAATGCAGATCAAACTCCTATCACAAATGCAAATACTGATGCTACACCTGTTGCCAATATCAATACTAGTGCTGCTCCTGTTAATTGCGATAATATTAATCCTAATCCTATAAATGATGTCAATAATAATAATCCTAATCCTGTAAATGGTGTAAATAACAATCCTCCTAATCCTGCCAATTATGTAAATAATGGTTCTTATCCTGTAACTTATGCTAATAATGGTACAGCTCCTCTCACATATGCTTATAATGGTTCTTATCCTGTAACTTATGCAAATAATGGTTCTTATCCTGTAACTTATACTAATAATGGTTCTTACTATGTCGCCTATCCTAATAATGGATCTTATCCTGTAACTTATGTAAATAATGGTTCTCTGCCAGTCATTTATACAGTCAATGACTCTCAACATTCTAAGAGTAGTTCTGGTGAATGCTGTCCTGGTGGATGCTGTGCAACATGTTGTGCTGACAGCTGTTGTAGTGAATGTTTATGTAATGTTTGTTGTGGAAACGTCTGTAGTATTTTTTAATAAAATAAATATTTTTTGTAAATGTTTCTCTATCTTTTAATTACTTTTATATAAATTTAAAAATTCATTAAATTTATATCTATCTATTTTCATTTGATATTATTATTATTATTGTTGTTTTCTTGTCTATACTTGTTTTGTTATTTATAAACAAATAGTACATACATTTTCTTTATTAAACTTTTATTTACGATTAAAAAAAAATTTATGAAAACTTACATTAATTTGAAATGAAAAAAAAGGATTTCTCACGAATATTTATAGAGAAACAGTCATATTTTGAAAATTTCATAGAAAAAAGTTTTCTTTCTTTTTATGTTTATCAGATATTACTAGCTTTGCAGAAATTATCAAACATTTTATTTTACATGAAATACTACTTAATAAGCCTAGATTTTATTTTATTCATTCTATTTTGTGTTTTTTGACATATATAATCTACAGAATTGGATAATTTCGCTACTTTTAAGGATGATCCATTGAATCATAACACAAAACACCTCATATATCATTTTGATCCTTTTAAACAACTTAATATTACATACATTATATATTTATAAAAAAAATTAATTCATTAAGAAAACAACAACAATAGCAAGTTAACACAATCACACAATATAATATACAATAATAAATAAAAAGAAATTATTGAATAATCACATTAAATATCAAAGAAAACTAAATTGTGCTATTTAACATTATTTTGATGGAAATAAAGTATGACATAAGTAGGAAACACACTATATATTGTAATAATATATATTAATATAATAATTAAATAGACTTGTACAAAGTGAATATTTATATATATATATACTTGAATAAGTTGCATTGGAGGTATATAATTATTATATTTACGAATGTATCTATAAATATTTCTATACAGTGAGATATTCTGTTCAATTGTCATAGACACACAATTTGTCGACTATATGTATAATAAAATAGGATATTATTATTATTTTTAGTATAGAGTATATATATATATATACAATATAATCAATAAGACTATTCGCTTGATCTTCTAAAAGTTGTTTATCTGACAAGGATAATCGTGGGAATATATATTCAGTATGCATAGCAGAAGATCCTAGAATTGTGTTTTCACTATCACGTGAAGAAGGTGGAGTATCTTCTATATATATATATATATATATAATTATAAAAAAAAAATACCTTGTGAAAGATCTTTGGAATAGGACGAGTCTATAGAATTATATCGACTTCCCGCGGGATTCTTGTAGCTAGAAACACTTTTCTTTGGACTATTCACAGATTCTAAAGAACAAGTGTCAGAAATACTATTCCTCAATGGGGAAACTGGAGGATCTCCTTTTAATTGCTCGTTTACATCTTTCATGAGCTCTATATATATATATATATATATATATATATATTGAATCTTATGAATAATAATACTAGATATATATATACTATATAGATATAATACATAGATATACTTTTTTTATTTGTAATATAGTCACAAATCTTAAATAGATCATAACCTAATTTCTTCTTAAAAGTAAAAACCATCGATTCAACTTCTTCCACGAGAGCATGTGCTAACCGGATGACACGTCGACCATCAGAAGTGTCTGGATTATATTCACATGCATTCAATTCAATTAAATGAATATCATTCATAAAAGAATCTATATAATAATAATAATATGTATTCTAATAGTTATGGTTTTTTGCTCAATATATATATATATATACCAATAGTTGTATAGTCTTCTTGGTCTATTTTCTTACATATATCTTCAATACATATTGGATTTGATATTATCACGTGATAATCAGGAACTTCTTCTGGATCTATTGGCTCAATAAACTCTCTATATTTGGATTGTTTTTGAATAGATGTGACAACTTCTCTTAAAAAGATACGAAATTCCCTTAATTTATGTTCATCTTCTTCCTGTTTCCATTCAATTACCGCGGTATCCGATTGTTTTGGTGAAGATACTGGAGCAATTGGAATAGTAGAAAGAGAAGTACTATATATATAATTATTATAAAGTTGATTCTATAGAGTTCCTAGAAAAAATTACAAAATAATAAACAGAATAATAAATAGAATAATAAATAGAATAATGAATGTAAATATGTATATAAATTATACATAAATATAAATTATATATAAATTATATATAAATATAAATAAAAATTATATATAAATAAAAATTATATATAAATATAAATAAAAATAATAAAAAACACAATTATACAATGATTCCAATAGAATAAATGATAGCAATCTATATACCGATCACATATAGTTTTTGTAGGTTCATAAATGAGGTCAGGAAGTAGATGATGGTAATATTCTTTATATTGATTTCTATCTGGTTGAGGAATAGAGAGAATTGCGGGATAACAACAATCAGCAGAGAATAAATCTTTGATTTCCACGGGAAGTGAATCAAAAGGAATAGAAGAAGATGCTAAGAAAAGTAGAGGAGCAGAAGAAGGAATAGACTATATATATTTATTAATAAATAGAATAATAGTATATATATAAATTTTACATTGAGCGTATTTTCTAAACATTTTTGAAGTGAATTTGAAGCTTGTGAATACCAACTATTTATATCTTGAAGATAAATAACCGCGGGACTATGACTATACGCTTCTTCAATTTTTTGACACAATACCTCTTCTAATGGAATTCCTATAATTAATATAATATAATTATAATAGAATAATATAATAATATAATAATATAATAATATAATAATATAATAATATAATAATAAAATAATAAAATAATAAAATAATAAAATAATAAAATAATATAAAATACTTACCGTCTTTGAATAGATTATTATAATTGAGTATATAGCAATTAATAGTATCCATATAGTATAATACTGCTTTCATAACAATATCTGTGCCCATACCTGCGTTACTACAGAGAAGGACACGAGGTCTGTATATATACCCACTATCATTCTTATTAATATAATGAATAGAGGAAGAAAAGGAAGAAGCAGGAGTAGATCTAGTTTTAAGTATACCTTCTTTCTGTTTAGACATACACTTAGGACAATACCAAGGATCATCCGTATCTAATCGCGGGAATACAGCATTCTTAGGGATACAATTATAATGATAAGCATTAGGACAAGTTTCACAAACAATTAATTCTCCTCCTTCTTTACAAATACTACAAAAATCATTATTGAGATTCCCATAAATAAGATCAATTTGATCATGAATAGAAAGAGGAATTGAAGGGGGCAAAGACTGTATAGATGGAAACTGGAGAGGAATAGTATTCTCATCAGCACGTGGAGTTCTCTCTGAAATATCACTTTGTATAGATAATATATCTTCAGTACTTTCTTGATTTCTTGATATATCATTTGTAATACGAGAATTTTCTATTTAGAATATATGAATAGATAAATATATAAATATATAATAATCATACCTTCTTCATGTTCTCTTCGAGATTTATTCATTCTCCTTTTCTTACTTGGTCGACCTCTCTTTGAAGACACTGATTTCTTATTGGATAATACTGTATCCTGTTCTGAAATAGTATTTTTTGGAGATACTAATGGATCCATAGATAGATCCTTCTTTAATAATAAATTGAAACTATTTATATCCATATAATTATCTATATTTTGGTCGTTATTGGTATCTTTATGTATATTCTGATTCATATTCTTATCTTTATTTATATTTTCATCTTTAGAACAAGAAGAGAATTCTTGTTTAATATGTTGAATATCCATAAACATTTGATTCTGAATAAATGAATGTATATCATTCCCATGGAAATTATCATCTGTATTTGAAGAATCCTTAGATTGTGGATCCAGAAGAAGAGAATCATCGTCTTCAACTTTCAAAGAGAAGAATGGATAAATATCATATATACGATAGAGTAACTTTCTATATATAGGATAGAGTAGAGGATGCAATGTATAAGGAAGAGGAGTAGCATATATAGAGGAAGATCTTTGAGAAGAAGGAATAATAGAATAAAAAGAATCTAAGAAATCTTGTAATGTAATTTGAATATGTTCTATATCAACTAATAACTTTTCACTACTTGTATATACCTATAGATTATAGTATAGTAGAAGAAGAACTATTCTTATTTTTAATTTTTTATAATCAATGTATTATAGAGTAAGAATAAAGAAAAATAAAATAATAATAATAATTTATATAAGAATAGTATGTATATAATAAATTATTATTTCTATTTATTTTAATTATAATTATTATTATTTATTTTAATTATTATATACTATATATATTATAAATAAATATATATATACTTGTGGATAAGTACGTTTGAATGCTTTTAATACAGTTTCATTACATAATCCTTTTATATCTGCACCCCCAAACCCGCTCGTCCATCCCGCCAACATATTTTTAAATTCAATCGATAATGGAGGATTCCAATTCTTTGTATGTATATCAATAATACTTCGTCGACTTGAAAACGAGGGTAATTTAAAATATAATTCCCGGTCAAATCTACCTGGTCTTCTTAATGCTGGATCAATAGAATCAACTCTATTTGTGGCCCCAATAACTATTACTTGTCCTCTACTATCTAATCCATCCATTAACGCTAATAACGTTGATACTATAGAAGAATGAATCTGATCCTATAAAAAGTATGTATAGTTATTTATATTTATTGGAAATACATTTATAAAAAGGTTTATAAATATATAAAAAAGGTTTATAAATAAATTAATTAATTTATAAATAAATTATTTAAGAAATATATAAAAATTTTATAAATATATAAATAAATTAGTTAATAAATAAATAAATTAGTTAATAAATAAATAAATATATATATCTTTAAATATACTTGTTTACTGCTTCTAACAGGCGTTAGTCCATCGATTTCATCAAAGAATATAATACTAGGTTGATACTTCTTGGCCTGATCAAATAATAAACGCAATTGTTTCTCCGCTTCTCCTACCCATTTAGAAAGACAATCAGCTCCTTTTCGCATAAAGAATGAAATAGATTGACCATTCTATATATATATGTATATAGTATTTCTATATGATTACTATAAATAAAAATATCAATATATATAATAAAATATAAAAATATCTATACAACAGAACAGGAATTCGCTAGAGCACGTGCCATGAGGGTCTTACCAGTACCTGGTGGACCACAAAATAATACCCCTTTTGGAGGGGAAACGGAGAAACTAGTGAATAATTCTGGATATAACAACGGGAATAATACCATTTCTTTCAGTGATTTAATATGATCATCTAGACCTCCTATATATAATTGAATATATATATAATTTAATATATATATATATCTATATATACCAATAGATTCCCATGTAATGGATGTATCTATTTGAAGCGGTTGAATATCACTAGATAATTGATCCTTTTTACTTATATTATCTATATATATAGAATAGTATATATAGAATAGTATATATACATTGTTTATTAAGAGGTAAACTTAATAAGAATTCTTTTGTCTTCATTTCATCTCGCTTAATATACTGGTCAGCATCGCTGGAATCGTCTGAATCTGATGAAGAACTACTGTTATGGCGGTGATCTATATATGTATATATATATATATATATATATATATAATAGTATATATATAATAGTATATATACTTCGTGTTGTTCTTTTTCGTTGTCTTTTCTTCGTTGTTACAGAAGGTGTTGGAGATACCTATATATATATATATATATACATTATTATCATTATTATATACATGTTTTCGTTCTCTTAGATCATACTTCGTTTTACGAGATTCATTTTCACTACATGGGCCTATATATATATATAATAATAATAATAATTATTATTATTATAATATATACCTGAATGAAGCTCTTCACTATATGACGATTTCTATATACATATATGTACACAAATAATATATATATATACCTTTGTATTTCCTTGTCGTTTTTTCTTCCGTTTATCCCTGTTTTCTTGATTTACTAATACAGTTGTAGAAGGACTTGAAGTGATTCTTTTATTTCTATATAATAATAATAATAAACATAAATATCATAATAAACACAATAATAATAAACATAATAATACTTGTGGATATCTATTGACTTTGTTTGCTTATCACTAACAAAAGGAGATACAGGAGAAGATGAAATATGAATAGATGTATCAACAGATATATTATTATAAGATTCTTTATTTAATAGAGGAGACGAAGTATAGTCATTTATAGCTTCAGGAGTGAATTTATTGTGTTCCAAAGACTCTGTATCTTGAGGGTTCTGTACAATATGTTGATATTGTTCCGATATTGATTCATTCATGAAAGATTCATTGTTAGTGTTGCTCTCTGACTGAGATAGTGTTTTCGTGTTTATTGATATTAATGGAGTTGATGAAGTAGATATATTACTGTTAGGTATAGTAGACGATGATGTGTGAGCACTATTTAATAAAGAAGAAATGGAGAGACTAGAGAGATCTGTCTGAATTTGAGGTTTATTATCTTCATTATTATTATCAATATTATTATTATCTTCATTATTATTATCTTCATTATTATTATCTTCATTATTATTATCTTCATTATTATTATCTTCATTATTATTATCTTCATTATTATTATCTTCAATATTATTATCTTCATTATTATTATCTTCATTATTTCTCTCAATATCCATATTATTCTCTTCATCTTCCATGGAAATAGACGATTTACGACTATCTTTATCATTATTCGATAAATTCTCTTCTTCATTTATAGATTCATTCTCAATATCAGATATAGATTTCTCATTGTCTTTCTCTTTATCATCAATAAAATCATTAATAGTATCTTTGGACAGTATAATATCTTTATTTTTATGATGACGATGATGATGATGATGTTTCTCTTTTTCCTTTTTTTCTTTTTCTTTTTCTTTTTCTGTTTCTTTCTCTGTTTCTCTATGTCGTAAAGGATAACGTGATGATATAATTCGATATTTTGAATTATGATTCTTGTTCTTATTATTCTTTCTCTTCCTTGATTGATAGGTATTATTATTATCTGAATCATCACTTGATTTCTCACTATTTATAGAAGAAGATGATGATGATGATGAAGAAGAAGAAGAAGAAGAAGAAGAATTATCTGAATCATCATTATCATCATCATCATATCCAGAACGATCTTCTGATGAATCATATAAATTAGAATCACTTGAAGAAATCTCTGATTCGTTCTCTGTTTCTTTAGTATTACTCTCCTTCTTTACAGAAAATTTACTATTATTCACATGATAATCCTCATTAGTAATACTACTATTACTACTAGAGGATGACGATACACTATCATCATCTTTAGAATATTTTGATCGAGGTTTTTTAGACGTATAAAAGTGCTATATACAAAAGAGATAATTTCTTTAATAAAAAAAAATACATCGAAGGAGATATTACGTTTCTTTTGTGGCGTATAATCCTTTGATAGGAAAAAATCAGCAGCTAGAAATACAAAAAAATTTAGAAAACACCTAGATTAATATAAAATACATACAATCATCACTATCATCGACAATTGGAATCTGTTTATGTTTTATATTTGCATGCTTTTTGTTCTGTGATTTCCGTTTCATGGCTTTTCTATACAGAATCAAGTAATTAATAAGAAAAATATACTTTTTATTGTTGAAGGAGCTGGGTTGATTATCCTCTGAGTCGCTATCACTCTATATAATATTATTAATACATATTTAAATAAATCTATTACATAGGATTTCATAATCAATAATAAAGCTTAATGTTTTTTCGATATAATCAATTATTCACGTTAATATTTATCTTGATTCACGGGTACACTAATATAATCAACTTTATATTGCTTATTCAGTGTGAATATGAGAAAATAATTTTTTTATAATTAATTTGAAAGTCGCGGGGAACACCGAAAAATGAAAATAGCGGGAATTTCATTTTTACTTTTTTTATTTTTTTAGAATAAATAATGAATACGAAGATGATCAATGAAAGTAATATTAATTAAGGATCTCTATGTTTATATAAATCTCAAGAATATATCAATTTTGGATTCAAGTACCGATGAGTATTCTAAATGTTTTAAATGTATTTTTGAAACTAGTTTATACCCTGACTATTGTGCATAGCATCTAAGAGATGATGATGATTAGATTACATATATATATATTTATGAAAAGGAAGCAATGATTTTAAAGAAAACGAAACAAATAAACAAAAAGAGAGTCTTCATTAACTAAATATTTGTATCATGTTCGCAACACAGAATGCATTATTTTAAATAAACTTAGAGAGATAGCTTTTAATAAATCATTCATTAGAAAAACTTTTTGTAGAGATAAAAGGGTGTGTATGATGTATATTTTGCAACAATATATGAGAAATAGAGTAATAAAAGACCAAATAAAATCAGTATGAAACCACTAGCTCTTTCAGAATAATTTAAATGTAATATTTCCTATAGAGTGATTCATATTAATAATGATAATTCTTGGTTATTTTTATAAATAGGATATTAGAATATAATAATTATTCTTATTATTAAATAGAAAATACATGATTGGTCATCCATTCCTTGGAGAATTGTTGATTTTGAATGAATCCTTTCATTTCCTTTTCTTTGATACTAAATTGATTATCGAGCCATTGTTCTATATTCTGATTAAATGTTTCTGATTCTGTACTTGAAACAATATCATCAATTGAATAAACACTAACGTGACAGTGACATTCTATAGGATGTCTCTAAATAGTATATATAATAAATAGGTATATATAAATAATCTTATGAATAAAATATCATCAATTATATATATATATATATATATATATATATATACACGAATACTAAATCCATAGAAATGAGGAATACCTAAGTCTTTAACAGTACCTCCAAAAGTATAATTTTTAGGATAATCACCTGAATAAGACTCAAATTGAAGAGTTAAATCATATATATGAGTCTTTCTACCTAATGTAGATGAACTTAAATGCTATAAATATATTATTATTATTATTATTATTATTATTATTATTATTATTATTATTATTATTATTATTATTATTATTATTATTATTATTATTATTATTATTATTATTATTATTATTATTATTATTATTATTATTATTATTATTATTATTATTATTATTATTATTATTATTATTATTATTATTATTATTATTATTATTATTATTATTATTATTATTATTATTATTATTATTATTATTATTATTATTATTATTATTATTATTATTATATTATTATTATATATATATATACTTTTACTAATGCAGCAAATCCAGTGGAACGAGGTAAAAGAACATACTATAGAGTAATAAACATTATAAATATTTTAATAAACATAATATATTTAGTAATAAATATAATAATAAATATAATAATAAACATAATAATAAACATAAAAAATAAAAATATAAAAATAATAAATATAAAAACAATAAATATAATAATAAACATAAAAAATAATAAACATAAAAATAATAAATATAATAATAAACATAAAAATAATAAACATAATAATAAACATAATAATAAATATAAACACCATAAACACCTATATACTTCAAAAGAAGGTCTTCCTGTTTTTTTGGCATATTGATGAGATACTTCTAAAGTATCTATATATATATATAATAAAATAAAATAATTTTATATAAATTTCTTAATCATAACACTATATATATATTTCTAGAAAACATTAATAATGATAAATAAAATATTTAATGACAATCTATATACCTTTATGTCTAGTTGTTCCTTCAGGGAAAATAATAAGCCAATTATTATGGGAATTCTTCTCAAATTGAAACATATATCTATCAAAATTATCTTTATCTTGTTCCCAATTACGAGCTAATAACAAGAATCCAGCTTTTTCAAAATATGGACCAATCAAAGGAACTTTTTTCATTGCCTCCTTCATAATAATACATAAATCAGATCCTTTATGAACATGTTCTGCTAATAACCAAATATAAAGCCAATCAAAATAAGTTTGATGATTACAAATTACAACTGCAGGTCTATATAATAAGTAAACCTAATAGATATTTTATATAAAGATATCTTATATTTAAAAACATATATAGAATTATAATTAAATCTCCATATATAGATTAAAACATACGCATTCTGTGTATTTCGAAATTTCTCAATATCTCCTGATAAAACCATAGTTGTATTAGGACTAATTATAGCTATCCAAGTAAAGAAAATTCTTTTTCCTATTCTTACTAGAAATCGGTCCATTGACTTTATTCCAAGATATCCGAAAAAAGTACTTGCAACACCTATCAATCCAACATTAACAAGAGTGAATATAAGCCCAATCCAAAAAAAAGTAGCTTTAATATAATTTATAACCTGCATAACATATATGTAAAACGAGAGACTCTTTTAAAATAAAATACTTTTATAAGATAATTCATCAATTAACTAAAGAAGATTATACTAAAATTCCAATAATCAATTAGTATACAAAAACATAATGACGTTAACAACAATGAATACAGCTCGGTTATCGAATAAAAAAAACGACGTAATTTTCGTCCAGTGTTTGTCACGAAGACTCTCTTAGGGTACAAACTTCCTCAAGAGAACTATTTTTTAGGTATTCTTAGGCTCTCGAAGCGTATAGTGAAATCACGTCTAGGGTAGGCTCCTTGTGCATTAGGTAGTGTATGGCGCAGGGTTCGCCACACTGTATTTTCAGTAAGGTCTGTACTCCAAGAGAGTTTTTATCTACGCCTTTCGCGCCTAAAGATACCCATAAAACTGGTTCTTTCAGTAAGGTCTGTACTCCAAGAGAGTCTTCGTGGCGAACCCTAGTATGGAGAACCTTGAAAAATAATAATTCCACAATAAAAAAATATTTGTTTCATTTTTTAATTTAAAAGGGAGAATTCTAGAAATAATGATGATTCTAAGAAAAGAGTCGTTGTAAAAAGAACTTCGTCAAAGAATTCGAGAGAACAACGAAGTATTCTAATAATACGACAAGATTCTTTTCATTTCTTTATACTTGACTATTAATATAATAAACTAGATAATGAATTTCTTCTTGAAAGTATTTGTTTCTCTATCCATATAATCAAAAACCTATAGATAATAAATTACATCAAATCATTATTTGTGGCTATCATATGGGTTTCTACTGTTGTTGTTGTGTGGTGTCTTGTGTCTCTGTCTGTAATAATCAGTAAACTTGGATTTCATTCACTTGGAGATTATTTAATGAATTGTGTTAAAGTATTCTTAGATTATTTCATTATTCTCATCGAATATTATTATATTTGTTTTTTTTTATTTTTCGTGTTATTGTTTTTATAGAAGACTTTTGTTTCTGGTTGTGCTCTTGGTATGTCTAATACAAGAATTGTATTTACAGGTGATCTCGATAAGTTTAAAGAAACATTGAATTCTCCTGCTGTTGTCATTTGTAATCATCAAACTTATTTTGATTGGTGGTATATTTGGTTAATTGCTGATTTTTATCATAAAGCACGTTCATTAAATATTATGTTAAAAGCATCTCTTCAGTATGAATATATATATGTAAATTCATTTCATAATTATCTTTAGAATCACTTTTTTTTAAAGTATATATTTATATATATATAGAAAAGTACCTTTGTTAGGAACAGTTATGAAGAGAGTTGGATTCTTATTTTTAGAACGTAATTGGGAAAAAGATAGTAGTAATATTGATGCCTATATGAAACAATTCTGTGCTAAAGATCGAAATGATTGGCTATTAATATTCCCTGAAGGTACTACTAGAAGCAATGGTAGATATTTATGTTATTTTTATTATGTTTTTTTTTTATTTTGTTTTCTTTGGAATATATATATTTTATATTTTATTATTAGAATATGTTTTTTTTTTATGTTTTCTTAGTGGAATATTTATAGTTATTTTATAGAATATATATATATATAGGTACACTTCAAAAGTCGATGGCTTATGCCAAGAAAACAGACCGTCCTATCACTGGTGTATATAAATAAATTATTATTATTATTATTATTATTATTATTATTATTTATCTTTAGATGGTACTCTTACCTCATGCTACTGGATTAGCTTCTATCTTAAATGTATATATATATATATATATATATATATATATATAATTATTTCATTTTATTTCATTTTATTTATTTCTTTTATCTATATATATATATATAGAGTATGTATATTAATCAAAAGATTCATGGCACACAATCTTATATTTATAACATGACTATGCAGTTTACTACCTTTGACGGAACTACCCCTAACGGATCGTTCTTAGGAGGTACTTTCAATGGAAAAGGAATTCCACATTTACTTACTTTTACTACTGAACTATATTCTATAATATATATTCTATAATATATATATTCTATAATATATAATAAAACATTTTTCTTTTGATTTATTAAACTCTCTATATTCATTTATATAAACTATTATAATTCTCTCTATCAACTTTAATGTCTATTTATTATTTTTTTAAATTAAATTATTTCTCTTTATATATGTTCATATTTATATAGCGTCACCCTATAGAGTGTCATATACATATTGAAGTAGATACTATTGATAGTGTTCTTCAAGGAGCTGTAGAACAAGAAGAAGTTATAAAGAATACTGAACAATGGCTTGATGATAAGTATGTCAAGAAAGATCAAATGATCACAAAATTCATAAAAGACCAACAATTCAAACTAGAAAATAATGATAAAAAAGTATTTTTCTATTTTTAAACAGAATCTTATAGTCTTTCTTCTTTTTTTCTAAATACTTATTTTTACGAATACTAAATATCCTCTATATATAGATTGTTCTTGACTATAAGTATATTCGACGTTTCTTAGGTATTTTTGTTGTTATTATTAGTTGTGTTATTGGATATGGTATTTTTTCTCTTCTTAAATACATTTTTCTTTTACCTTTCCGTCTCTAATGACTATGAACAAGTAATAATAGTATCTATTTTTTCACGTCTATATATTGTTTATTTCATTCATTTTCTCCATATTATCGATCGTAGATCATGATTGACCCTTTATTTTCTTTTTTGTCTTTTTTTTTACACTCTCTCTCTTGTGTCCATTTATTAAACTCACTTTCTATATCATCAATTTTTTTTTTGTTTAGTTATAAGTTAAATACTTCTTTCATAAATATCAGAAAACAAATAATCAAAAGTATTCTTCACATAGATCTTTTATTATCAACTTATATGTTTTTCAACCTCAGTTGAAAAATTATTTAACATCGTATTTATAGAAAAAAATGAAAATATTTTAAATTCTTGAAATCACTTTCTTTTTATTCTTGAAGAACAAATATATAATATTCAATATAGTATTTATCTATTGAATAATGAAGACACTCATGATTAATTCAATTTATTCATAAAGAGACCATATCATTTCGAAAACTATAACTGACAGAAATCAATTACTCCTACACTCTACATTATTTTGACCAAACAAACCAGAATATATTCAAATTAATTTTCATAATAAAACTAGAGAATTCAATAAATATAACATTCACTTTTTAACGGATTTAGTTTCTTCAAACACGACATGCTTTCGAACAATTGGATCATACTATTGAGAAACATGAATAAATTTATATATGTTTTATATTTCATTTCATTTGAATATAATCTATCATATATATACCTTTACTAATTTTAATTTGCGATCCATTTTCATGGGATTCTTCTTTGTTGTATAAGCAAATCTATATAAATATGATTTTATTTATTTATTCAGTATTTTTAAATTGAGAAAATATATTTATATACCCTGTTCCAGCTTTACTTAATAATTTAACAACAACATTAAAAGCCTATTTCTATTTTAAAGATTCAAGAATAAGTTATACATACGTTTTTACCCATTCTAAATATAAATAATTAAAAATTATGTAAACTATAAGGAATGAAAAGAGAAAAAATATAAAAAGAACAGTTCCTTTTCTATTTTTTTATGTAACCACGGTTTTTTGTAAATAAACACCACAATTTCCATAAGTTACTTATAAAAATACCTTACTAAGAATAATAAATGAATCAACATCAATAAAACACTTAGACTTTGTAAGAAGGGAATTCAACTAATTTCAGGCTGTTTTGTTTTACTTTCATCAGTTTTCTATTTTGTTGTGCCTATTGCTATGAATTCTTAACCATCTCTCAATTTCTAATATTTTTTTATCCAACCATATTTGTCAAATGACAACCACAGCGTTTACTTATGTGGAAATATAATTCATTCCAATCTCAGAAACAGTATCCTAAGATATATTGTTTCTTCTACTGTTCACTTTTATATCCCAGTATATATATAGTATATTTGTTTCTTAATAAAATTATATTTTTATTTAAATTTTAACATATATATATTATTATTAATCACTTTTTTTTCATCTTATATTTTAATATTGTTTTTATATATTTATACTATCAAATATTGTATATATATAGAGAGATCTATGTCATGCTATCATCAAACGATAACTGTTACTCATTCATCTGTAGCTAAAATACTACATCGATAATTATACTCACGCAATCATTATATGACTTTGAAGTATTATACAGAACCTTATCGGATGATAGCATTGAATTAAACAACTTAATCTCGCTATTTATTATCATATACTCTTCTTATTTTATTCATTCTCATTTTTCATTCTTATATTATCTATATACAAAAATTATTTTATTTTTATTTATTTAGGGAATTGTTATTATCGATATTTTATTAAATTTTTTTATATTCTTTCTTATTGTATAAACATTCATTGTGAGATTATGTTGTTCTTTACTTTTCTATCTCTCTATTTATTAGTTTTAAGAATTTTTTGCTTCTATTATTCAAATCAATTGTCAATTCTTTTTATGTAAACATATTCTTGAACAAAAACTATATATACATACTACTTATTGTTCTATAATCACAATTTTTAAAATATAAACGATTTTTTATATTTTACAGATAGCGAACGAAGAGGAGCTTATTATATATATTATAACTTAAAAGAAACATTAATACAAAATAACTTATTGTTATTTCCATCAGTAGCATCCAATTTAAATGAATAATAGCCAGGAGGAGTAATAATTGGAAGTCTTGTCTTCATGGTAATAGAGGGATACATATTCGATTCAATAGGACAAGATGGATTTATTATTTCTATTTTACCTAATCCAAAAGGCATTTTTATTTCTTGATAACCACAAATACCTGCATATCCAGTAAGAACTGCAGTCTAGAATCAAAAGTATTTAGAATCAATCGAACAAAATAATAGTATATAGATACTCCAGAGGCTGTTGCTGTCACTTGAATTGTACCATTATAAAATTCTCTTGTTGATTTTCCTTGGTTAGTAATGAGAATCAACTCTTTACCTCGTTCGACCTCAGTTATTTCCATATTATAAAAGAAAACCTATACATAAATAATTTTATCTTAGTTTCTCATATAGTATTTATTTATCATACTGAATAATCTTTGTTGCCACAATTAGTGACAATCGGAATCACCAACATATCACGAAGATTTGAACCAAAAGCAACGCTTATAAATAGTATAGCAACTGTGAATACTTTTAACATCATATTCATAAATGATTATTATTTATTGAGTAAATGAAAAAAAAAGAAAATCATACAAAATATCCAAAAAATCTTCGTAAAAACATATCATTCTAGGAATATGATTATATCACGAACTAGAGATTCTCATATTATCTGTATCATCCAATAAACCTATATCTCTTAATTTAATAAGATATAAAAATAGAATTTGAATGAAGATGAGCACGAAACGAGGTTTTATAGTTTCATATTATTTTATTGATCAATTTAAGAATAGACTGTTATTTATAAAATAATTGTTATATATATAAATATAAATATACTGCTAACGCCAAGCAATTAGCATTTTTTTGTATATCAAATTAGAATAATTTTGTTCATTCAATGTTCTATTTGTTATTTAACTGTACATCAATTTTTTAAACAATTATTTTTTAGGACTAAATCTATATATTCGGATTTTCATTCCATAATTAACATGATGTATCTATAAATAATATGTATAAGTATTCAATTAAGTTTATTTATACTTTATGGATCAATATTTCTTTATTTTAAAGAATACTCAAATGATTCTAACTATTAATCGTTAACATCTTGCTTTAAAACACAAAAGTAAATAACTCCTATATGACTCACTCATTTTTTTGAATTGATTTAAGGACAATTAATAGTATTAGCAACCATGAAGACCATAATATTATCACTAAAACTAAGAATCAAGTAATAATTCTTCTATCTCTAAATATGTTGCAGCATCTATGTCCTATGAAGAATTAAAAAAGCATTAAAATGAAGACATACATATAATCTGAATCTGAAATCAAGCCTGTAATGTACCAAATTGATCAACAAATAGTCATCTTTATTTTGTGGAATATCCATAACACTTTGAATACGATTCTATAATCATATTATATCTTTTTAACACAAAAACTGAAATAATCTGATTATTTTTCATATTAATAATTCAGTATATAAAAAAGAACTGAAAATGTTTCATTTCCATTTCATTTAAAAATTATTCATAATTTAGCATCGTAATAAATGGATTTCATGAAGACAGCTTTTGATGAAGTATGTACACTATTTGGAAATATGAAAAACCTTGAGATAGGCGGAGATTGCATACGAAAAGCGTGAAGTACCCATCGGTTGTGTTTTTGTGTATAAAAACAAGATTGTAGGTCGAGGAAGAAATATGACAAATGAAACTGGAAATGTATTTCTTGATAAATTTTGATATTCTTATATGAAAATATAGGCTACACGTCATGCAGAGATGGTAGCTATTGATAAGATGTTAGAAGAAGATAGTTTTGATCCTTCTTTATTTCGTGAAACTGATTTGTATGTTCTAGTCTCTTTTTTTTTATTTTTATATTTATATATCATTGATGACTTGAATAGATATGTAACTATCGAACCATGTATTATGTGTGCATCAGCTCTATCACAAATAGGTATTCGTAAAGTATATTTTGGTGCTCATAATGATAAATTTGGAGGTTGTGGATCTATTTTATGTATTCATAATGATAGGTAAATATTTTTATTTTTATTTTTATTTTTATTTTTATTTTTATTTTTATATTATTTTTATTATTATATTATTTTTATTTTTATAGTTATTTTTATATTATTTTATTTTTATTTTTACTTTTATATTATTTTAATATTGTTATATTATTTTTTTTTTTTATTTTTTTTATTTTTTATTATTTTTTTTTTTTAATTTTTTTTTTATTTTTTTATTTTTAGAACATATGGAGAAAAGCATCATCAATATGAAATTGAATCAGGTCTAATGAAAGAAGAAGCTATTCTTTTATTACAGAAGTTTTATAATAGAGGGAATATAAATGTACCAGAAGAAAAACGAAAACGAAAACATTATGATGAATAAATAAAAAAATATATAACTACACTAATTAGTTTTATTTATAAAATTAAGTAATTCATTCACTACAAAATATATAGATGTATAATTAATAATAAATTCCATAGTTAGAAAAAGACACACGAAATAAAGTATCTATATATATATATATATAAAGCAATACCAAATAATCAAAAAAACAAAAATATGTTTAGAAAAAGAGCTTTTTAATTTATTTATTTAAGATATTCATAATATTATCGACATTAATCACCTATATAATAAAAATGTATATATATAAATATATATAGTCAAATATACTTGATTAAAGATATTCGTAATTGGAACAGGTTTATGATTCTTATACGCGACAATTAAGAAGAAGGATGACAGTAATAATTTGAATGCAATAATATTCAGGAATACTAATAAATAGATCAAAGGATGCACAGAGGGTAAATATTGAATACAAACACGTAATATCTATATATAGAGAAATATATATAGTTATATAAATATATATTAATATATATAGTTATATAAATATATATTAATATATATAATATGTATATTATTTGAATATTATTATAAATATATTAAACAAAACACTTACATATATATATAATATTCGAAGAATATAATAAATATTATATATATATAGAGTTAAAAGTAAAATTAGTCAATGATTCATAATATATATATATATATATATATATATATATATATATATATACAAGAGCGGACACCCCTAGTATTCCTAGTCCCATACGATCAGATATCATATGACTTGGCTATATATATAAGGGCATAATATATACATGTAAAGAGTGAAATTATAATATATTGATTAAGATAAAGAATAACTATAACTCAACTGAAAGTATATAAAAATAATATTTTATTTAATGATATTCCTATTTGAGAAACAATGGACCAAAAAAATAATAACAAATAAAAATATATATAAAAATAAAAAAATACATCAAAATAATTATCAATATAAGAAGCAATATAATCGCGATTAAAGAGAACTGTGAAGTTTCTGTACATCTTAGGATTGATATTATTTTGTTTACATGTAAATGCATGTTTAATCCAATCTGCAACCTAATAAAATTAGAAGAAGATAGGATATATATATATATATATAGAAAAGATAAAAATATATATGTATATATATAAAACTAGAAAAGATAAAAATATATATGTATTAGAGAATTTTAAAATGATATAATTATACAATAATCTGATGAATATGAAAAGAAATATATAAAAAAAAGAAAGTGCTAATTAATCTAGAGTAATATATACGGTTTCTAGGATAATGACATTGATGGATAGTTCAATATAAGGTTTGATATTTTCTTCAGTACAGTAATAGAGAAGTAGAGAGAGACAAAGAGCAAGAATAAGATAGAACATACAGATAACTTCTAGAAAGACATATAAAAAAATAAGATATAGATAGAGAAAAAATAAAGAGAAAGATATAAAGATATATAAAGATATATAAAGAAATAGAGAGATATAGAAAAAAATAAAGATATAAGTATACTCAATATAAGAATATTACTATATATAAATCTAAAGATAGAGATAAAGAAACAGTATTAAGCATGTAGTAAATATAATTGAATCCAATAAAACAAGAATCAAGATAATGAATATTATAGATCTAAAAAAATATATACCTCTGACAGCAACATAGAATAGTCCTACTTCATCTGTTTTCTTAAATACTTGTTTACGTATATCTTTAAAGTTAGTAATTAAACTTAAAGAATAAAATGTATCATCTTCAGTCTATAGAGAGTATAGGAAATTGATAATATAATATAAATAATATTTTAATTATTATGTTTTATTATTATTATTATTATATACAAACTTTCATATATAATAAGGAAGAAAATAGAAAAATAGAGATAAACAAAAAAACAAATAACAAATACATTCTATATAAATATATATATATACACTCATCATAATACAGTTACACATAAAGTAAATATAGAGATCTAATCCAAGGACGATTTCATTAAGACATGCGAATAGAAGATCGATAAGAAGGAGACATACATTCTTAGCACGTGATTCATGTTCAAAGACTATATTTCTCAAATGCATATATAAAGTGTTACAAAACTCCTATAAAGATGATATTATATGTATTTATATATATATATATATATATATTGTTTATATAATCTTATTAAAATAAATAAAAACTCATAACTATTATGAATATAAATTATAAATTAATAGAAGCATACATGTTCTGTTTTTGAGAAAAGAGCTGCAACTACGTCTGTAAATCCAATAATAATAAATAATTTAAAATGAGTTTGACTTTTAATATAATGATAAATGAAAGAGATATTAATTCGATTCATATATAGCACTGTAACTAGAACAAGGAATAATCGAATACAATCAAACATAAACCCAATAATCTTTTCCTTCTGTTTTCGTTCTTCTATATGTTCATATATTACTGATGTATCATTAGTATGATTGGATAAAGCAAGTGGAGGTAGTTGAACTGGGTTCTTTATTGCAGAGAATGAAGGAGAAAAAAGAGATGTTGAAGAAGAGAGAGGTCTACCGGAAGGATTAATAGTAATATCTTTTGATGTCTTTTGAGTATGTAAAGTATCATTTGTCATTGATTGTTGAGGGGATTCAATTCTATTCGTTTCTCTTTTAGATGCTGAAACTGTCTCCTTTAAAGAAGTGATCGATAAATTGGGTTCCGATAGATCTATAAATATATATTGATTATAAATATAGGCTAAAAAGAAGAATAATTAATTTTTGTAATATTTAGTAGAATAAATAGAATAGGTATAATAAGTATAATAATTATAAATATTATAATCACAAACAATATAATCATAAATATTATTCAAAAACATTATAATCAAAACTTATAATCAAAAATATTATTCAAAAAAAATACATATCTAGCATATATCTATACTATGAGACTTGGAATGTTGTGAGAAAGAGGAAATAGAGGATTCATCAAAACTAAATATTGTTTCGTTCCCCTTTTTCCCTTTTTTATTAAGTTTTCCTTGTGTATGTTTTGGTGACGATATTCCATGAATATTCGATTTCTGACTATTTGAACGATGTATATCATGTGATTTATTTGATTGAACTTTCTTTTTAATTTCAGTGAATAGAGATTTGCATTTCATATATAGATAACCTATAGATAAAAAAAATTAAAATGAATAGATATCTATATAAAATAGAAAAAGATTTTTTATATATAAATATATACGACATATAAGATATGGAGAATATATAAATATAAAATATAAGGCGCGAATAGGAATGAATGTAATAACGTATAAAATAACATCAAAACACATCAATAATAATGGAATTGCAAATATGGTGTATTCATATATAGATTTAGGAATATTCCATAGTTTTAATCGACAATATTTATAACTGCTCAAGGACGCTCGTGATTGCCAATTAATCAAAGACTAACATAATAGTTATGCTTTAAAAAAAGAATGAAAAAACTTACAGAAACCATATCTTTGAAATTATGAGGAAACACCTTTGGCTGACTCTGTTGAGATGATTTAAATGGAGTGTTTGCATAATCGTTGAACGTTTCCAACAAATCATCACTAAAAAATAAAAATAATCATCTTCTAATGTATATCATACTAGGATTTTTCTTTTTTAGGAACTTGCTTCTGCTCTATTTTTTCATCTGACACTTGTTTTGTCTAGAATATATTCAATAATAGAAGTGATTGAACAAAAATACTCGGTTCTTTTCTTCTTTTAAAGTTTCTACCTCTTTTTCTAAGTGATCAATCTTCGATAATAATAAATCTATTGTTTTTGAATCCATAGATAAACTCATAAACAAAAAGATAAGTTAGAACTTTCAGTTACCAGCTTCTTCCCACAGACATATCGAGAACTGGCCCTAAGAACTTCTGTCGGATCAATTTTTAGTCGATTTTCAGTAGAATTTTGTTCTTTGTATTCTATCGAATTATTTCTCTCATATATATCTTTATTTCTTCTATTGATTATTTCATAATAAACAATATTGCCTCTTTGATGTAGAGAATCAATTGTTTATCTAGAAGTACTTGATTAACAAATTAATTTTTGATTATATTAATGTTTATACCATAGATTGTCCCAAATTTATACATGCATTCTATAAATAATAAAATAAAAGAATTAGATTCAAAATAGAATTCAACTATTGATCAATAATTATTTGTTTACTTTTCAAACACACTCCATAACAACTCACAAACATATATATTATCATAAAGAATGTATTTTATATTTTTTTATAAATAAAATTAATTCTAGAAAACAATTATGAAATTAAATATAATTTCTAATATATTTTTTAATTTTTATTTGAGATCCTTTATTTTTTTAATTTTAATTTTTTTTTCTTAATAAATAGTCATTAGATTCCTTATTTAAATGTCTTGGATTCCAAATACTGAAGTTTTTCAGTTTCTTGTGGACATCTTGAATGAGATCAATACATTAGGTGAGAATTCGACGAATGATTTATATCAGGTATGCTTAAAATAACTATACTGATACTAACTATATAATAGAAACTTGAGAAATATAAGAAACAACCTGATTCTGTTTACTATTTATCGTATATTTATGCATATGGTGAAGAGAATAGTGTTAAATTATCTGTGAGAACCTATGCCGGATATTATTTGAAAACAATCTTGAACGATAAGAATTATATATTGGATTTGGATCATTTGGAGTATATAAAAGAATCGATACGTTGTGAACTTCGTGATGAGTCATCCTGCTTAAAGCAACTGACTAGATCTTTAGTAACAAGTACATTACGACGAATTTCTATAGCTAATTGGCCAGAATTATTTCAATGTTTGTACGATATACTTATTTCATATCAAAAGTCTTGTGTTGAAGATGTATTTTTATGTCTAAGTCAAATAGTTGAAGACTGTGATGAAGAATTACAATCAGACTCTATGGCAGTTTTGATTCCGTTTCTTGAACCCTTACTGAATAGTATGTGCGTCAAGCAAAATAACATCAGAAACTCATCTCTACAATGCTTATATAATATACTCTTATTGAAAACTACTCTGCTAGATCATTATTATGATATATATATAAATGTATATATTATTTATTAGTATTGTAATGTGTATTTATATCTATTGTTTTTTTTATTGTAATATATATTTATATGTATTGTTTATTATAGTATCTTTATTGCCTATTTTTCTTTATATTTGGTTACTATTATAATCACTACTTGATTCATTTCTCTATATAATCAATATATATATATTAACTATTATAATTTCTTTGTTTATTATTCTATAAATATATATTGAATAGAACTTGTTTCAATTGTCTTCAGATTCTTCTATAACTGTTCGTTCTATGGTTATTTCAAGTCTTTCGGAATTATTTTTTCAGAATCCATCGATTTTCCTCTCTTGTTACCCTTCCTTCTTTTCTATATTATGTATTCTCCTTAAAGACACAGATTCTACTATATCTACACAAGCAACAGGTATATATTTTTTATAAACTATTATATATATATATATTTATAATATATATTTATAATTTATATATTTATTTACTATAGACTTTTGGACGGCATTTATAGAAGTAGATTATGACACTATTCAATCTGTTCTATATACATATATATCGCAAGTTATTCCTATTGTTCTGAAGGTAATTATATATATACATATATATTATATATATATTTGTTTTTCTTCTACACATTCAATAGTTCTATATTTATATCTTTAGAATATTCGATTAGAAGAATCTGAGATCTATGACATATCTTCCAGTCCTTTCTTCCTTGTCTCCTCTTCTATTCATTCTCATTCGTATAGTGAACATGTCAAGTATATTCTTTGATTATCTATATATATACAAATTAATTTATTTATAATTTGATTAACTAACATAATCACATTATATTATATATATATATATATATATATATATTATATTTTATTCTATTAATAGTTGTCTATTCTCTGATATATAAGTCTCTCTTCAATATATTTCTATTCTTTATACATCGTGTTATTTGTTCTATACATTTGTTTTATAAATATGTTCTTCTAAATCTTTTATCCTATTTTATATTATATATATGCATATATATATAATTTAGATAACAATCTTTTAATAATAATAATAATAATAATAATAATAATAATAATAATAATAAACATAATAATCTTTCTCTTCTCTTATTAGAGATGATATATTTAATATAACTTATGGAGAATGGACACTTCGAAAAGCGTCAGGTACATGCTTAGAACAATATGCTTCTTATTACCCAGATCTTATTATTCCATATTGTACTGAATCTATTCTTGTATATATATTTATAAAAGTTTACTATCTTTTAATGATATATTTTCTTTGTTTATTCTCCTCTTATTCTATAGGAATCATTGTATTCTTCTGAGTGGATCACTCAAGAAATGGCCGTTGTCGCTCTTGCCGCCATGGCAAATGGCGCGCAAACGCAACTCTATCCTTATCTACCTACATTTATTAAGTATATAAATTATTTATGTGTTTTTTTATATATGAGTAGTTCATATATTTTTTCATTTTTTTATATATATTTTTATCTTTCCTATTCTTTAATATATATATATAGAGTTCTCTTTCCTATTCTTTAATATATATATATATAGAGTTCTCTTTCCTATTCTTTAATATATATATATAGAGTCCTCTTTCCTATTCTTTAATATATATATATAGAGTTCTCTTTCCTATTCTTTAATATATATATATAGAGTTCTCTTTCCTATTCTCTGTGATCCTCCTAATACATCATTATTTTCCTCTATAACTTGGACACTTGGCAAGTATTCATTATATATACTAGAGAGAGAAAAACAAAGCTTCTTACCAAATATGATCCATATACTACTACAAGCAAGTGACCAACCAAATCCACTTGTATATATTCATATATATAGTTATTATAGTTATTATAATTAAAATATTAATAATAATAATAATAATAATTATTATTATCTATATATATAGCTTCAAAGAGCTTCATATTTATGTATAAATTCAATTATTGAGAATGACAATGAGTGCGTCATGGACTGCTATTTCGACTTGATATTTCAATCCATTTATTCACAATATACTAACAATACTGTATATTTTCTATTTATTATATTCTTTAATTATTATTCTATATAGATTTATAATTATTCAATATTGCTAATGCTACTAGGGAATTTAGCGAAGCATTATTCAGATCATTTCTCCCAAGGGAATTATCCTGAAATGACTCTGGATATACTTATTAATCGTTGGAAATCTTTAGGGAATCTTGAAGAAGGAATGATCTATGTCATGAATAGTCTTAGTAATGTTATCTATGTATATATGTTTTAATATATACTTATATTATTATAATTATATATGTAGTATATACATCTATATAATGTGATACTATCTATAGGCTTTGGGTGATAAAATGGATATATATATAGAAGATATATATAAGAGGATAATGAGTATTATAGAAGAAAGTTTTAATATATATGACTTGAAACAAGTAATTAATTATAATAATGTTATAATAAAAGCTATACTATTAATTTTTATAGGAAAAAGATGAAGAAGAAAATGATGAAGATGAGGATGAGATCTTTTTAATATCTTCTTCATTTGGTTTACTGAGTACAATAATTGAAACTGCTCCTTCAAAAATATCTTTACTTTTAGAACACTCATCTCTCCTTTCTTCTCTCTATAAAGGATGTGTTGTATATATATATTATATATTATATATATTATATATATTATATATATTATATATATTATATATATTATATATTATATGTATTATATAATAATAAAATATAATAATAATAAAACATAATAATAAATAAAATAATACTATATGACTCTGTATATAGTCCACAAGTGATTCTCTTCGTATTTCTTCCTTTTATCTTTTAGGTACTATTTCTTTCTCTCTATTCCCTCTTATCTCTACATCTGTATCTCAAGTTATTCAACTATGCTTTCAATATATTGATATTCAGTATTCTATATATTCTTGTTTTCTCATTTAATATTATAACAAATACTATTATATTAATTAATAAATTAAATAAATAATTTTAATATTAGTAACTACTTTTTAAAAATTCTTCTATATCTATATATATATAGATATCCTGAAGTTACTTCTTCCTGTTTATGGACACTTGGTGTTCTCTTTAATAATATTCAACAAGATACTTCTTCTTATATATCCATTCTATATATATTCACTCTATATATGTATATATATATATATTCACTCTCTCTCAATATATATATACCATAATATATACTCTAAAAATATATATACTACCTATATATATTCATCTTTCATATCTACTAAAAACAACTAATATCATCATAATCCATATCTATTCTTAATTAAAAATAAATATCGTTAATTGATTCTACGATAATTCCTCTTCTCCGTACAAATGACCCTCTTCCTTTCTCTGTACAAGAATCTCTGACGAATACTATTGGATATATATGTAGATATTGTACTTCTACGATTCATCCATTGCTATCAAAGGACTTTGGTACTCTCTGCTCTTGTTTATCCTATAATGATAATAATCAAGAGAAAAATGATAGTTGTCTTGGAATTATTGATATGATTCATTACGATCCTGAACTTCTTAATAAATATTATAAACAAATTATGGAACTTATCACATCTTGGTATTTACTTTTTTATCTTTTTTTAACAAGTCTTTTTTTTTGAGATATACGTTTTTATCTTATTTTTAATATTACTTATTAGGGGACCCACAGTTGATCAAAATCTAGCAACAAGTTTCTCGAAAATCTTATTCTTATTCAAAGAAAACCATTTGTCCGAGTGGTCAATCATTACACAAACTATACCTACAAATGTTTTGATAAGTCTTCAATCTATATATCAGTTTGAATAATTTATATTTATTTATTTTTATTTGTTTTCTTTTAATGTATTTTCTTTTTAATTTTTCAATATATATCTTTTTTTTTCTTATATATGCTATTATTATGATGCACATATATCGATCAAATGGATAAAATGATTCTTTGATTAGCAAGAGTGCTTTATCTTTTTGTTTTTTAGAAGATTTCCCCCTATTATATAAGTGCATTAAGCTCTTTTTTTTCCTTGGTTGTTTCTATAACAAACTGGTATCGTAGCTCATCCACATTCTTGTTTTCCTTTTTGCTTTTTCTTTTCTATTTTTTTGTATATTATTAACCACAAAAAGTTGCATTTCGTTATTATAATTGTTTCTTCTTTTTTATAATATTTCTCATCACTGTACATAAATCAGCTGTAAATGATGTTGTTGGCTGATAAGTATTGGCTATTTTTTCGTTCTTAGCCAATCATGCCGCTTTATTATTCAAATTAGGACTGAATTTCTGTTTTAGTTCAATTTTTAGTCACACATGGTCTTTTCATCATTTTAGACAAAATACTGGAATAATTAGGGAAGAAAAACCCAATAAAGGAATCAATTTAAATTTATGATTTATTAACAATTATGAAGGTGATTCATAGAAATAATCATAAATAAATAACTTACCCTAGGAATTAAAAGTTTTCAGTAGGCATTTATTTTTTTTTCTTTTATTACTTATTATGGTTGCTATGGAGTCCAATTTTCAAAGTATATATTACTAACAAGATCTCTTTTATTATATGATGACTTGAATAACTATATTTTATGTTATATAATGGATCATCCATAATTATATGTATTTTTAGGCGAAGAAGTTTTAGATATTCATCAAATGTACAAGTCTGCTGTTCTGTATTTAACAAAAATACCATCTTCAATTACTGTTGTATGTTTCTATTCAGTTTATGTTTTTTTAATTGTTCGTGCAATGACTATTTTCATCTTAAAACTATAGAACCTTCTTGAACATTTGATATCTAAATATGGGGTTGTTAAAAGGTCTATTATTTTAAGACCTAAAAATGAAGTATGTTTTTTTCTAGTTAAATTTTATATATATTCATATAAAAATTAATTTAATTACTGTATAGGCTCTTGTTGAGATGAATACTCTTGAAGAGGCTGTGTCACTTCATGATTTATGTCAAGAGAATCCACTAAATTTGAATAATAACTGTGTAGAAGTTACTTACAGCAAATATACAAATTTAGAAAGTTTAGTAAATAGGAATCCTGTCAGTCCAGTTTTATTGGTAACAATATGTTCTGAGGAAACCAAACATTTAAAAATGAAAGAATTACTAGTTGTATATTTTTTAAATTATTTTATTTTTTATTATATATTTTTTAAATATATATTAGTTAATAAGAACGTATTATTAATTATTATTCTTATTATTATATTAAAAATCAATAAAAGTTGAATATAATTATTGTATTACATACCTTTATTCTAAATTATTATATTTTATAGATTGTAGAATCGTATGTCAAGGTATCCAAAATGCATTTATTTGTTCATCGACGGGTTTCTCAAGCTCTCGTTGAGTTTAATAATGTAAACGATGCCTTCTTTGCTAAGACCAAATTAGAAGAGTTCACGTATACTACGAATAATCGTGTGTATCGTTTTGAAGTTCAATTCTCTAAAATAACCACGATTAGCATCATTAAGTCTTCTTCTACTAGTTACGATTGTACATTAGTTGGTAAATCTTCTATTAAGAACAAGTCAAATAGTGAAGTATATATTTTGATTATATAGAGTTATTATTATATATTTTAATTATATAGAGTTATTATTATTATTATATTGATATATAAAGTTATTATTATTATATTTTGATTATATAAATTTATTATTATTTTATATTTATAATATAAATTTATTACTATTATATATTTATAATATAAATTTATTATTATTATATATTTATAATATAAATTTATAATAAATTATATATAGAAATATGACGATTCGGATGATCATAGTTCTTCATCTTCTTCTTGTTATTCTAATTCTCCTTCTTCTTCTTCTTCTTGTTATTCTAATTCTTCTCCTCATAGAGTTGAATCTTGTAATAATAATAATACAGATAGTACGAAGAAGAATTATAAGACAAAGTCGTCCTCTATAAATAAGAATAATTCTACTATGAATTCTTCTTCTGTTCCTAGTTCTCCTCAATATGATACTAATATATATTCGGATTCTACAGCTAGATATGCATTCTATCCTCCTTCTGAAGATAGATTTCATGATTATTATGACTCAACTGTATTACACAATAATGATTCTTCAAGAACTAATCGACAATATTCTATATATCGATCTTCTACAGATCCTTCTTTAAACTATGATATATATAATAGACAAAAGACGGATTTCTATACAGATTTAGTCGATTCTTCTCATTACTCGAATCATTCTGTATATACAGAAACACATTCTACATCTCCTTATTCTTCTCCTCATACACTCTCTGGATCTAGATCTGCTATACATTCGTCACAAGTTCTTCTTGGGACATCCTCTATAGTTGACATCCCTTCGGAATATCCTACAGAAATGTATCAAGAGATGGAATATACAACACCTCAAGAAAGTTGTTTATATGAGTATAATAAACATCATTCTTATCCTTTATTTGATAAGAAACAAGACTGCTGCGCGTCTACTATATCTAGTAATTCCTTAAACTCCACTCTCTCTTCATCCCCTCATTCATTTAAACCATATCGTAATAATAATTATCAACAATCTTTACCTCCTCTTAATACTACTACTACTACTAATACTACTAATACTACTAATACTACAGATACAACTGCTGTATCTAATACTAATTCTCCTTTATCTTCAAATACTTATCCAATTAATACTAAATATAATTCTACATCATCATATACTTATTCTAATCCATCAATTACTTCTCTACCTTCTTCAAATAGAACTTTTGTTGTTTATGGATATCCTATAGAAAATAATCTTCATTATTTATATGATTATCTCCTTCATTTCTCTGATATATTCTATAATATCACAGCTCTTTTTAGACGACAAGGATATATTCATATTTGTGGTGAATTAAAGTATTCTATACATTCCTTTAATAATATTTTACGGAAATATCCATATAATGACTACATTATTCATCTTGAAGAATTGTAAACCTTTTTCATTTTTTAATTTTTTTTTCTTTTATGGGATAAGATATATATACATTTTTTAAATTTTCTTTTATTATTATTATTTCAATTATAATTATTATTTTATAATTATGTCTTTTTTTAAAAATATTCTTTTACTTTAAATATACTCACTCTCTTATTTTAAAGATATTATTTGATATGCTTTCTTTTCGATGTTTCTTTTATTAGCTTTAGCATCATTTTTTCAAATTTATTTTTTCTTATTCTATTGCATTATAGATTACATTTACTCTTTCTTAAAGAATTTATGTAAGTAACTCTCTATTTTGAATTTATGCTATTGTTTTTAGACATAATTATTATTGAATTATTTTATTATTATTATTATTATTATTATAAAATCATTAGTATCACTCTACTTCAAACTACTAGCTGCTCCACTTATTCTTTTAATAATATCAGCATTCCTTTTTCTTTTTAGCTTCTGTCTAATATATTTTACTACCTTCTCGTTCTTCTATTTTTTATATACTGATGCTCTATCTTTATAATTTTCTTTCTTTATTATTATTACTATTATTATTATTACTATTATTATTCAATTATTCTATTTATTGTGGTGATATATATCGTATCTATAAATGTAGATTCTCTCCTGTTTTATTCTTTTTTTTTTTATTATTTTAATAAATTAAATTTTTTACAAATCTTATTTAATTATACATTTATCTATATATATATACATCATCAGTCAGTCTTTCTCTCTCCATTTTTTTTTTTGTTTTTTGTTTTTATGTATTTATTTCTACCTAAGTAATTATCATATATTCTTCTTATGCTAACTATCACATTCTATCTATTTATCTTTGCTCTTTTTTATTTGATAGATAAATTTTTTTCCTAAAGAATTATTCTTTTTTTTTTAAATACTAATATCATTTATTTAATTCTATGTATATTTTTATAATAATGTAGATCTTTTATTTATATTTATTTATATTTATATTTTTTTATTTATATTTTTTTATTTATATATTTTTTTTATTTATATTTTTTTTATTTATATTTTTTTATTTATATTTATATTTATATTTTTTTATTTATATTTTTTTATTTATATTTATTTATATTTATACGTGAAAAATACATTATTAAAAATATATATATATCTAATTAATAAACTCTTTTTATTAGTATACATTCATTAACATTTCTTAATCTATAGTAATATGGTGAATAAAGTATATAATACTTTTGAATTCTTAGTTTTTATTATATACTTTCAATTCTTCTATTACTTTTTCTTTTGTAATATTCATTCTATTATATACTCAATTTATTATATATAATATGAACTGTGTTTAATTATGTATCCTTAACTATATAATACTTTAACAGTATATCAATTGTCTATCTTATTTAGATTATTTTTTTATATAGTATACATATTAAACATATCATTTTTTATATATAATATTGATTTTATATATTAAATATATAATATTATTTTTATATATTAAATATATAATATTGATTTTATATATTAAACATATAATTTTTATATATTAAACATATAATATTAACTTTATATATTAAATATATAATTTTTTTTTTATAATATGGGTGCTGTTTCTCTTATATATCAATGTCATAAATAGCACCTGCAATTTTTTTTATCTATAAGGTTAATTCCTTTTTAAAAATATTTTTTTTTGTTTTATTTATGAATTCTCAACGATATCACTGCTTCATTCAACATCACAACTCCTTGAAACTCAAAAAATAATGACATTACTTTTTTCTACAATTCTTTAATTACTCAATTATTATAACTGGCTAACATATAGATTATATATGTATGCTTTTCTTTTTAATTAAAAGCAACAATAAATAATTAACACCACATAAAAGTGTATTAAAGAAATAGAATACGCTTTCAAGAACATCAATCGTCTCACTTAGACAAATTATAAATATATCTATTGATAGAAAACTTTTTGTTTATGTAATAAAAGCAACTTGAACAATAATCTTCTTTTTATTTGAAAAATAAAAATTTCCACTTAATATGTTGTTTCCCCATGAATTTCTTGAACACGTTGGAATCCAACAAAGAGGAGAACCTCCATTTCTTCCCATTATATACGGGTATCTGTTGCCTACAATCTTAATATCGAAAATGAAGTGTCTTTTATCAATTTTTCCTTTTAGACTTTTTAGAATACATTTCTTATCGTATACTGTGAATTTTCTAAGGTATTTTTCTTTGTTCTTACTTTACATTAGGTATATAATCTTTAGAAAACAATGTTCCGTCTTGCTCGTCTTGCTCCTGCTGCTCGTAATGCTTTCCAAGTTAGAAGCTTCGCTGCTGCTCAAGTATGTTAACATCTAATAAACGCTCAATTCAATTATTATTTATTAATATACAAACTTTATATCGCTACTATTCTTTTTATTAATCACATTTTTCTTTCACTTAATTTTTTTTATTATTCATTACATTACTTTCATTATCTTAATTGTCATATCTTTTATATTAAAATATTCGTTTTTTTTAAATAGATAGAAAATTACTATTTTTTTTTTCGATTTTTTTTTTTTTTTTTTGAATAATTCACTTTTAATAATTATTTAATCAATTTATTATATTTATTTGTTATTGAATTATAATCTATTATATATATATAGTCTTTCTTAGATAAAGCTCTTGTAACTGATCGTATGGTTAGTGTTGTTAAGGGTTTTGATGCCGTTGATGCTGCTAAGGTATATAGATATATATACTTATTCATTGTATTGTTTTTAAATTCAAAAGACATTTTTATCAATTATATTTTCCAATTATTCTCTATTTATTCTGTATAAAATACCTTTATATATAATAATCTATTATTATTATTTTTTAAATATTTAATTATAAATTCAATTCAATTCATTTATATCTTTATTATTTATATATATAAGAATAATAATTAAAAATTATTTTTTTTTCTTTAGGTTACTCCTAAAGCTCACTTCACTAAAGATTTAGGTCTTGATTCATTAAATGTTGTTGAATTATTATTAGCTGTTGAAGAAGAATTCTGCGTTGAAATTCCTGATGATGTTGCTGAAAAGATTCACAGTGTTGATGATGCTATCAACTTTGTCTCTAGCCATCCTCAAGCTAAGTAAATTTTATTTTATTTTTTTAGCTTTTATATATATTCTATTATATATTTTATATATTTGAAATTCTAATATTATTTTCACATTTTCATTTGTCTTGTCTATATTAAAACAAAAGGAATGACATTGTATTTATCTTATTTCTTTTTCATTCTATATAAATATATATAACAATATTGTATTTTATATTTTCTCTTTTTTTTAAACAAATAATTAATATCTTGAAATTAACAAAAATAACTTATTATATCTTCATTAATTTTTATTTTTGTTAAAAACTTAATAAAAAATCACAATACATATAATATAATTGTTATAAAAACGAAACACATTGACTTTTTTGGCCTAACTTGTTCTATATTTTAATTACAAATAAAAAAAGAATTGGATAACTTTTTGAATATATATTTAAAACATAGGAAAATACACACTGAAATATTATTTGAATTAAATATATATGAATAGTACATATATATAATAATAACAAAAATTGATCTATATTCAGCTTAGATGTTAAGCTTCGTACGTCTCCAATGACGTCTCTTAGAATTGTATCTATAAAATAGAAATATTCGATATTCTTGGAATAATATATAAATAATAATAATAATATAAATAATATTATAATATAAATAATAGTAAATTGAATAATAATAAATTGAATAATAAAAATAACACCAATATATTAAAAGATGAATAAAAAACAATATCAACAAACAAAAAATAATAATAATATCTATACAAAACATAATATTATAATATTTCAATAAAAAATAAGCAATCATATATGAAAAAACATCATAAAAAAAAGTAAATGAAATCAAAGAATGTAATAAAGTATAAATAAGTATCTGATAGTGTTATCAGTACGCATACGGATCCATTGAGGAAGAGGTCTGTTTTGATTCATCTTTTTAGCGAGAATCTTCTTAGTACGGAAAGACTTATGAGAAGGCAATAGGATAAATAGAATGAGCAATTGATGTATCCTTCATTGATTTAAGAAATTATGAATAATAGAAGACTTACCATGACACAATATGAGTAGTAAGGCCAAATATATTGTCTAAATAAAGAAAGCAAGAGAAAATTTTGGTTACAAGGAAAAAGAAGTGATTTTTTAAAATATGGGGGTATTTTCTTCTATATAAACAATTTGTATGTATTTCATATTTCATCCAGGGGGTATTTTCTATTTTTCATTCCTGCTCCCTAGTTCCGTGATTCTTTCATTCATTTCTCCATTTCTTATTATCTAATCTTGATTATTTCATTTTTTTCAATCTCACATAAAATGTGTATTTCATTGTATTAAAGGCATTTATTATTTATGTTCTCATTGTCTTATGATCTCCATTAGTCTTTATTATCATATGAATAAAAAAATAAGCAATAATAAGGATTTCTTAATTTCGTAGTGTTCTTCATGAATGTGTATGCTTGTAAATAGTTCATAAAATTCATTTATGAAGGAATCTTGATTGTCTAGTTTCATAATCAATTTTTAAAATTACCATTTTTATAGAAATTCAGTATTTTCTATTGATTTATGTAGAGTTTAATATAATAAATTAGTTCAAAATATTAAGAATTATTATCTACATGATATTGGAAATTATAAATAGGATATTATACTTGGAAACGATCAATTATATCGAAAAAAAAACTTTCATTTATTATTTCATAAAAATAAAATAATTCTATAGAGCAAAACAAAAACATTCAGACGTAAAACTTGTAAAAAAAGCCATAAATAAGAAAAAACTTATATACAAGAGATTGAAAATAAGAAAATACTACAAAAAAATAATGTATAAAAACAAACATCTGAATTCTACAGAGTGATGAAAACAATAGATATGACCAAAATAGATATAAATAAAAACAATTTAGAAACTAAAACATAATATTCTAAATTGACTCATAAATCTTATAAAAAAAAATAAAATATAGATAAAAAAAAGAAAGAAAAAAAACAATATATGTATATATATATAAAGATGATAAAGAGAAGAACAACAAATAAATATAAATATAATATTATATCAAATAGTATTTACAATTCGTATATAAACAGTAAATGAATACCAGTAGACTGGCAATGAATATATCGATAATTCATAGAACAAAGAAAATATCTTATGAGAAAAATATACGTTATACAATAGTAAAATATATGTTATATATATACATAAAAAGTGAATTTCACTATTACATTGAAAATAAAAATTTAAAAAAAAAAATGTTTTTAACAATTTAAATAAAATAAATTGTTATTAAATAGAGTATAGAAATGAATTCATTATAAGACCAATAGGATAATATATATAGATATATGTTCTTATAAATATAATATTAAAAAGATTACAACATATTAATAATAAACTTATAAATATGAATAGATTAATTAATATGAACGAGAGAGACTTTTTCAACGATCTTAATAATGTGAGTATATAATAATAAGAAATATAATATAGAGAAGAGACTCTTAAAGAAGAATGTCATATATATATATTATATAGAAATAGAAAGAATATATATATATATATTAAGAATAATATACTTTATTCTATATAGATAATAAGTAAATAGCAATTAAATATTATGATATAAATGATAACATAAATACTTTATATTTATCAATAATATATAATAATATATTATAAACATATATTATATATATATAATATAAAATATGAATGAATATGATGATGATTATTAAGAAGAGTTTGAAGGTATTTGAGCCATAAAGAGTGTTCTATACATATCATTATTCTCTAATAAAGCAGCATGAGTGCCACTAGCAAGTATTTCTCCTTTATTCATGAGATATATAGTATTACATACAGTTAACATATTCATATTATTCGACATAAATAATACAGTACAAGCATGATTCTGTTTCCATTCAAGAAATGAAGATAAAAACCGTTTTTGAGTAGGATTATCAAACATTGTGAATGGATCATCAAATATCATAAATGAGGGTCTTCGAATAAGTGCACGTGCAAAACATATCTTCTGCTTGTCTGCCATCGAAAGTTGATCTTGAATTTCTCGAATAGGGGTGTTTAATCTATAGATATTAATATTCATAATCATTAATGTATATAAAGTAATATAGTATTATGGTATAGAAGAAAATTAAAAGGAAAAAAGAAAAGAAAATAAGTAAAATTTTAAAAAATTTAAAGGAAACATAAAAAATATATATATAATAAAATAAAAATTAAAAAAAAAAATAAAATAAAATAAAAATTTAAAAATAAAATAAAATAAAAATAGAAATACTTTTGAGGGAGTTTCATAATACTATCGAAACAGGATGCCATCAGTAATACTTCAATAATATCAGCTTCTGTCGGATATCCTTTTCCATTCATTCCCATGATTATATTGTCCCTGACTGTCCCTTCAAATAATACAGGAGTTCTCCAAAATACACTGATATTATTACGAATCAGTTTCTCAGACCATTTACGTATGTCTTTATCATCTATGTTTATTATACCCACTATAGAAGAAGATAGAATATATAATATAGGTAATAGTTTTAATAAATATAACTATATATATAATAATAAATATAACTATATATAATAATAAATATAACTACATATATAATAATAAATATAACTATATATATAATAATAAATATAACTATATATATAATAATAAATATAACTATATATAATAATAAATATAACTATATATAATAATAATAAATATAACTACATATATAATAATAAATATAACTATATACTTGAAATATAGAATCGTTCTAAGACACTTACAATACAATCACGGCCACAATCTGGATCTCCAACAAAAGCTACCATATCTCCCGCGGGAATAGAGAAGGAAATATGGCGTAAGACATTCACGGGATTATCTTCAGGATATCGTAAAGTGACGTTGTTAAACTCAATAGCTCCCTTAATATCTTGAAATTGATTGGATGAGATTGATTTGTGATCTTTATTTGGATATTTAAGAAGATTTGAAAGATACTGTGACGCATCTTGTGTAGGTATATCCTTAAAAACAGTATTCAATAGTGTTCTGACATAAAAACCACTATATAATAATAATAATAATAAATATATATATACCCAAATTGAATACAGACCATACAATAGAAGAGAGATTCATAAGTAATATACCCATGATTCACAAAAACACTACCAATATACAGATACACGGGGAAAATAAGATATATAATAAACTATAGAGAAGATATGTATTGTTATCGATAATAATAATATTAATATTAATATATATACATAATCAATAGTAATAATGAATATAAATAGAATAAATATGATATAATAATAAACATATGAATGAATATAAATATAATAAATATGAATATAATAAATATATACCTGTTCTAATGTATAATATAAGGAATGAATATTGATTCCTGATTTATTATAAATATCCACGGTTTTATGGAGGTCTTTAACTAATGACGACGTAAATGCATTCCCAAGATTATAATTATATATAGATGGATAATTACTTAGGAAACTTGTAAATATTTGAGTATACTAGAAATAAGAATAATAGCGACAATATTCATAATATATATTAATAAATATATACATATAAATATATATATTAATATATATATATATATAATATATATATTAATATATATATATATATAAATCATAATATAAAATGAAATAAAACACTAAATTTTATAAATAAAAAAACTAGAATAAAATAGATATAAATAACTACATACAGCAAAAAGATATCGATTGATTCTTCTTGTATTTTTATATTTATTATGTCTTATCGCATAATCTGTATAGATAAGAAGAATTGTTGATACAACGAAAGTTAAACCAAAGTATATATTTGTAAAACAAATTAATATATAAATAGTAATAGCAACTAAGATAACATGAGTATAAGTAGGAACATTCCAAATCATATAATATCGAATAGGAGTGAAAATATTAACCATTAAACATGCTACTGCATCTATATAAGATATAGAAATATACTTATAATAATGACAATAAATACTATTATTAATAATATTATATACATATATAATGATAAAATAAAAGAAATATCAAATAATTATTATATATCACATAACAATAAATAATATTATAGATGATTATATATATATAAATCCAATGATAAATAAATACAAGGTGTATCATTAAGAGAATCAAAATAACTTTGATCTCTATGGAGTATCTGATTGACAGCTTTGATTTTAAGTGACGCCATGATACTATCGGCGAATAAAGAGGTACCTAAATTACAACCACAAAAAACAAGAAAGAAGACAAAACATGATAAAAGAGTATATAAGAATGATTTAAGAACAGCATAATCATTCGTAAATATCTCTATAGAACATATAGAATAGTATGAAATAAATATAAAAATAATCATCATTAGTATGAATATCTCAAACAAACAAAAAAATTATAAATAGAAAAAAATTTATAAATAGAAAAAAATTAAAAAATAAACATAATATATATATATACCATCATTATAGCATACATCAAATATATTTTTAACATAATTGATTAAGAATGGATAGAGTGTACATTTAATTATACTAAAAATAACAATAAGAATATAATAAATATGATGATTTTCTGCATTATGTATAATTTCAAGAAGAGGTATGGTAGGATCTCTTCTATTTTGTTCTATATCATTATCTACGGTCTTTTTATGACCTAATATACATATAGTATTACTATGTCGACTTGGCTTATGATTTGTGATCATACTATCTTTTCTTCCTTTATATTTAACAGATCCTGTTATTTGAGATGAAGAAGAAGATATAGCAGTAGGAGAAGGAAGATTGGTATCATAATAAATAGAATAGATAGAATCGATCTTCTGTAAAGATTCATAAGTTCCTTTCGCTATAAATTGATTGGATTCCATTATATAGATACGATCTGATAATGTACAATTATGAATCATCTGACCTGTAGTTAATAAACACATATTATTACGATTCATATATTTATATATATTAGTCAATAATTGACTTTCTAATTGAGGATCAAAAGAACTTAAAACATCATCTAAAATCAACATCTTTGGGTGTGTCATCAATGCACGTGCAATACAGACTAAGCATGCAATATCTGTAGGTATTTTTATAGAAGAATCACCTACCATAGTATTAAACCCATTAGGTAACTTTTGTATAAGTGTATGTAAGCCACATAATTCAATAATTTCTTGGAATTCATTTTGATTTATTTCTTCTTTATTAAAACATAATACTATATTCTCTTTAATTGTTCCCATAAATAATTGAGGTTGATGAGAAACATATGCAATCATTTGACTGTATAGAGTAGAGTTAATATCCTTTATATTAATATTATTAAGAGTAATAGTTCCTTCATAACCAGAACGGAAACGAAGAAGAAGAGATAAAAATGTTGTTTTTCCTGAACCACTTGGACCTACTATACAGATATGTTCCCCTTGGGAAATAGAGAAGGAAATATCATTGATAGAAGGTTTCTCTGCTGATTTAAAGAGGTATATAAGATGTTCACAAGCAAGAGAAAAGGTATTGAAATCTGAAATTGAATATTTATTATTATTATTCACAAGTTGTTTATTCGGTTGATGATGACAAACAGAATAGAAGTTTGATGAGTATTGAAATATAGTTCTTATCGTTGTATAGTTAGTATGTACAGAATAGAGAAGAGATAAAGATAATAATGCTAGAATAAGTCCTACTAATTTACGACTTGTTAATGTAAAGGAAGTTTGTATAAATGAAAAACTGGATATTTCATTACACTATATATATAATGAATTATAGAAGAATCATTAAAAGGTGATTTATAATTGAGATTATAAAAATATAGAAATATAAAGAAGAATATATAAATATAAAGAATAAGAATAGAAAAATATAAAGAAAAAATAATAATATAAATATATAAAGAATAAATAATAATTTATATACATAAGATTGACATGTTTCTGATAAACTATGATAATATTGACCACATAAATTATAGAGATGAATAGTATTTCCAGAGGTACAATTGTGTTCAATAAATAATGTATAATAATAATTACGATCATAATTTTGAGAATAAGAAGTAGCAAAGAAGAGTCCAGAAATACAGAATATAAGAGAGAATACAGATAAACCCAAGAAGAAACTTATTGTATATTGTCTCTTAGCAGTAACATGTTTTGTATCCATGATCTAGAGATATCATATATATATATATAAGATTATTATCTAATGAATATATAATGAATATATATATAATAGATAGAATAATAAAACTACTACTAGAATAAAAAATAATAATAAATATTAATATATATACTGAAGATTGGAATCGATTAATAAATTCTTGTTCACTAGTAAATGATTTAATAATATGAATATTCCCAATAAAACTGGTCATTAAGGCGATACTAGCTGTTTTTACATCACCAAAGTATTTTTGTAACTGGTTGAACTTATTAGAATACATTTTAAAAGTACAGAAATAAAAGGTATATAATAATATCATAACTACAAACGTCTTCCAGTCCTATATATAATAAATAAATAAATATAATAAATAAATATAATAAATAAATATAATAATAATAAATAAATAAATATAATAAATAAATATAATAATAATAAATAAATATAATAAATATAATAATAATAAATAAATAAATATAATAAATAAATATAATAATAATAAATAAATAAATATAATAATAAACAAATGAATATGATAAATATAATAAATAAGCATAATAATAATAAAAAATAAGCAAATAAATACATAATAAAGTCCAAAGATAAGAATGCCAATATAATTTGAATTGGATAATATATAATCATATAAAGCATCCGCCATCTTGGAGAAATAGTCTTTTGCTTCTCTAGATAGTATTTGAGCCATTTTCTGAGGCTTCGAATACTCAATAAATTCAAAATCTTGAGATAATAGTGATCCTATCATGTTGTCACGAGCACGAATATAAATATGATCTATAATAGTGAAATAAGTAAATCAATATATATATATATATAGTATTCATTTTTAAGATTATATACTAACAAAAATAGACGTAAAGTAATTTGCTAGTGAGCTTGTAATTGTTAAAATGAGAATTATAGCTATCCAGAATAGAAATAAATGTAAGACAGTCGTGTCATTCTTATCTTGAGAAAAACTGTAATCAAAAAAATAACCACATAAAATATAAGGAAGAGGATATAGCAAACCATGAATTAAGCATACTATATATAAAAAGAAATTAATATATCTAACATATGTTTATAAATAGCAAACACTTACAGATCATTCCGAAATAGACATATATATTATCTGACGGTACAGAAAAGTATCTCATGAAACTACATAGATTAGTCACCTTAGGCATATTATCCTCCATTATATCACAAGAATCATTTGTGGATTCTGGATTACTTTGGTCGTTATTCATAATATGCTTCTAGTTATTGTGTTTAAAATAATAAATAGACAAAAATTTTGAAATTTCATTTGTTGTTTTCTTTTAGTAATTCGATATTTTTATATTTATACTACAAAAATATGAGATTCTCACGATTATATTATTTTGAATTATTCTTTTTTTATTGGATAAAAATTTCAAAAAGATCATTCACCAATAACGGATTCACCCCTTTGTTTTTATTCTTTCGTTTTCATCATCTTTAATCATTATTTCTTTCTAAATCGTAATCATTCTGATGCAGTACTAATTTAAAGTGTAGAATGTTTTTTCTCTTATTGCAGTTATAATATATATATATATATTTGATGTTGATATGATTATTGAATCATTATTTTTACATATATTGTTAGCTACTAATAAGTCTGAATGATCCCTGAATGGTTCGAGACGGCATTGAAAAAAAAGTTTATCATAAAAAAATATTTTTTGCATTAGAAATAGGAAACAGACGTTTTTATTCCTTTTTTCATTATCACTATAAAACAGATGTTTTGAAAACAAAGTCTAGGAAAACAATATTCTCGTTTTAAATACATATAGATGAACTTGTCTTTTGAAATGGACTAAGTCTATACTTGTTTTATAAACTAGATAGTAATGTGAATCTCTAGAAAGAATAAGAAATGTTAAAAAAACAAAAATGTCTTTATAACATGAAATTTCTCTTTTATAATATGCTTATTTGAATATCAGGATGAAAGCTATGTATTTCCGTTAGTAAGGATATAAATATTTATATGATTTAAAAAAAAAATAAAGCGAGATTATTTTAATTAGTCACAAAAAAATTGTTTTAGAATATAGAAGCGAGTATATCTTGCTAGGAAGCATTTCTATGAACAAGACAAAATACTTTAAAACTTCATAATGAATCATAAATGTATGTCTAAGAGTAAAACAAGGAAAGTTCTTCATAAACAGTTTTTTGTTCTACAAATTTCAAAAATAGGAGCATTTTTCAATCAACCAATTTCTTCTATTCATTATACATAAATAGATTTCCCATGAATATATTTATTTTTGCTAAGAGTTTTCAAAAATAATTGCGAGGAAAACAAATGATCACTATTTATCGTTTTTTTTTAATTAAAATTGTTTTATTTATTGTGATATTATTGTATTAATTTGAAATAAAATGTCTGAACAAGGTGAATTGATATGATAGCATAGACTATAACTAATCTATAGGTGAACAAGCTACTCCTATAAAAGATGAACAAGTTGTTCCTGTATTTTGTTATTCTTTCTATTTGTAGTTTATGTTTATGATGATCTAGGAAGCTGCTGATAATGAAGAATTTGCTTCTAAGGATATGTCTGCTGAAGAACTCAAGAGTCTTCCCATCAGAGCTTATCTCGATAAGACAGTTGTCCCTATTTTATTATTAGGTTTAAGTGAATTAACCAAAGAAAGACCTGCTGATCCAATCAAGTTTTTAGCTGAATACTTATTACACAATAATCCTCAGAGTCCTCCTACTAATCCTGATGATAAGAAACGATAAATCATTCACTTGTTTATGTTTTTATAGTCTCTGTTTATTTTTCTTTTTGTTTGTTACGTTTCAGTTATTTATATAATTTATTCACAATAACAAAAAGAAAGAATTATTATTAATGAAGAACAAAAGTCAAATCCTTATTTTTTAAATGAAAAAATTATTCTTTTAGACATATATTACTATTATTCAGTATATTTTGATAGAGATTCCTATAGATATTTAAAAGATTTAAATAGATAAAGAGAAATATGAATACTTTCATATAAGCGAAGAATGAATTATTGATTTGAACCTCAGAATTCATTTCATTTATTGAATTAAATAGTAATAACATTAAAGAATTCTATTCATATGTATATATATATTGATGTAATAGGAAAAGAGGAAATGAAAAGGATATAAGGAACAGTTAATTGACCAACAGTTATATGATATTTATCGACAAATGCTACGAAATCTGATATTTGATTGGTTAATAGTATATCGTCAAATGTATAGAAGTGTATCTATAGGAAGTAGTATAGTATTCAATATATATATATATATAAATATACATAATTTTTTATCTAAATTTACATAATAATATATATACATCTTTATTTAATAATGAACAAGCGATCCATTGTAATAAAAACTTTATTGGAGCGTAACCGCGAAATGCCTATATAGTATAGTAATAATAATAATTATTATTATTATATCTAATAATAATATATATATATATGCTCCACATCCCCATTTGCCTGTAGCAATAGCATCCTTTGTTTCTGGAGATGAAAACCCTATATATGCCTATATATATATATATATATATATATATATATATATATATATATATATATATATATATATATATATATATATATATATGCTTTATTAAATTCTCTTAGTAATGTATTTTGAAGTAGTTGTTCTTGAGGATAAGAACGGAAATGAAGTGCATCAATTGCAATAATAGTATCAGATGTATTACTATATATAAATATATATATATATATATATATATATATATATATGAAAAAGAATGTAGTACAGTAAGAATAATAATAAATTATATATATATAATTATATTATGATTAAAAAGAATTGAATAAACATAAATTTTTAATAAAAACAATAAAGATTAATTCTATATATATATATATATACGTAGAATTAAGAAGAGGTCCATCAAATTTGAATGTCCAAGCATATCCTGTATATTTCGAATAAGGTCTAGTCCCTTCAATACATATAGATTCTACATCTTTCATAACATCACAGAATAACATACTAACTATCAATTCAGGAGCTATAGTAAACATAATCTCTTCCTGAACACAACCAGTACCTAACACTCCTCCTCCTATATACCTATATACTATTACATAGAGTATATATAATATATAGTATAGTATATAGTATATATATAGAATAGTATATATAGTATAGTATATATATTTCATAAACAAATAATAAAAAAACAAGGTTTCTATATAATAATATTATATATACTTATTTGCAAAATCGACTTTAATATCTTTGGGAATATCTCCAATTAATCCTTGCTGAAAGAGTCTGACTGGTTTGAGAGGAGTACAATCACTAGTCAACATCTCTTTGGTATATATATGTGATAATACATGACGGGAGATCTTTATAGTACCTTCAGGCTTTGTTAATATAAATTGACGAAAATACTCAAATAAACATAATAATTTCTCACAATAAATAGATTCATAACCACAAAGCCATTGAAATAAATCCACATGAATATTCTTTCCAGGCATATCATAAATACCTATAAAAGAGTAATAAATATATATTTATATATTTATAGAAATATAAATATTAATAAAACAATTATATATATAGAAATAAAATAGAAATAAATACCTATAAAAAAGTAATAAAAAAATTATATATATCGAAATAAAAATACTAATAAAACAATTATATATATAGAAATAAAATAGAAATAAATACCTATAAAAGAGTAATAAATATATATTTATATATTTATAAAAATATAAATATTAATAAAACAATTATATATATAGAAATAAAATAGAAATAAATACCTATAAAAAGCAATAAAAAAAAATATATATATATAGAAATATAAATATTAATAAACATCAATCAAAATAAATTAAAAAAAAAAATCTATAAACTTACCAAAAAACATAGCTATCAATAAATCACATGTTTCTGATTTCGTTAATGATATAGATTTTTGTATATTACATTTCAGACGATCTAAAACGGACATGGATCTACTCTTTAAAAAGGCTTTCACACGGTTAATCATCCATGGTAATATTGTTGAAAAAAATAAATTATAATATTCATTATATTGAGGATGATTTTTCATCTTCAAAAAGGGTTCCATCTTTACTATAGTATCTAGATCATATACATTTTTGATAAGTTTTGCAAAAGACTCTAGATTTTTAGGAGATTCTTCTACCATGAGTAAAGTTATTTTAGCCTGCTTATTGATTTGCATCTTGTTTAAATTAATGTTAAGAAATAAAAAAATATGTTTTTTGAAAGATTTAAAAAAATTCTCTAATACACAAACAAAAAAAAAACTGAATTTATTTCATAATTGTGTTGAATAAGAAAAGGACATTAATGTTGTGATTTAAAGTAAGATCCGTTGGAATCGAATATAGTCTTAATATAGATTAAAACTTAACAACAATATATCATTAATATAAAATAGTATAGACCATAAAAGAGAAAGTGTACTCCTAGATAATAAGAGTACAGATACTATTCATGTATCGTTATAGAATAATAAAAAAAGAATTATAATTGTAAGAATTGTAAATATTAAAAAATAAAATGAAGATTAAAAGCCAAAACAAGAAATGACAAATAATTCAAGAAAAAAAAAGACAAAGAAATGTTAAAAAAAAGTGCAAAAAACATCAATTAAAAAAAAACTAGAAACAATTAAAAGAAATCTTCTTCTAAATCTTCTTCTTGCATACTTAATAAATCAAGTTTCCAACGTAATATACCACCAATACCACCAAATCCCTTACAGAATTGAGCACCTTCTTGAGATTTATTAGTAATAAACTCAAGAGTACAACCGAATTTCTTGTAGTTATCTGCAAGCCATTCAAGGAAGAGTTCCTTTTCAACGACATCAAGATCATTTCCATCCTTATCCTTAAAGTTATTACCATCACGAGATTCCTCTTCAGTTAAGAATAAAACATTAGTTTCTCCAGTTTGATTATTCTTAACAGTAATACGTTGAGTACCAAGACTCTCCCATACTAATAAAGTTTCTATAGCACCCATTTCTAAACACTTAAGAGTATCAGAAATACCATAACAGAATTTACCAGTATCTTTAGCTAATTCATCAAAATAAGCACCAATAAGTTTCTTTTCTTATAATAATAATAATAAACATAATAATAAACATAATAATAATAATAATAAACATAATAATAATAATAATAATAATAAACATAATAATAATAATAAACATAATAATAAACATAAACATAAACATAACAATATTCTTGAATGAATTTGACGTCAGCAAGAGTATCAGCAGCTAATTCAATGGCTTGATTGAATCCATTATCACCACCGTAGGACACATCCACTACTTTTACAACCATCTCTTTTAATCTAGCATCAAATAAATCAGAGATTAATAATTGATCTTTGAATTCAGCAGCACCAGCTAAGACAAGACCAGCAACATTAGGACGATCGTTAGTAATAAAGAATTGAACAGCACATTCACAACACTTTCTCATATAATTATGTCTCTTTTCTAAACGAATACGAGCGAAACGAAGAGCAGATTGACCACCACGACCATGCTTCTTAGGAAGATCAACCTATAGAGAATAATAATAAATATAAATAGAATAATAATATATAATAATAATAATAATAATAATAATAATAATAATAATAATAATATATAATAATAATAATAATAATAATAATAAATATATACAGTAAAACGATGAAGTACAGTTCTGGTATTACCACAAAGAGTACCATATAAACAACCACCACCATCCATAACGATGAAACCAAATACAGCATCATCCTGGAGTAATTCTTGAAGAGCCTATATAGGAATATATATAATATATAGAATAATAATAATAAATATAATAATAATAATAAACATAATAATAATAATAAATAAATACTTCAGTATGGAATTTATTATCACATAAATAAAGAGAAGTATTAATAGGTTTAAAAGGTTCAAAATCAATATTAACTTTCTTTTCTTTACCATCATCAGTTAAACAAGTACCACAATAAATAACTAAACCATTATCAGGAACTTTATTATATAACTTCAGACGTTGTTGGGTAGAAGTAATAGCACCTAAGACAGAAAGACGATTGACACGAGACTTAATGTTAGATGCAGTACCATATTCACCAACTAACATAGTAGCCGTATTGGAAATCTATAAGAAATAATATAAATGTCATAATAATTATTGCTTAAAATATATATAAACATCTACATTCATATATAGATATCATATAAACATAGAAAAACATACAGGTTCCTTAGGACGAATAATAAGAGAAATCATACTAGTACCATTACTATATAAAAACAAAGTAAAAAATAGCCAAGTACTCTAGAAACAACGTATATATAATATTCATACCCTCTAGCAGCTTCTAAATTTTTAATAAGTTTCTTGATCTTCCACATTTCAACGTGGGCTTCTTCAGATGTAAGTTCCTTGCTCTAGAATCATTACACATATTTGAAATATGATATTATACCATCTTTTCTTGTTTTGGATAAATGAATAATTCTTACAGTATAGTTTTGGCTTGTTTGTGATGAATTAAACAAGCCGTTTTCATTTATTCAACAAAATAACAAAAAAGTCACGATTATTTGGAAACATGTTCAGTGATTCTTTGTTTTCTGTTGTTTATCATCTCCTTTTTGTGTTCAAATCCCATTATTATCCATGTGAACTACTGGATGAATATCAATTCGTTATTTTTTTTTCTCCCTTCATTTTAGGAATACTTTCAAGAATATTTTAAAATTATTCATTTCAAATTCGATTTATCGATTTATATCTCTTCTGCAAGCATAACTTATTTCTAGAAGCATTTCAACTCATGGCAATAGAATCATCATATACTTTAGAGACTCAATTTTGGAAAATTACTCATGAATTGACTCGTAATTCGTTTCTTATTCGAATTTTTCAATATTCTAGCGTCAATAGTTATGCAGCAATATATGTTTATAAAAAACAAAACAAGTAAAAGACAATAATATAAAAAAAACAGTGATTAATTTTAAAAAAAAGTGAAAAATTCAAATAGCAATCATTATAACGTATTCATTTTAAAATAAATATATATCTAAAGAAATATTAAGAAAAATATACTATATATATAAAATATATATGTAAGAAAAGTATCTGTGTTTTGAAAAGAAGAAAATAATTAAAAAAAAAAGAAAACAATTAAATGAAAGGATACAGTAAAAAAAGAATAATTAAATGAAGGATAAATTAATAAGAATACTATTTAAAGCGTAAATAGATTATCTTGTATGCCATATTTTCTTTGAAGATATGAAGTAATAATTTGTTTAGAGGATTCACTTAGTGATTTTGAAATATATTGAGTTATTTCTTTATTCTTCTTTAATAGTAGTTGACACTATATTAGAAACAATTAGTAATAATTTATATATATATATACATAATATTAAATAGACTATAAAATAAAGAATTACATACAATGAATTGACTTGTAAAGAATCGAATATAGAGATGGGATGACGTTAACAACAATTGTACGGAGCAGAAAAAAGTCATATCTTCATAATGAATATCTTTTATTTGAATGAATGAAATTATATGTGTCAAGAATGATATATAAAACTAAAAAAAAAAATTATAATGATAAGAATAAAGTATAAATAATAATGTCTCTATTATATTATATTATATTATATTATATTATATTATATTATATTATATACTATTATATTATATTATATTATATACTAATATATTATATACTATTATATTATATACTATTATATTATATTATATTATATTATATTATATTATATTATATACAGTAAATGAATTTATAGGTGTTTCCATGGTATTTGAAAGAGTATTTAGTTGTCTTATTAGAGATAGATATATATCCATTTTATATACATAATCAAAATGATCAGACCACATGAAGAATAAATAGGAATAAGACATTAAATTCTATATATTTATAGTATATTATATTATTTATTATATTAGTCTATATATGAATATGTATAAATGAATATATATACAGAGAATGATAGAGATTCAAGACTAGATGAAAGAGACTCATATATCTGTGAATAATGATCATATTCTAGATTGATACTAGATTGAATAAAAAGAGACAAACAATCTACGATAAGATCATGCTTTGATGTCTATATATATATTTAATAAATAATATATATATATATAAATAAAAATAAATAAAATAAATAAAATAAATAAATAAATAAATAAAAAAATAAATAAATAGAATAACTATTAATAAATAAAATAACTATAATAAACCTATAAATACATCACAAATAGTCTCTTGAAGACAATAAGTAATACATATAAAAATGAGTTGTTGATTTTCTGAAGATAATTGTGTTAACAATGACGCATCTTTCGACAATGAGGGATATATCGCTTGCAAATAATCATAGCACGTCATCTTCTGGGTTTCTATATTGGTATTCTTATATAAATTAAGAATATTTAATAAGAATTCTAATGTTTGATTACTTTCTGTATTTAAATTCATCGATATATTCTGTATACTCTTATTCAATACATCTAAATTATGAATACTTGTATCCATTTGATTCATCATGTCTCGAGTATTATTTAATATTTCTTCAAATGATTTTAATGAATCATCCGAAGGAGATAAAGAAAGATTTATAGAATTCGAAGAATGATGAGATGGACTCATTAGTGGAGATATATCATGTGACTGAATGGTGTTGAGTTCGTCATCATGACGACGCTTAATGCCTGATGACGCAGCATGTGTTGGAGAAGAAGCAAGAATTGATGTTGAACTATTGATATTCTCTTTCTTATCTTCTTTTACAGTAGTTGGTATTTCTATAGAGATTGTATTGACAGATAGACTTTGAGTAGTAGAAGTAACAAGAGAAGGAATTGCAGGATATATGACTTTTATAGAATTATTATTATTATTATTATTATTATTATTATTATTATTATTATTATTATTATTATTATTATTATTATTAGTTTTATTATTATTATTATTATTATTATTATTATTATTATTATTATTATTATTATTATTATTATTATTATTATTATTATTATTATTATTATTATTATTAGTTTTATTATTATTATTATTATTATTATTATTATTATTATTATTATTATTATTATCTAATTGGTTTTGAATTAATTGATTTTCATTTGTATTTTTCAATATATCATGATTATTCTGTGAAGGTAAGGGAGAAAGAAGTTGAAAGGATGTCAAAGAGTTTGTCAGTGATGCATTAGAGAGAGAATGGATCTTTGATGTATCTTTTGAAGATAAAACACTTTCAGAACTAGTATAAGGGTTTGTTAAAGAAGAATCAAGGGCTGTAGCAGGAAGAGGAGAAGAAGAAGGAGATAATTTTATACGTTTACTAGAAGGAGAAGAAGTAGATTTCAAAGAAATATAATAATTATTATTATTATCTAAGATATTATTATTATTATTATTATTATTATTATCTAAGATATTATTATTATTATTATTATTTTCAATAATGTTGTCCTGTTTTCCTGTAGAATTTATGATTGAAGAATCAATTATAGGTTTAGACATGTCTATACATAGAGGAAGATTGGATACAACTTGTATATCATTCCCATGTGAATCTGATATTGTTGTTGGAAGTATATGCTGTGTAGATTGATTTGTACTATTATTAATTTGAATAAGAGAAGAGCTTGAGGATTGAAAGGAAGAAGGTGATGTATTATAAGAAAAACTAAGGGATGAAGGCACAAAGACTCCTTTTTTGGGTTCTATCGGACTAAAGGGTGGAAAACATGAAGAAGGAGGAAAAGTAATAGCTTTATTTATTTGAGGAGAAACATGATTATTTATTTGAGGAGAAATATTATTATTTATTAGAGGAGAATCATGATTATTTATTTGAGGAGAAACATTATTATTTATTTGAGGAGGAACATTAATAGTATTATTTGGTAACGATGGAGAAGAAGATGAAGCATTGTTTTTAGATAATATATTCGAAGGTTGAGTAGAAGAATTAGCTATAGAAGATGTATGTATATCTTGTTGATTGATATTAATATGACTATTATCAATAGAATGATCTTGAGAAAGAGATTCATGAGTATTATTCATTATAATCATATGAATCGAATCATTCATGACATCATAGTCATTATTATTCTTTTCATTTTCTTTTGAATTATCATTTTCGGTAGGTATATTCTTTTCATTCTCTGTGTTACTATTATTATCATTATCATGAAATTGTATTTCTTTCTCCTCATTTGAAAAGGATACTGTAGGAGAATAACTCGCAATAGTATTCCTTTCTGATTCAACAGATGATTGTACAGGTTCTAATCGAGGGATTCTATTTATATCCTTATCTATAGATATATATTTGGAATTTACATATATATTTGTATGAATAGAATTTCCTTCGCTATTCATATCATTCTCTTGTTCTATCTCCATATCATTAGATTTATTATTATTAGTGTTGATACTCACAGAAGTCTCATGACTTATGCTCTCTTTATTCTCTTCAAATTCATTTGAATTCATATTATTCTCTTCAAATTCATTTGAACTCTTATTATTCTCTTCAAATTCATTTGAATTCTTATTATCCTCTTCAAATTCATTTATATTCTGATCATTCTCTTCAAATTCATTTGAATTCATATTATTCTTATGAGAATCTTCATGATATAAAGTACCTAATAAAGAATCATCACTATCTTCATCATCTTGTTGTATAGAATGATTTATAGTGCTATTATCTTGATTCTTCTCGTCTTCACTTGAGTTACTATGAACAGATAACAACGATAAACGTTTAACTAATGAAAGACGCGTCACTTCAGGAATAGATAAACGATTTAATGGATGTGAAATACTATTTCGTTCAGATGATGTTAATATAGAAATAGAAGGAAAAGATACACGTCTATTATTACTATTATTATAATTATTATTATTAGTAGTAGTATCAGAAGAAGCTTGAATATCCGTATTAAGAATGGTCTTTCTATTAGTTGTATCTACTTGTATAGAAAGAGAATGAATAGGAGGAAGACTGTCTGTCTGCTCTTCTATATCCATTGGCTCTTTTATGGATTGTAAAGGAATGAAAGTACTATTGTTAGTAATATTTTTCTCATCATCTTCATTATTATTATTATTTTTATCTTCATCTATATTATTATTATTTCTCTCTTCATCTTCATTTTTAATATTTTTCTCATCATCTATTTTATTATTAATTTTTTTCTCATCATTTATATTATTCTCAATTTCCTTTTTATCATTTGAAAGAGAGGAAATTGAAGATTTTTGTTCTGTTTGAGTATCTGTCATAATTCCATTCACATTCTTAACGTCTTCGGAGATTATTGGAATATTATTTGTATTTATATTTATTATTTCTGTGGATGGAGATGAAGAAGTATTTTTATTTATAGGCAGACAAGTATGATCTTCTATATTATTTGAAGGAGATAGAATAACATTAGAAGAAGAAGTATTAGATGTAATACTAGTTGATAGAGGAAGAGAAGAGAGTTGATTATTATTCTTGGTTATTTGATTATTTTCTAAATTATTTGAAGTAGTAGTAAAAGAAGAAGTAGATACAGGAGTAACTACTGGGAGAGATGAAGATGAAATAGATGTATTATTTATATTCAAAGAAAGTGAGTTATTCATAGTTATTTCTGTAGGAAGAGGAGAAGAAGGAGAGGATTGAACAGTATTTTCTTTTAATATAGTATCATTAGTATTAATAAGATTATTATTATTATTATTATTATTTTGAATACTATTATTATCAATAATTTCCTTATTATTCTTATTATCAATAGTTTCTTTATTATTCTTATTATCAATAATTTCCTTACTATTCTTATTATCAATAACTTCCTTACTATTCTTATTATCAATAATTTCCTTATTATTCTTATTATCAATAATTTCCTTATTATTCTTATCTTCAACAGTATTCTTAATAACATTATTATTATTATTATCTTCAACAGTATCAGGAGGCAAAGGAATCGAATCATTAATCTCTCTATATAAACATATACACATATATATATAAACATAATAGAATATATATATATAAGCATACAAGAGTTGTTCTCCACGCTTGACTTGTTCTAGCCAATCAGATCCCATAGTTGTTTCTATATACGTCTTTTCATTGGGTAAACAATTATTATAGATATCTATAATATTCACAGGTATAAAAGTATATATTAATGTGAATAATAACTGTACTGAAGGGATCAACCGACGTATATGGATATATACAATCTATATATATATAATTAAATAATAAATAAATAAATATATAATTGAGAAAAAATATATATACTTTTTTAATAAAAATTTCTATAACTCTTCGTTTGATTTTAAGTTCATTTCTTCTCGTTTGAATCATTGTAATCAGACCATTTAAGCAAATTTCAGTTTGATTTTCTTTTCTATTTTCTAAAGAAGTAAGTAAACCTACAAAAACATGTGTATTTCCATGGGAATATAAGAAATCTAATAGACCTATAGTAATGTCTTTGATTTTTTGAGATGACATTTGACTGCAAGGTAATAACTATAGAATATTATTTATATATAATATAATATATAATAATAATAAATAAATAATAAATAAATAATAAATAAATAATAATAATAATAAATAATAAATAAATAATAAATAAATAATAATAAATAATAAATAAATAATAATAAATAATAATAAATAAATAATAAATAAATAATAAATAAATAATAAATAAATAATAATAAATAATAAATAAATAATAAATAAATAATAAATAATAATAAATAAATAATAATATACACAACGAATAGTTTTTTCTCCTTCTAAATCAGAATCTATGCATTGATATACATAACAGAATCCTAATAATTCTAATCCGGCAATTCTTACTTTTTGATTATGATTTTCAACTAATATAATAACAGCATCATAAAGGTTTCTTTCATTTAAGCCACATAATTCTTCAGAAGTCACATGTGAATCCGATTTTGATTGTACTAATGTTAATAGTCTATTCTTAATGGAATCACTTATTTGTATTTGATTAAACCAATCAGATGAAGGAAGACTTTTAATAGATTCTTTTAATATATCAATTTCTGATTGAGAATTCTCTAAAACCATCATTCCTGCCATTGGAGATACGCGGGCTGCACGTATTTCTCCAGTAGAATTAAATGATTGGTTAAATCGATCTTTTGATGAAACTGACGCACGTGATACTGTTGAAGATTGTGAACGATTCATTGGAGCACGTGATGTGGATATAACTCCTATAATAATAATAATAATTATTATTATAATGCAAATGATAAGAATAAAATAACAAGAATACATTAATAATAATAATAATAATATATAAATATAAATACTTCCTGGAGGAGATAATAAGCCCATATTCATCTTCGACGTATAATTCCCACGGTTTTTCATTGATGTTGATATATTTGTTTCATTCATAAAAGTATCGTTTTTAGTATTAGTCGATAGAGTTCGTTTAGAAGAGGGGATATCTGTATAGAGACTAGATATCGAGAGAGAACTGGTATTATTATCATCATTTGAGGAGGGATATAAAGAGGATCTTTCGACACGTGTATATGTATGTGATGAAGGAACAGAAGAACTCGAATGGAATACTTTAGAAGGAAGGTCTGATTCTGATATATAAATATTTTTATATAATAATAGTAATAATAATAATATTATAATATGAATAATAAGAATAAAAAAGTATATATATACGAGTATTTTGATTAATTGATTGTATTTCAGAAATTTCTATATATAGAGTAGAGAATGAATTGAATTATTATGTTTTATATTATAAATGATAAATGAAATAGAATTCTATATATATATATATATATATATATATATATACTAGTTTTCCTAGTAGGTGTCATTCGATTGGGTGCTCCTAAGTATGTATTTATAGGTATTTGTTCTTGTATAGGAGAGAGAGGAGATATAGATGGAGGAGATACAAGAGAAGAAGAAGAAGAAGGAGGAGGAGATTGAAGAGAAGAACCTACTTTATTTATATTAGTCTTTGGAGTATTAATATTCATAGATATAGGCATAGAATTATTTGAAGCTTCTATAAAGAGAGAAATAACAGAATAATAATCATAGTTTATAAATGGAAAATATAGCATAAAGAATTTATTTTTATTAAAAAGAAGATTAATCAATAGAATGAATACTTGAAATATCTTTATTGGATTTAGGTATTTCTGGCTTTGAATTCCCGTGATTAATTGCAGTAAGAGATAGATTACTATATTCACGTACTTTATCGTTACGATCACTTAAACCGATTTGAATAGCATTATATATAGCATCATATTGTCTATTGAGAGAGGAGAAGATATATTATAATAAAATATAATATAAAATAAAATAATATAATATAATATAAAAAAAAAATTATTATTATTATAATAAAAAAAAATCATATTATTATCATAATAAAAAAAGACTTAATATTATAATACAAAAAAAAAAATCATATATATATACTTATCAAGAATATCTTTGCTCCAGTTTTGTATGCATATAGAAAGACCTTCCATACATGCATATCGTATCTTATCATTTGCTTTATTTTCAAGACCAGTAAGTAACGCTGAAATGATCTTAATTGATCCTATAGGTAAAGATCGTAATATAGTCATCAAGGCCTCACGACTCTGCTTAGAATTCACATAATTACTACCCTAAAGAAGATATAATATATAATTATTAAAAAACATTCTATATATATTAATTAAATGCCAGAAAAGTAATAATAAAATAAATAATCTAAATAAAAATATTAAAAAAATAAATATATAAAAATAACAATATGAACAATAACATATACATACGGCACAACAACTAATTAATTCTGTAACTAAAAGAATAAGACTATTCTCTATGGATTCCTTATATGCTTGTGTTAAAAGAACAAGTGTATTACACGTTGCAGATGCCTTTAAAATAGAATTATCAAGAATATAATACATTATAAAAGACAAATGATATATAAACTAATGAAATAAGATATTTTAAAACAGTATATACAACACTAGATCGTTCATCGCGAAGACATGAATATAAAGAGGGAACCATTCGTCTCAACGCTTGAATATCTGGTAATGCAAGTGTCTTTGAAGTATTTGGTAATGTCTGAATATATAATAATTCATTATAAAAAGAGAAGAACACAATCAATATACTCCTAATAGTACAATTCCATTCTTTCTACTCTCCCAATTTTCAGATGATACTTTGATAAGTGATTCAACTTGCTCAAGTTGCTTTAATACAGAACTCATTTAGTTTGTAGTGATCAATGGACTTTAATTTCGATCCTTTACATAATATAGAATACATATATAATTCAAACATACTATTTACAAATAAAATATCAAAAAAATAAATCTATTTTGACTACAAAAACCTTAGAATAGAATTTTTTATTCTTTATTAAAAGCAAACCACGAAAAAAATAATAAAAGTCCAAGAAAAATTGATTATTTTTATGTTTTTTTTCCAAATTCAAAAAAATTGGCTTTTTTATCTGAAATTATTTCAGTCATTCCTAATCTTTCTCTAATCATATGATGTAATATATATTATATATTATTTTTCATACTAGTGTAAGAATCTGAAATAGTGCATCTCTGATAATATATGAAAAATAAATCATTTTAGTCACTTCATATTTGTGATTCACATTTAAAACTACTTATTTGAATATGAATGAGTTCTAAAAATGAAAAGAAAAAGAACAAAAACATATTCTCATTTCATACATTTAAAAAACGTAAAGTTTACTATAGAAAATCAGTTAATTAGTTTTTTATTGAAAATATTTCTAATTTCTCATTCACATTACTATAATCAAGTTATGTCTAGTATCTCTTATATATGATTTTATAAAACTTTTCTTAAATAACAAATTATTTGAATTTATTGTGTTTATTTATTTAGAAAACTAAGTCTAAATTCATAAGAAGATCTTTGTGATTTATTTATACTTTGTATATTTGTGAAAAGGATATAGAATTTTATTGTTTCAGTTAATTTACAAATGAAACTCAATAAAATTAAATATATTATTTACATATCAATATATGAAAATATCATATATGTAAGAAAACATATAACATATGATTTCTAAGTATCATAAAATAAAAGAAAACAAATTGATATTTTGTTTTTATTGGATACTCACAAAAGAAAATTGAAAGTGTTTTCCCGTGAAGACCAAAGGAGAATAACGTTATTTTTTTATTTTAATCATGTTTTTCGAGATGGTTTCTGGGTGATTTTTATTACACAATTAACGCCAACAGAGAGATTTGTGAAGTTAGTATTTCTTGATTAAGGTATACTATAAATAATGGAGTTGAAATATTTGCCTGAGGGATATTTCTCAGTTAATGAAACATGGTCGAATGAAAGAAAGCCAAGAAGACACTCATCTCACAGTGGATCCATGAAGAAAGTCAAACGATATTATCAGAATACTCGTTTTATTGTTATATTGGTTGTTGTTGTTGTTTTTATCCTTTTAGTTGGTATTATAACTACAGCTGCTCTCATGTTAACTCAACAACAAGTTGATCCTTTATTAACTTGTCCAACTGGATTTAATTTAACTGGATGTGGTCGAGATGATTTCCTTGGTTATATGTCTTGGACAAAAGAATCTGGTTTTCGTATTAATGATGAAGTTTTTACACAAGGTGTTGCTTTTCGTATTTATGCACCTATAGTTGAAGCTGTGCTAATTAAAGTTTCAAATTCAAAAACGACATCAACTATTCAAATGACGTATATAAATAAATATATTCTTTTTTTTTTTAAATAATTATATTTTTTTTATTTTTTTTTAATAATTATTTATATATTATTATTCTTATTATAGTAGTCAAGTAAATGGTTATTGGTTTGCAATTCTTGGTGGATATACTTATGGTGATAACTTTATATTTAATTTCTTATATCAAGGTCAATATTATATTCGTCATAGCTTAGAATCTTATGAATTGTATATATTTATTGTATTGTTATTATTATTTGGTTATTTTTAATTTATATGTAATGTATTATTGATATTATTATTTGATTAATTTAAATTTATATATATATTATATATTTTTGAATGTTATATAAGTATAGTTATTTATTTGAGACCAATAATGTTCAGGATATTATTACAGATCTTTCCTTTGATTGGGAGGGATATAAATCTATTAATCATATCAGTAGACAACAATTAATACTATATCATATACATATACCTACATTCAATCCTACTGGAAGTATATTATTTTATTTTTTATTATTATTATTTTATTTATTATTATTATTTTATTTATTTTTATTGTTTTATTTTTTTTTTATTTATTATTATTATTGTCTTATTTTATTTTATTTATTATTATCTATTATATAATAATAATAATAATAATATATATATATATATATAGTAAGTACGTTAGGTTCTTATTCCTCCGTTGAGAGCCGTTTAGATTATTTACAGGAATTAGGTATAAATACTCTTGTTCTTATGCCCATAGAACCTTTAGAATGTTCTATAACAACTTCTAGTAAATGTTGGAGTATATATATATATTATATATATATATATATTTAATATAAAATAATATATACTTGTATTCATATTATGTATATATATAATCTATTTATATATATATACTGTCTATCCTATATACTACTATATCTTCCTTGTCTCTATAGGTGATGCTAGTACCTTATACCCTGGTAAACTTCATCCTTCTCATGGATCCTTATATCAATTAAAATCATTAATTAAATCAGCTCATAAACATAATTTATTTGTTATATTTGAAGTCAATTGGTCATTATTCTCATCATCCTGTTTCTTATATAATTATGAAATGGGATATACCAATTATTGGGGACCTTTCTTTAATGAATATAATCTAGAGGATTGTCCATTAAATAAGAATAGACTGAATTTGACTGAAACTAGTAGAGGTCGTCAATTCTTAACAAATATTATTCAGAAATGGAAAACATCTCTGGGTATTGATGGTATATCATTTAAAAATTTCCTTTGTTTTCGTACTCTGGGATATGACTGTTCCCGCGGGAATTCCACTGATAATACGATAGCTATTGAATTCTTCAGACAATTAACAACTGATTTATCGATGTATTATGTATATATTTATATATTATTATTTTATTATTATTATTATATATATAAATTATGTATTTAGATTGCTGAAGATAATATAAATGGATATACTATAAAGAGTAAAATAAAGAATGTTGTATTATCGGCTTTAGATGGAGGTCTGGGGTTTACAGGACAATATGAACAAACTTTGTTTTCTAATGTGATTATTCAATTAGCTAATAATACTATATCTTATAATGCTTTAGAGAATTATTTCAATCACATGGGGTTAAATTATTATTCCTCTATTGCTTTTATTGAATATCCAACCTATCTTACTGTACATATTAATGATTATATATATTATTTATTATATTTATTATATTTATTATGTTTATTATATTTGTTATTATATTTATTATGTTTATTATATATAGTCCGTTAGGTTGCGTCGTCTCTTTTCTCCTTCTTCTCCTACTACTACAACCGCATTCCGAAAACAACTTCTCTCTCTCTTCTTCTTATTCACACTCCCAGATATACCTTATTTATTTATGGGTATGTATTATTATATTTTATTTTTATTATATTTATTATATTTATTATATTTATTATATTTATTATATTTATTATATTTATTATATTTATTATATTTATTATATTTATTATTATTATTATATTTATTATATGTATTATAATTGAATATATTATTACATAAATATTATCTAATATATATATATGTTTATATACTATATATATTATATATAGGTACTGAGTATATGACCGTTATTCCATTTGCTGCTAATCCCCAAAGTCTCAATCTCGATGATGTTGGTGTATATGAAAATGGAAGGTATATATATATATATATATAATAATAATAATAATAATAATAATAATAATAATGTATATATATATTTATATAGATGGATTGCTCAAGGTTCATTGTATCCTTCTTTCTTAGCTACACAAACACTTATTTCATTACGTAAAGCTTATACTGTATATATCTATATATCTGCTTATATCTATGTCTATATTATTATTATATTATATATTATTGCTTATATATATATATATTCTAGTCCTTTGCTAGTTCTCAATATGTATTATATTATCATAATACTCGTCTGAAGTTACTTGCATTCTATAAAGATACACTTGTATTTGTTATTAACTATAGTTTAAGAGATATCCTAACTACTGAGTATATATATTATATATATTATTATTATTATAAATCATATAGTATATAAGAATTATTATTATTATAAATCATATTATATATATAGTGAAGTTCAGATTGATTTCCCTTATGGTAATCCTCAAGATAATTATTATAAGTTATTATTTACTTCCGATAGTACTGATTATCATGCTTCCTTTACTAATATAGGTAGAGATGTGTCATTAGAAGACTGTTCAGAAGAAGGGAACTTTAAATATCCTTATTGTTCAACTATTCCTATTGCTCGTTTATCTGTACTTATATATGAACTTCGTACAAGAACTTCTACTTCAACATCTTCTATATAAATATTATTCATTAATTATATAATCTTTGAAAAACTATCTCTATTTTACTTATGTTATTCTATGTCAATTATTTTTTAAATATATATGTATATCATTATTGTTATTAAAACATTTATATATATATTATTTTTCTTTCTATTCTTCTTTTTTTTTTACGTAAAGAATATATAAAATAAAATGAATATATAAATTATATGGTACTTGTAATATAAATTATTTATTTAATAAAATCATTATTTTTATATATATATTCATTTCTATTTTGTATTATTTTATATAAACTTTTTTTATATACTTTTTATTTTATATTATTTTATATAAACTTTTTTAAATATATTTATATATATATATTTATATTTTCTTTGTTCATTTGCTATATATTCTATATTGCACAGTCTTGCATGTATACTAATTCTATTTCATATATATATATATATATATATATATATATTTATACATATATATATTCATTTATATCTAGCTTTCTTAAAACATTTTTATTCTTTTCATATATACTTTATTTTTAGCTATTTCATATTCTTAATATTATATTTATTAATTTTATTACTCTTTTTTTTTTAAATTCATTTAGAGTATATTCTAGAGAATTATCTTTATAATTTTTACAAATTAAAAAAAAATATATGTTACTCAGCAATATATATATATTTTCTTCTTTAAAAAAAACTACAATTTGTGTTATAAGCTATTCTATCCTGTTTTGTTTTAAATAATCTATTTGATTTATAGAGGAAAAGACGATAAGTTATTATTATTATTATTATTATTATTATTACAAAACGATCAGCAATAATAAAGAATAGTATAATTTTTTATTTTACATTAAAAAACATATAAAAATGGCTTTTTAATATATATTAAATGAAAGAAAGAAAAAGAATAAAACAGATTTCACATTATAAACAGAAATGATACGCATATCTAGAATAATAAGACCAATTATTAATTTTTCTTTTGCTTTTTGCAATTGTCATATTCAAATGTTAAAACATCTGGTATATTACTATAATCCTATATATATAATTATAATTATATAATAAAAAAAAGCATATATATATATATACTTTAAACTGGAATAAAGTGAATAATTTGGTTGAACATATTGTTGAATACCAATGAACAAAATACTATAATATATAATAGATATAATAAAATAATATAATAAATATAATAATAGAATAAATATAATAATATAATAATATAATAAATATAATATATATAATAAATATAAATAATATATACATGATAATTAAGATAATACCAAATAGATCCATTAATAAGTCCTAATATACTTCCTACTATAAGTTGATCTAAAAAGTGTTCTCCCAAGTATAATCTTTATATATATATATATAATAATTCTATAAATATAATATTATAATTCTATAAATATAATATTATAATTCTATAAATATAATACTATAACTCTATATATCTAATAATAGAACTCTATATAGTATACCTTGAGAAGAAAATAATAATTGTTAAGACATATATAAATAGAACAGCTACATATTGCATCCATCTATGAATAAATTTACATCTATATATATAGAAATTATAAGAAATTATAATTCAATAAATTATTAAAAAAATAATAATAATACAAAAAAAAAATCATTATTTACCTTTTTAATAAAAAGAAAGTCATATAAACAGCAAAGAAACACATGAATTGCATGTGATCTGAAGGCATTCCATTATTATGTTGTAATGCAGCTATAAAAAATTAAGTTTAATATAAAAATTAATATATTTCTTGAAAATACTATCAGGTCTTGGCATGTCACAAATTAATTTTAGGAAAATATTGATAAATAAATTGATTAACTAAATAGAATACACATTAGACTTTGAATTCTTCAAGAAAATATATCAAAATAATAATAATAAATAAAAAATAATACTATAAATGACATAACATATATACTTGACCTATTAAAAGGAAACATGTTTCAATTTCACGATGTAATAATATTTCTGAACAGTACATTACAATTACAAATCTATATTTATAAGAAAAATAAATGTAAATGATTAGAATAATTTAATAATGAATTAAATACATAGGAGCTAAGGAGACAATGGACATAACTTTTCCAAGAAAAGGATTCGAATCCTCATACATGAAATGAGTCAAAGAAAATGAAACCCTCGTCATCCTTTTTTATATATATTAAATTAATTTTTGATAGATTGTTTAAATATTAAACTTTATAAAAAATATATATATTTTGTTTATTCATTGTATACGTCATTTCTTTTGCGAATTCTAAATGATATTTTTAAACATATTCATTATTGACTAATATTCATAGAAATAATCAAGAAGATCATTTTTTGTATTCTTTCACAGAACGATGAATACCTACCTAGTACAGAATAAAAGACATAAATATAGAAAATTCATAATTTATACTATGATTCCTTGAATAATCAAGATTCTAAAAAAAATCAAGATATTCATGGTTTTTTCAATAATTTCTCAAGTTGTTTTTCTTTGGGTTTTCTTGAGTTCTGGTCAATAATTACTTTTTGATATATTTCTATATTAAACTATAGAAACATTAATATAAAGTAAATATTATTATTTCACAGATCATTTGGTTCAATAATTAAATAAAGTTTATTTACATTATTGAGTCATTTACTATGGAACAAGATTTATTTAATCCAAAGTATTTAATTTATATTATTATAAAATATTCATATAATTTAAAATATATATAATATTTCTATTTTTCTTTAGAAAGTGTTTAGATACATTATTACAATTTCGAAGTAATATTGTTAGTATTATCCAAAATAAATGTGATTTACTTTTGAGTAATACGACTCAAGATGATTCTGAAATCATGGATATATTAGAAAGTTTTTCTTATATATCATTTCTTTGTCCTCAAATATTTCCTTCTTTAGAAAGTTTTTTAAAACAATCTAAAATATATGAAATACTGATTCAGAAAGATTCTGATCGTATTTTACATATATTATATTTTTTCTTTTCTTCTATGAAGAATCAAATGATATATTTATGTGATTGGAGTTTTTTATATACTTATTTAACTTCACAATCTGTTATTAGTCGTTATTATGCTTCAGAAATATTATATAATTTATTAAATTTAGAAACTATAGAAAAATCGGGTATTTCTAAGAATTTAGGTTTAATAAAAGATTCAATGTTTTCAATACATGATGATCAATTAATTACTTCTCTTAAAGAAACAGATGCTTCTATATTCTCAAAATTATCTTTTTTACATTCAAATATGTTTTTTGTAGAATCTTCATCCTCTTCTTTATTATCTATAGATTCTACGAAATCAATTAATAATAATAATAATTCACAAATTACATCTTCATCTTCATCTACTACTACTACTACTTCTTCATCTACTGCTTCTACTACTTCTTCTTCTCAACTTCAACAATTTGTTGATGTATGTGGTATAACACTTCCTTATAAACAATATTCAAAAGATATTACTTATGAATCTACAAAGGATATACAATCTACTTTTTATTATACACCTACTGTTGAGAAGAATATGAAATTACTTGCTTTATCCTTATGCAATAAACAACCTATATTACTTCAAGGAGAAGGTAGTTGTGGTAAAACAAGTATACTCTATGAATTAGCTCGTATTACAGGAAATAAAGATATGATACAAATGTATATAGATGATCAAATGGATAGTAAATCTTTATTTGGTACTTATATATGTACAGATATTCCTGGAGAATTTAAATGGCAACCAGGTGCTTTAACACAAGCTGTACAAGAAGGGAAATGGTTATTAATAGAAGATATTAATAAAGTACCTTTTGATATTATTACTGCTTTAATTCCATTAGTAGAAAATGGAATATTAAGTTTACCAGGTAGAGGTATAGATATACAAGTACATCCGAATTTTAGATTATTTGGAACATGGACTATTCAAAATAAAGGAAAAGGAAAAGATGGTATATATACAGAAGGGGGAAATGCTAGTATTAATAGTTTTATTAATAACCATTGGTTTAAAATTTATATTGAACCTTTACAATTTAATGAATTATATACTATTATACAAAAACAATATCCATTATTTCCTGAAACTATTGTATGCTTTTTTATGTGTTTATTTATATTTTCTTTTTTTTTTAATTGAATATTCTTTTATTTATTTATTTAATTTATATGTATTTATAATTTTTTTTTATTTCATTTAATCTTTATATCTTTTCTTTTTTTTTATTGAATATTCTATATTATTCATATATATATTCTATATATATATATATATATATATATATATAGATTCAGAATATGATTCAAACCTATAGTTTATTATTAACATCCGGTCAAAATGATATAGAAGAAGTAGATAGTCATGAATCTTCTATTTATACTCAAGATAAATATCTGGCTATTGTACAAACATTAAAGAAGAAACTAGAAAAATCAAAAGTCATTCTTCAAAGGTATATATATATAATTATAATATTATTATTTGTTGTTGTATATGTTATTCTATTTTATATATTTTGTTAATAATAATAATAATAAATATAATAATAATATATATAATAATAATAATAATAAAAAAAATAATAATAATATATATATAATAATAATAATAATAATAATAATAATATATATATATATAGATATGGTAAGCCTATATCTTCTAGAGATTTATTTAAATGGGCAGAACGTATTCATTCTTTAGTAGAAACACAACTAAATAATAATTATATATCAGAACAAGTATATATATATAATATATTATATATATAATATATATATATAATATAACTATATAGAATCGTATACAAATAATACAAGAAGCATTTGAAGTATTCGCGGGGATTTTACCAGATAGTGATTGTCAGAATGTTCTATTAGAAGGCATTTCGTTGATATGGGATATACAATATGATCGTGCTTATCAAACTATTAAGAAAGGGAAACCTCAAATACATATAGAGAATAATATGTTATATATAGGTCGATCTCATGTAGAGAAGAAAGAGAGAAGTATAATTGATAATAGATTTGCTCAAACAAGTCAATCCTTACGTCTTTTAGAAAGATTATGTGTCTGTATTAATACAAATGAACCTATATTATTAGTAGGAGAGACAGGCTGTGGTAAAACCACGATTATTCAATATCTAGCAAAAGCTATTGGAAAAGAAATTATTGTAACGAATCTTAACGAACAAAGTGAAACCAGCGATCTTATTGGAGGATTCAAACCTACTGAAATAAGAACATTAATTATTCCTATATATATAGAATTTTGTAATACATTTGAATTAATATTTAATAAACAGGTAGTTATTATATTATTATATTTATTATTTATTATTATTTGTTATTTATTATTTATTTATTATTATTATTTATTTGTTATTATTATTTATCATTATTTATTATTAATTCTAAATATTTGTCTGTATATAATTATTTTTCTTCTTTATAGACAAATGCCAAGTTTTTAAATACGATGCGATTATTATATGAGCATAATATGTATGATAAAGTTATTGATGGATTCGAAAAATGTGTTTCTTTAATTCAAGCTAAAATGAATAAAGTATATTATTCTATAGAATGTATTATTATTCATAATAATAGAATAATAATAATAATATTAATAATCATATTAATAATATTAATAATATTAATAATAATAATAATATTAATAATCATATTAATAATATTAATAATATTAATAATAATAATAATATTAATATATATAGGGTTGGAAACCATCAAATGAAGTTTTTCAGAAAATACAGTTATTTATGAAACATGTTATATATATACGTCAGAAATATATACAAATTCAAAGTTCTTTTGCTTTTTCATTTATTCCTGGTGTTTTAATTGATGCTATAACCACGGGAAAATGGATTTTATTAGATGAATTGAATTTAGCATCTTCAGAAGTACTTCAACGTTTGTCTGGTTTATTAGAAGGATCAAATAGTCGATTTATATTAACTGAAAGAGGAGATACAGAGCCATTATATATACATCCTGAATTCCGATTATTTGGTGCTATGAATCCTCCTACGGATGTAGGAAAGAAGGAATTACCTGCTGCTCTTCGTAATCGATTCACAGAGATCTATGTGGATGAACTAGAAGATGAAGTTGATCTTAGAGTATATTAATTATATTTTATTATTGACTATATTTTATTATTGATTATATTTTATTATTGATTATATTTTATTATTTATTCTATTTTATTATATTTATTTTATTCTATTTATTATATTTTATTATATTTATTTTATTCTATTTATTATATATATTATTAACATATTCTCTTAATACTAATTAATAATAATCATTATATATAGATATTAATAGAGAATTATTTAGGATGTATTGTTCCTACTATTCCTATACCTGATATTATTCAATTTTATTTAAAAGCTCGTTCTATGACACAAACTGAATTAGTAGATGGTGCTGGATTAAAACCGCGGTTTTCTCTTCGTACATTATGTCGTGCACTTGAATTTACAAAAGATATTATTCCCTATAAATTTGGATTTGAACGTGCTCTCTATGAAGGAATGTCTATGTCATTCTTAACTATGTTAGATGATAATTCTAGAAATAAAATGATTTTATTTATAAAGAGTGTATTTGCTAAGAAATTAAATGAAAAACAATTAAATTTACCACCAAAACGACCTGAAAGAGATGATTCAAATGAAAATTGGATTCAAGTAGATAAATATTGGCTTAAAAGAGGTAAAGAACCTATTATGGATCAAAGTAAACCTGATTCCCACGGTAATACTCACTTCGTATTAACTGAAAGTACAAATGCACGTGTTGGAGAATTATGTCGTTCTATATTAACTGGAAAATATCCTGTTTTATTACAAGTATATATATAATGTTATTTGTATTCTATACTATACTATTTATTTATTTTTTTAATAATACTTTTTTTTTTAAATAAATTATTATTATATTATTCTATTTTTAAAAATAACTCTCTACATATTTCATGTTATTTATATATACATAAATACTTATACAATATAGGGTCCTACTTCAACCGGAAAGACATCTTTAGTATTATATATAGCAGCATTAACGGGTCATAAATGTATTCGTATAAATAATCATGAATATACAGATCTTCAAGAGTATACAGGTCAATATATAACAGATAAAGATGGTAAATTAGTATTTAAAGAAGGATTATTAGTACAAGCATTAAGAAATGGCTGGTGGGTTGTTTTAGATGAATTGAATTTAGCTCCTTCTGAAGTATTAGAAGCATTAAATAGATTATTAGATGATAATCGTGAATTATTTATACCTGAAACAAATACTATTGTTAAACCTCATCCTGATTTCATTCTATTTGCTACACAAAATCCCCCTGGTTTATATGGGGGACGTAAACAATTATCACGTGCATTTAGAAATCGATTTATCGAAATGCATATAAATGATTTACCTTATAAAGAATTAGAAGAGATTATCTTAAAACGAAGTCAAATAGCTCCTCCCTTTGCAAAGAAAATGATACAAATTATGATGGAACTACAGATGGTCCGTCAACAGAGTAATATATTCATGGGAAAACAAGGATTTATAACAACTAGAGATTTATTACGATGGGCCAATCGTAATCCAAGAACTTATACTGTATATATTATTATATTATATTTATTATTATATTAATTATATTTATTATTTTATTATTATTTCTATAATAATCAATAAATAATATATATATATATATATTTATAGGAATTAGCTTATCATGGATATATGTTATTAGCAGAGAGATTACGTAGTAATGAAGAATCTATAACTATAAAGAATATTATAGAGAAACATACAAATACTACTATTAATTTAATGGAATTATATGGTATGAATACTCACGATAATAATAATACTCAAGAGAATAATAATAAGAAGAATAGTATGGAAATAGAAAAAGAAGAAGGAAAAGAAGATATTCCTGAAAGTATTTGGACATATAAGAATTTAGTTGAGTTACAGCAATCGATTCAAACACATACTTCGACTGAAAATCATGGTTTGCAGAGTATTGCACTTACCTATACATTACAGAAACTCTTTAAATTAATTGGCACATGCTTAGAACATAATGAAGCTGTTCTATTGGTTGGTGAAACAGGTGGAGGGAAAACAACGGCTGTTCAATTAGTATCCAAAATGATGAATAAAGAATTAGTTATTTTAAATTGGTATATAATAATTATTATTTTATATTTCAGTTTTTATTATTATTATTTTTTTTTTATACTAATATTTTATTTATGTTTTAGAATTATTCTATAATAATAAAATAATGTTTATATATATATATATATATATATATATAGTCATGCGAATACGGAGACAAGTGATATTATTGGTGGTTTACACCCTAGTCATAATCATGATAATGCTTTACAATTATTAAAACAAACTATTACTCATTATACTCTCCATTATATAGATATACCTTTATATCCTAAGGATGTTACAAGTAAAGAATTATTTATTGAATATATGAATATACATTCTATTACTGATATTATGATATGGTTTAATGATATTATGAAGAAGACTAAATATACTAAGGATAGCGATCAAGGTATTCTTATTCAATCTATATATGAATATAACCGTGAATATCAAAGTATATTTGTATGGGAAGATGGTCCATTATTACAATGTATGAAACAAGGAACAATATTCCTCTTAGATGAAATCTCATTGGCTGAAGATGCTGTTCTAGAACGTATTAATAGTGTTCTTGAAACAGATCGTAAATTAGTAGTTACTGAAAAAGGAGATACTAATGAAGAAATTACTGCTGTAGATGGATTTAGGTATATTATATTATTTATTATATTTTTATATTTGTTTATATTTATGATATTTATGATATTTAGATTTATTTATTATATATATAATAATAATAATAAATATAATAATAATAAATATAATAATAATAAATATAATATTAATTATATATATATAGATTATTAGCTACAATGAATCCAGGTGGTGATTTTGGTAAGCGTGAGTTATCTCCTGCTCTTCGTAATCGATTCACAGAGATCTGGGTATCGAATACACAAACTATAGAAGATTTAAAGATGATTATAAGTGATCGTATACAGATGAGAGGTATTTCAGACCATACCAAAGAAGTTCTTTTACCTTATGTAGATATATTCTTAGATTTTATGAGTTTTTATAATAGATTATTAGATAGTCGTAATACAAATAATAAGACTGCAACTACCTTTATTACTTTACGTGATTTATTATCTATTATAGATTTCATGCGTATATGTGTGAATGATTTATCGATGTCTGTATCTATGTCTTTCTTTGAGTCTATTTCTATGATTCTTCTAGAAGGTATAGGTTTAGGACAAGGAATGGATAGAAATACTGCAGATAGTATTAAACATGATTGTTATCAATATATATATAGTCATACATCCTTAACAGAACATGACCAATCTCTATTTACTTCTTCTCCTATTATTACTCAAGATACATTATTTGGTTGTTCTCCTTATTATATACCCTTATTAATCAATGAACAATCAACACAAATACAAAATAACTTCTTATTCTCAAGTAAGACTACTTCAGTTAATTTAAGACGTGTTTTAAGAGCTTTACAAGTACATAAACCAGTATTATTAGAAGGATCTCCAGGTGTAGGGAAAACTACCTTAATTCAGGCAATAGCTGATGCTACTCATAGAAAATTAGTATATTATTAGATTTTTATGTTATTTATTTATTTTTTATTTTATTTTATTATTTTATTTATTTTATTTATTTTTATATTTATATATTTATATAAATGTATTTTATTATGATTATATTATGGTATATGAGATGAACTATATATGTATATATATATGTTCTTAATGAATGTACACTTGATCTATGAATATAAAATACATTATTTTATTATTATATTTAATAATATTATTATAAATATAGGTAAGAATTAATTTAAGTGAACAAACAGATATGAGTGATTTGATTGGAGGACATCTACCTGTTCCTGTAACAGCTGGTATATATATTATTTATCGTTTTATCAATCCTTTTATTTTATAATAATAATAATACTATATATATATATATATATATATATAGAAAGTGATTCCTCTTCTTCTATTCAATTTTCTTGGTCTGCTGGTATTCTTTTAGAGGCTATTATTCACGGGGATTGGGTATTATTTGATGAAATGAACTTAGCTCCTCAGAGTGTTCTCGAAGGATTAAATAGTCTTCTAGATCATCGGTATATATATATATTATTATTATTATTATTATTATTATTATTATTATTAATATATAGTGCTTCTATATATATACCTGAAATTAATAAAGAATATAAATGTCCACCAACATTCCAAATATTTGCAGCTCAAGTATATATATATATATATATATATATATATATATATATATATATATATATATATATATATATATATATATAATAATCTCTAGAATCCATTACAAGAAGGAGGAGGTCGTAAGGGTCTACCAAAGTCATTCCTTAATAGATTTGTTAAGGTATATAGTTATATATAACTATATATATAACTATATATATATATAGGTATATATAAATGCATTAACTCGTGAAGATCTTTTATTTATTGCTACAAATACATTTATAACGAAATATACTTCTATATATACTCAACGTATGATGACAAATCCTGTGACACCCTCAGTTTCTCCAGTAGAAACTGTGTCTCAAAGTCCCTCACAATCATATGATTTATTAAATCGTCAGCATGATATAGAAGTTATGATTGGTCAAATGATAGATACTGTAACGTATTTAGATGATACAATTAATGTTAATCATAAATATGGATATAAAAATGGTCCTTATGAATTCAATTTAAGAGATATATATAGATGGTGTGATTTAATACTTACTCATGAGTATATATATGTTTTTATTATTATTAATCATATTATTATTATTATTATTTATTATTATTATTATTATTTATTATTATATAGAATGGAATCATTAGATGCTTATAAATATGTTAAATTATTATTTTTAGATCGTTTACGTGATGCTCATGACAGAGAGTGCGTCAATAAAGATATCAATGTTATATTTAACCGTAATTCTATTCTTAATCAAAATCCATCTCTTTTTATAAATAATGATCTTCTTCAAGTATATATATATATTATTATTATTATTAATCTTTATTATTTTGTTTATATGAATATAAATAGATATAATGATGAGTATATATAATTATCTTAGTATATATGGCCTCTCAATCCATATATATATTGATATGATGATTCATAATCTTCTCTCTGATATTATCTATACTATACTATACTATATAATATGATGAATAATATATAATCTATTACATATATATGATTAGATTGGATCCTTAATTATATCACGTAATTCTCAACTTTCTCATTCTTCAAATACTGTGATTCCCGCGGTTATGGGTTCTCTTTCAAAGGATCCTTTATTACGTCACCAACTTCCTTATATACAAGATATATTATTATGTATATATCAGAAATGGCCTGTATTATTAATAGGAGAAGAATCTATAGGAAAAAGTTATATTATTCGTTCTATTGGTTCTTTATTAAATCGTCATATATATGAATATAGTATGAATAGTAGCAGTGATACTAATGAATTATTAGGATGTTTTGAACAATTAGAAGTATCGAAACATATATGTATTTATATTAATAAATTAAAGAAATATTTAAATAGTTTATTATCTACATTCTTAGTTTTATATTGTGATGAATATAGAAAGAGATATAATAATATATCCAATAATACTATGAGTAATACTATGAGTAATGATGGTAAAAGACGTCGTCGAAATGATAGTGTTTCTGTGTCTCCTGTAACGTCCCCAATAGATCCCTCTTTAGATGAAGACAATCTTTCTCAAATACTTCATTTATTACAAGAATCCATGCATCAATTAAATACCTATTTATTATTGATGTCTCAAGAAACATCTTCTTCTTCTTCTTCTAATAATAATAATAATAATAATAATAATAATAATAATAATAATAATAATAATAATAATAATAATAATAATAATAATAATAATAATGAAAATGATCAAGATACCTTAATTCATACTATATTTAATTCTATAAAGAATATATTTACTTCTATTACAATAGATATTATTCATACTCATATAAATAATACTACAATACAAATAGAACAATCTTTAATAGATGAATATAAGAATTTAGTGGCATTATATGATAAGAAATTGAAAGGTGTATTTGAATGGATAGATAGTAGTTTAATAGAAGCTATAGAATATGGTTATTGGGTTATTTTAGATAATGTTAATTTCTGTAATGCAAATATATTAGATCGATTAAATTCATTATTAGAACCAAATGGTATATTAGTATTAAGTGAATGTGGACTACAAAATGGCCATATACGTATAATTAAACCACATCCTAATTTTAGATTATTTTTATTAATGAATCCACAATATGGTGAAATAAGTAGAGCTATGAGAAACCGTTGTGTAGAAATATTTATTGTTCCTTTCCTTAAGAATGATTTGAATTTAATTTCTGAAGAAAAGAAGAAAGAAATAGAATTAGAAAAGATTAATGAATTAAATAAAAATAATGAAGAAAAAGAAAATGATAAGAATAATAAGAATAATAATAAAGAGGAGGAAAAGAAGAAGATGATGAAGAAATCAAAAGAAATTCAAAATGAGACTCTATCCATTGAAAAAGATAAAGTTATTTCTATTCCTTCTATAACTATAGAAACATTATTTGATGAATATGATATACTTACTAATTGTGGTATATATAATAGTTATTTGAATATAATAATAATATCAATTCATCATGGATTACAAATAGAAGGATATAAACAAGGATATTATATAAATGAACGTTATTTGAAGAGATTTGTATTATTATTATTAAAGCAAATACAGCAAGGTAATTCAATACAATCGATATTTAAAGATACATTACAACAAATATATCCTCTGTGTCTTCTATCTATATATAATACTATAATAGATACATATGTACAAAGTATATCGTCACTTACTTTAGATTCTATGTTACCTACTTGTATATTACCTTCTAAATATACATCTATTGATAGTATTAAAGATAATAATAAATATATTCATAGAGAAGTATATAATTATATTATTTTATATTTATTATTATTATTATATTTATATTTATATTTATAATATTTATTATATATTATATATATTATATATATTATTATATTTATTATATTTATTATATTTATTATATTTACTATTAAACTATCATTTATTATACATAAATTTCTACTCATTATACATTATATAGGCTTATTTGATTGAATATACATTTACTTTATTATATTTATCTCTTGCAAAACAATCATCATTATATTATTCTTTATATGATTTATTGTCTTCTTTCTGTTCTACTCTTTCTATTCCATTTAATATATCAAAAGAAATGTCTTATACAGAAATGATTCAGTATATATTAACTACTTTGATTCCTTCTTCTATTAGTACTTATATTATGAATTCCCATGGTATTTTAACAGTTGATTTCTATAAAGAATTAACGGAATATATAAAAATATCTTGTCATACTTATGTTAATAATAAAGATATAGATATTTTATTAGATCAAATTATGCAAATAACGTATTCTATATTAAATAATTTCTATACTTATGATTTATTTACTACATATACTTCTCTTCAACAAAAATTATATACTTATTCAAAATCATTAGAAATTTATCAATCTGAAGAAATATCATTATATACAGGTAATTATGATTCTACTTTAAAACCTTCTATTTCTATGTTATTATCAAGTTTACCCAATGTACCTTATAATAATAATGATATATTAATTAATTTATTTAATGAAATATATTCTATGATCTATAAATATAATGGTGAAAATAAACAAGAAAAAATACAAGAATATATAAATATAAAAGAAGAATTTAATAATCTTATTCAACAATTTTCTTATTTTATTTATTATATACCTTATTATATCCAATATTTATATATAAATGAATTTGATAAATTACCCTTAATTGATACTTATATGAATATAAATAGTTATTTCTATTTATCATTACAAGTAGATCTACAGAAAAAAGATAAAACACAAGTTGAAAATGTTGTTCCTTATATGTATATATATATATATATAGATTATTATTATATTTATTTATTTTATATTTTTAATTAGATATATATATATATATTTTATTTATATATATATATTATTTTAATTTCATTTAAATATATTTTATTCTAATAATCATAATAATAACTATATATATATATATATATAGTTCTTCTTTTATGTCTATAATAACTACAATACAACTTTCTCTTTGTTATTCTATAAATATAATAGATTTAACTACTTATCAATCTCTCCTAAAATATTATTCTAATTTCTTATATTACTTTACTTCATCTCCTATTCCTTATATGGATATGTATATATTATTAATATTACAACAATATCATACTATATTATTCCCTATTCTTCAACAACAATATATGGAGAATTATATGAATATATATACTTCGATAATAAAATCATTTGATGCTCAATCAGCTACATATTCCCGTGAATATTTATGGAAAAATCAGGGATTCCCATTATTACCTGGTAATAAACAAATTGCACATACAATTGATAGAATTACAAATATGGTATATAGATATTATTATTATTATTATTTTTTATTATAATTTTATTCTTATTTTTTTATTTTTTTTTATTATAAATATATTCTAAATAGTTATTTTTATATTTTTATTTTTTTATTATAAATACATTCTATATAGTTATCTTCTTTTATGTTACCTTCAAGATCATTAACAGTTTCGTCTATGCCAACAATGAATAATCTTTTCTTCCTTTCCTTCACTACTGGCGATCGTTCTCTTCTGATTGACTCTATTTCAACACTTATTTGGGCAGATTCCCATGAAAAAGAACAAAATATTAATACACTATGTGAAAATATTCTTGAATCTGTAACAAAAACTATAGAAACAACTAAAAATAATTTTAAGAAGAATTCAGAAATTATTCATGTGGAAGACGAAGAAAATCCATTTAATATTCTTTATTTAAGAGATTCTATATATAATATATGGAATAAAATAGAAATAGAATTAATACAACAAAATGATTGGATTAAAATAGAATATAATTTATTAACTGAATTATTTATTAATAATTCACAAGTATATTTATTATTTATTTTATTATTATTATTTTATTATTATATATTATTTATATATTATTCATATATTATTATTAATATATTATTCATATATTGTTATTTATATATTTATAAATCTCATTTATCTATCTATAGACTTCTTCTTTGAAATCTCGTTTATCTATTTATATTAATCATTTAATTGCGAATAGTAATAGACAGCCGTTAACATTAGTACCTTTACAACAATTAAAATGGTTCATCCAATCAGATGCTTCTACTATCGATAAATCTATTGAAACTATTTCTTTTAGTGTTCGATATAAAGCTATATATTCTTATTTTGAATATTTATATAGTGATATTATGAAAGGTTCTGAAATTGTCTTTAGTCAATATAAGCCACCAATAGATTTAAATAATCCTAATAATATTAATATGAATATTTATGGTTGTGATTTATTATTTAAACCTATTAAATTAACTTCTATATTAAGTTTATATTTACAAAAACAATCAACTACTTTAGAAAATGTGAAGAGTTTTATAGATATATATAAATCATTACTTTCTCAACAAGGTCAATTTATTGTTGTATATAATTATATTCTATATTTTATTTTATATTTATTTTATATTTTATTTTATGCTTATTTTTTATTTATTTTATATTTATTTTTTTATTTTTTTTACTATTATATATATATATTTTACTATTATATATACATTATAAGCAACCCTTTTATACATAATTCTCTCTTTTCTATAGCCATCAAATATATCATTACTTGATAATTCTTTTACTTTATTTTATTCTCTACTTCGTGATTTATTGAATACATATATATCTCCTGTTTCTTCTATTCTATTACCTTCTACTTATAATGAACTTACACAAGAATTATTAATGAATATATATAATACTATTCAACATAGTGATGAAAATCTATTTATTTCTTTAATACAATCTATATATCTTCCTCTATTCTCTTTAATAAATGAATATATACATCCTTCAACGACCATTCTTAAAGAGAATAATATGCCTACTAAAGCTATACTTATAGGATCCTTATATATTATATTATCTATTCTTCAATATTCATTATTAATTCCATTAAATCCAGTAGATCCTGCATTAAAATCGTGGTTATTTAAACAAATGAATCAACAATATATTCATTCTTTAGAAACTTTATCTCATTATATATTTTATTATATAAGTTTATATTATGGTAATAATGAAGATTCTATATTATTAAAGAATTATTTAATAGAAATTAATAATTTAATTGAAAATGAAAAAATAAAAAATAAAGAATATGAAGAACATTCGATAGAACGAGAAGGTATTGATCAATTTAAATATTTATATAATGATTTAATTTCCTTTACAAAGTCAGTATTTAATATACAACGTATATCTACCTTACATTTACAATTATTAAAGAATATATCATTTATTACTTCATCTTCTCCTATATATAATAATATTATGAATATATATCAATTATTAATAGATCATAATCCTCAATTATTATTTAATACAAATATGAATATAAATCAACAATCACAAATAACTTTAAATACTATAACTAAAAAAGATAGTATTTTATTATTAAATGAAGTTGATATTATTGAATCTGCTTGTAAGAATTATAAATCTACATTAATGTCAAAATATACAAAATATTATGATATATTAATACCTATATTTACTTCATTATATTTCTATCAATATGGATTAAAATTAGTATCTTCTATATTAAAGTCATCGTTATCAACAATACAATCTTTATCTACTAATAATAATATATATATACATTCATCAACTATTCTTCAATATCCATTATCTATTATGATGAAAGAAAAACCAATTGATGATATATATACATTAATTGAAACTGCTTCAGAATCTAATTCTACAAATATATATATTATATTATTAAATCAATTAATATTATATTCTAATTTACTTCGTAAACAAGGTCAAGAAAATAATAAAGATATTTATATTATTATTAATCAATTATTTAAAATGTATGTTGATATATATAATAAACAAAAAGAAGATGAAATGATAAAGGTATGTTAGAGGTTATTTTTTTTTTATTTATTTATTTATTTATTTATTTATTTATTTATTTAATTATTTATTTTTTTATTTATTTTTTTATTTATTTTTAAATATATATTTTATATATAAATAATATAATAATAATAAATATACATATATATATATATTTATAGAAACAAGAGGAGAATGAGATATTATATATAAAAGGTCATGAAGAAATATTTGAATCCAAAGAAGAACAGCAAGAGAAAGAATATCAGCAATTATTCCCTGATTTCCACGGTTTATTTGAAGATGAAGAGAAAGAGACTGAAGAAGAGAAAGAGAAATCAATGGATATTGATGAAGATAATAATAATAATGAAGATGAAGATGAAGATGATAATAATAATAATAATAATGAGAAGAAGAAGAAAGAAATTGAATTTATTGAAAGTTTTAATTGGAAGATTACAACTAAAGATATTCAATATATATATTTATTGCAAAAACAATTATTAATAGAAATAAATGATAAATCTATTCAATTAATTCGTGAAGAATCACTTCAAAAATGTCTTCAAAGTAGTTCAAAATTAATTCAAGAAATATCACAAATATTATTAAGTGATATTGATGAAAAATCACGGTTATTTTGTGTTTTTGCGTTAGTACAAGGAGTAGAATCAAGTGAGTCAGGTTATGAATATAGTTTAATGAATAATAATAATATAGTTACTAATAGTTTCCATGAATATAGTAATATAAAAGAAAGTGAATATATGTGTATGTCTTTAAGAGGTTTAAAGAAACGTATATTTGAATTATTAACATTATATCCTACGCATGCAGGATTACAATATATATATAGAATAATAGAAAGATTATATAAAATGAATATAAATACATCTATATCTATATTATTGACAGGTATAGAAACATTATATAATAAAATAAAAGATTGGGAAGTTGGTTCTCCTAAAGAATATTCATTAAGTAATTATATACCGACAATCACGGGACTTATTCAAAAATGGCGTAAAATGGAATTAGAATCATGGAGTGAACTTATTAATAGAGAAGTATGTAGTTGGTATTATTGTTTTTTTTTTTTTATTATTATTATTTTTTTTATTATTATTATTTTTTTTATTTATTCTTTTTTTTAAATAATATAATTACAAAGTATATAATAATAATATATATATATATATATAGGAAATAAAGATGTCTGATCGTGCAACGGATCGTTGGCCTTCTATATATTCGCTTCTTTTCCCTTCTTCTCTTCCTCCCTACCCTACTCCTTATATATTACATTCATTATATAAATATATAGATATGGGTGTAGATATATATAATTTATGGATATATAATAATGAACAAAGAAGATCTGAAGGAAAAACTACTCAAGATATTATTAATATTAATAAGAAATATATGAAATCTAAAGAAGAATATAAAAAGAATGAAACTATATTATATTTAAATAAATTATTTGATTCTTTAGATACTTATATACGTAATTGTAATATGAGTGAATTTATTAGTCGATTACAATTATTAAGTACTTTTGCTAAATATATAAAGAAAATAATATCTACTGATAATAATAAATCAAATAAAGATGATGTCAACTTATCTATTATTATGATGAATATGATGTATATATTTACTATATTTATTATATTTATTATATATTTATTATATATTTATTATATATTTATTATATATTTATTATATTTATTATATTTATTATATTTATTCTATTTATTATATTTATTATTATTATTATTATTATTATATAGATATCATATATGCCGTTTCTATTCTCAATTTGTTCCTTATATTCAACAATATATTGTGAACATTAAAACACCTATTGTAAAGAAATTACAAGTATATAATAAATATATTAATAAAAATATAAATAAATATAATCATATAATAATAATTATAATAATAATTATAATAATTATAGGATCAAATAAAGATAAGTAAATGGGATGACCAGAGTTATTATTCGCTTAAAGAAAGTAGTGAAAAGACACATCGTCTATTATTTAGATATGTGACAGAATATAAAGAAGGTATTGATGTTCCTGTCGCTCCTATTATAAATACATATATAACAAATCTTGAATTGGATATAGAAGCTCAACAGAAAAAGCAAACAGAACGTGCAAATCGTAAGAATAAGACAAAACGTGAATTAGCAAGAGAAAAGAAAAGACAAGAAAGAATGGAAAAATTATTAAAGAGACAAAATGAAGACAATAATAATAATAATGAGAAAGAGAAAGAAAAAACAAATGAAGATGAAGAAGAAGAAGAACGTAAACAGATTATAGAAGATATTGAATTATATCGTTCTATAGGTACAGAAGAGAAATATACTAAAGTTATAGATAATCCTATATTCTATGATAAATATAAAAATACTGTATTATCATCTCCTATAAATAATAATAATAATAATAATAATAATAATAATAATAATAATAATACTTCTGATACTATTATTACATTTTCTAATAGTTCTATTCTTATTCATAAGATTAAACAATATTTATCAAATCAAGAAATATGTTATTTCCTTGGGAATATTAATATTATTCGAGATATTGAAGAATTTAGTACTTATATTATTGAAGAGATGGATACTCTTCGTAAAGAAAAATCATTTGTACAACGAAAACATAATGCTTATTCATCTCTTCTTAAATATCTTAAAGATCAAGTATGTATTATTATATTTATTATTATATTTATTATTATATTCATTATTATTATTATTATTATTATATTTATTATTATATTATGTATATTATTATATATTATTATATATACATTATTATTATTATTATATATAGGATATATCACATTTAACATCAACTCATTCTGAAGAGCAATTACAGAATAATATATTATTTACATTGAATATACCAGATATACATAATTGTATAAAGAGTATAATATCCACATTCCCTCAATTCCTTTCTCAAACGATTATTAATCAAATAAAAGATCAATGGAAATCAACTGAAGATTATTATTATAAGATTATTATGTTATCTAAACAAATACACGTTGATGTTATTCATAATTTAAATACACAAATAACACCAACAGAAGCAAATCATTCAATTGGTTATTGTGATAATATATTTACAAATATTTTACAGCAACGTCAAATATTAGATTGTTTATCAAGAGATTTATCTTCTATTTCAAATATATATGCTTCTCTTACTCTAAATACATCGAATTCTAATGAAACTAAGAATAATCGTGATTATTTATGTATTTCGAATAAATCTATAAATATAAATACATTATTACAAGAATTATTTAATATATATACACAAGTACTTGAAATTTTTGATGAATTATTATTATTATCTCAACGAGTAACTCAAAATGGTGGTCTTCCAATATCCGCGGTTATTATTAATTTAATTAATTCTATTCATTTAGTTTTATCTCAACAATTATTAACAATAAAACCCTATATATCACTTCCTTCTAGTTCATTATCTTCTTATATAAGTATAGATTCTATTCATATTATAGTCGATAGTTGGACTGTATTAGAACAACAACTTAATGGATATATACATACAATAAAAGAAATACAAGATCATTCTATATATAATGATTCTAATCTATATAATGTTATTCAATACTTCCAAGAATTATGTGATAAGAAAGTAATAGTAATAAATTCTCTTCAATTATATACATATCATAATGGATTTGAATCTAATTATTTACAATATATTTGTCCAGAAGGTCAACTTGAATTAAATACTATTATAGAAAAAAGAAAAGTTATTGTAAAAGATATATTATTACTTATTCAACGTATAGTGTCTATATCAAAAGAAAATAAAGAATATTATATTCAGAATAATAATTCAATTACAATTGGTCATCAGACAGAAATCCTAATAAAATCATGGGAATCACTTCAATTATATAAATTATTTAAGGATTATAATGAGATGATTAATAGAATACATAATAATTCTTCTGAAGCTACTCACATATGTTCACAGTGTCAAGGATTATCAATTATATATAATGATTTAATTCAATCTTTATCCCCATTATTTTATTATTTATTTAGTATTGTCTTTGATCTATATAGTAATACATTATATTATACACGTTCATTATCAAAATTTAACTATATATTATTAAAAACCTTCCGTGAAATAATAATAAAAGGATTTTGTTCTCCTCCAAAACAAGAACAACAAGAAGAAGATCAACATCAAAGTATATTATATATTATTTATTATATATTATTTATTATTGATATATTTATTATTATATTATGATATTTATTATTATATTATGATATTTATTATTATTATTATATTATTATATTATATAATATGTATTATAATTATTCACTACCCTATATATATAATATATATAGAACAGGATGAAGAGCAAGAAGGTACAGGTATGGGAGAAGGAGAAGGTCGTGAAGATGTGTCTAAAGAAATAGATGATAAAGAACAATTAGAAGGTTTGAAAGGTGATCAGGAAGAAGAAACTGAGGATGAAGAGAATGAGAATAAAGAGAAACAAGATAAAGATGAAGGATTTGATATGGAAGATGATTTTGAAGGTAAAATGGAAGATATAAAATCAGATGAAGAAGATGATAAAGATGATGATGATGATGAAGAAGAAGAAAGTGATGATGAACGAGATATGGGTGATGCTGGTGATGATGCTGAAGTTATTGATGAAGATATGTGGAATGATAAAGAAGAAAAAGATGAAGATGAGAAATTTGAAGAGAATGAGAAAGATCAAGAGTCTCATAATACTGATGAAATGACAACAAAAGAAGAAGATCAAAAAGAGAAAGAGAAAAAGAAAGAAGAAAAACAAGAGAAAGAACAAGTTAATAAAGAAGAAGAAGATAATGTTGATGATTTTGAAGAGATAAATGATTTAAATGATCAACAGTATGAAGATAATCATTTTAATGATTTTGAAGAAGAAGAAAATGAAGATGCAGAAAATCCTGAAGAAGCTCCTGAAAATGAAGAATTTGATGATAATATGCAATTAGATGGTGATGATAATGATAATAATGATGATGAAGAAGAAGAAGAAGAGAATGATATGGATGATGAAGAGGATCCTACACAATTACCTGAAGATGTAGAAATGGTTGCAGAACCAAGTGATAATGAAGAAGGAAAAGAAGAAGAAGAAGAAGAGAAAGATGAAGATATAGATATGGTTGGTAATCAAGATAATATAATGAATAATGAAGATGAAGATAATAATAATAAAGATGAAGAAGAAAATAAAGATAATGAAGATAATGAAATGGAAGAAGAAGAAAAAGAAGAAGAAAAAGATAAGAATACAGCTGCTTCAGAAGGTATTCAAGATGAGAAAGGTATTGATAATATAAAGAATAAAGATAAAGAGAAACCTCAGATGGGTGGTGAAAAGAAAGAAGAAGAAGAAGAAGAGAAAGAAGGAGAAGAAGAAAATGATGAAGAAGAAGAAGAAGAAGAAGATAAAGGAAAAGAAGGAGAAGAACAAGAAGGTATTGATGATGAAAAGATAGAAGATGATAATAATAATAATAATGAAGAAGAAGAAGTGAATCCATATGAGGATAAGAAGAAAGCTATGAAGAAATGGCGTGAACGATTTGAGAAATTAGAAATGATTCCAAAAAAGAATAAAGAAGAAGATGATGAAGATGGAATGAAAGAAAATGAAGAAGAAAAAGAAGAAGAAGAAAATGAAGAAAAAGAGAAACGTGATTTAGGAGCAAATATAAAAGAAGATGGTACAGGTGAAGAGGTAGTTGCTCCTAAAGATATAACTATGGATATTGATAAGAAGAATGAAGAAGATAATCGTATTGATATAGAAGAAGGTAAAGAAGAAGAAGATAATGATGATGAAAATGACGAAGAAGATGATGAAGATAAGGATGAATATATGAAAGTAGAAGAAGAGAAGAAGAATCAAGATCGTGATGTAGATTTAGATTTCCCTGAAGAAGAAGAAGAAATAGAAGATAATAATAAGAATTTACCTGAAAATAGTAATTATCTTCAAACATTATTAGAACAAGAAAAAACTATACCTGAGTCTCCTGTTGATAATAATAATAATGATAATAATAAGAATAGTATATTAAGAGATACTGATTTGAATTTAGAAGTTCATGAAGAAGAAGAAGAAGAAAAAGAAGATAATAATAATAATAATGTAGATAATTCTATAGTAAAAGATATTCATTCTCTTCATGAAGATATTGATGTATATAGAGATATACAGGTAACAGAGAATGGAATGGAATTATGGAAATTATATGAATCTCAAACAGTTGAATTATCAACACGTTTATGTGAGCAATTAAGAATTCTATTAGAACCTTTGAAATCAACTAAATTAGCTGGTGATTATAAGACAGGAAAACGTATCAATATGCGAAAGATTATACCATTTATTGCTAGTAATTATAAGAAAGATAAAATATGGTTAAGACGTACAAAGCCAAGTAAACGTGAATATAATATTATTATTGCTCTAGATAATAGTATTTCGATGAAAGAGAATGGAGGTGGTGTTATAGGATTAAAAACAATGGCCCTTATTAGCAAGGCACTTACTCAGGTATGATTATTTATTTATTTTATTTATTTATTTTATTTATTTTATTTATTTTTTATTAATATTATTTTATATATTTAATATATATAATTTAACTATAGTTAGAAGCTGGTCAGTTAGGTGTTTTTTCATTTGGTAATACAGTTAAATATCTTCATTCATTGGATGCACCATTTACTGCAGAATCTGGTGCAAAGATAACAAGTCAATTTACTTTTAATGCAACAGAAACTAATTTTATTTTATCTTTGAAAACATTAAAAGAAATATGTATTGAAGCAAAAGAGAAAGCTCAAGGAGAAGCTAAGAATGCTATTCAAATAGTATTTATGATTAGTGATGGAAGAATAGATGGAGGTACTCGTTATGAAGTAAAACAATTATTAAGAGAAATGGAAGAAAATAATATTTTAGTTGTTTTACTTATTTGTGATACAAATGGTATATTATTATGCTTATTTATTATTATTATCCAAAATAATAATATTATTATTATTATTTGCATACTATTTTATATAATTAAATAAACCTATATCTATATATATATATATATATAGAAACTGGTAATTCAATAGTAGATACAAAGATGGTATCTTATAAAGATCGTAAGATGGTAATTAAGTCCTATATGGAAGATTATCCTTTCTCTTATTATCTTATATTACGCGACATACATATATTACCCGAATGTTTGTCTGACGCGCTTACTCAATGGTTCCAGCTACTCAATAATAGTAAACAATCATTATAAACTCTATTATTTAGTTATTTACTCTATTTATATATATATATTGAATTATTTATATTCATTTGTTCTCTATAAAGCATGTATTCTTTTTTTTATAAGATTTCTCTTTTATTCTACTTTTTAATTTTGTTAATATTTGTTTTTTTAATTTTTATGTGTTCTATTTGTTTTATATGTTTTATCAAATTTATTAATTGTGATTAAATAAAAATTGCTTGTTATGAATTTATATATTAATAATTGTATGATTACAATAAAAATTTGATTAAACATAGCACTAATTAAGAATTAATTCTTTTAATTATTAAAACTCAATAATAACTAGAAAAATGGAAAAGAAGAGAAGAATTTTGTTAAAAAAAAATGAAAATAGAAAAATGTAATATATATATTAATAATATTTAAATGAATTATAACCAAATAATTATAATTTAAAATAAATAATAAAATAATTATATAGCGAATAAATAAATAAAATCCAAATTATAAATAACTATATATATATATATTTAAAAATGGACTTTAATAATACCATCACTTTCCTGAGTAAATTTAATGCTATTATTTCGAAGAAAACTTATAACTGCAGGTTTAATAACAGCTTTCTGACCAACACTATATATATATATATATAATGATGAATAAATATAATATTTCTTATAGATATAGAATATAAAAATAATTTTATATATATAACTATATATATATATATACCTATGAATACCTCTTCCTGTACATAGAAATATATTTCGTTGTTTTATACTTATATTCTTTAAAATAATTTCCTGTAAAATATCTTTTAACTCCGTTGGTTGTAAACCATGTAAATCAATCAACTGTCTCCTATGTATATATATATATATATAGTTAAAATGAAATTGATAATATATGTTTAAATAAAAGAAAATAAATTATGAAATATATATATATATATATATACGATCGAATCATTTCTTCAATAGTAATACCTCCATTATTTTGATAAAATATTTGCTTGCCCCCTTTGGCGTTAGATATGGCATAATCACGCATAAAATGTAAATACTATATATATATATATATATATTATAATAATATTTATCATATATATATATATTATAATAATATATATATATACTTTTTCATAATATAATTTAGCTTGAGGTTGATTCCCTCGTCTTTCTTCCGATTTAAATCGTTGTAAATATGCGTACGCTTCTCGTCTCTTTTGGAGGGCATCTGCACGTGCTTCATTATATACATCATTCATATATTCTATATATATATTATAATAATATTTATTATATATATATAAGGAATAAGATATATATTATATATATATATATAAGGAATAGAAAATACATTATATATATATATAAGGAATAGACAATACATTATATATAAATATAAGAAACAGACAATATATATTATAAATAAATATACTATAACTCTTTTCATTTTGATAATTATATGTTTGTAATTTTTTATTTCCTTGAACTTGTGATTTATCATATAAATTATAATATTGATTCTTATTAATAAATTGTGCACGTTCATGTTGATGACGCTTCACTTCCATCGAATATTTCTGTTTAATGACAACTTCTGCGTCATTCTTATTCTGTTGTTTTTGAAAGAAAATCTATAATTATATAATATATATATATAGAATAATGAATAAAAATATAGTATATATGGTATTTATAGTAGTTATATATATATATATATACAGCAGCAACTTCGTTAGTAGGAAGATAAAAATATTCGGTTTGTAACGATTTTAAATCCTATATATAGTTAGTTAATAATATAATATTATTTATATATATATATATATACATTGAATTTATTATTAACTTGTTTTGAATTATCTATATATCATGTATAATAATAATAATAATAATAATAATAATAATAATAATAATAATATATACCCACAATAAAATTGATAACGGATTGAACGTCTTTATTATAAAAACTATATAAGAATTTAAGAAGTGATATATCGAAGTTTTCAAACATTTCTACAAGTATCCAAAAGTTTTTACTATATATATATAATAAAATAATATTTTATAAATATAAATACTTGAAATATGTATACAATATATATATGACTATAAAATATAAAAATTATATATATATACTCATCAAATAATTCAGGATTCTTTTCTAATTCGCCATAAATATCCACGGGAATTTCATCATCTGGCCAATCATCATCATCATTAAATGGATTCCCGTGATTATTTGGAGACGAATTTGGTTTTTCTTTATAAATAATTTGTTTATAATTAAGAGGTTTGTTGGTAGAAGCAATAATAGGTAAAGAAGGCATAGAAGGAACAGTAGATTTAGAAGAAACAACATTAGGTGTATTAGACCATATTGTTTGACTTATATTCGATTTCTTTGTAGATATATTATTATTATTATTATTATTATTATTATTATTATTATTATTATTATTATTATTATTATTATTATTATTAGAAATAGAGGATAAAGTAGAAATAGACGATACAGGTGTTGATATAATATCATTTTCTTCATCACCCTCTTCTTCATCTTCATCGTCATACGATTGAGATGAATTTCTATGTCGATTTCGTCGTCTTCTTTTCTTTTTCCTTTGACTTTCTTCATCAAAGAAATGATATTCTTCTTTATTATTCTTATTATTATTATTATTCTTATTATTCTCATTATTATTATTATTCTTATTCTTAATCTTATTCTTCTCTTTCAATTTCATATTATTATTCCCGCGATTCATCATATCAACTTCACTATAAACAGCATAAGGTTCATCACTACAAGAAGGAAGAGGGTTATATAAACTCTCGGCATCTGGCTTTAATATATATCCATAACCATTGATACATTCAGCGTCTTCTTCACGAACATAACCATAACATTCTACCCATACATATAATACATTATCAAATAGCTTATCTGGATGCTCCTGAAATAGACTAAGACTATTATTAGTATTAGTATTAACCAAATTATTATTATTATTATTATTATTTAATATATTATCTGATTTCTTATTATCTGAAATATTATTATTATTATTATCATTACCAGCAATACCATTATTATTATTAACATCAACAATAAAACTATTATTATTATTCTTATTCTTAATAATAACATTATTATTAATACTATCTTGTGTTTCAAAATCTAGAGGAAGAAAAGAAGGTAGAAAATTATTCTTACTATCATAATGTAAACTAGATTTTGATTCTAGAGAATAACAATAAATACATATAATTATTTAATAAACAACATAGAAAAAAAAAAACATATAATTATTTAATAAAAAACTAGAAAAAAAACATATAATTATTTAATAAAAAACTTAGAAAAAAAAACTAGAAAAAAACACATATATACCTTCATTTTTACTTTTAATCATTGGAGATATACTTTTCTTATCATTTCGTTTCAGACTAGAAGAGAAACATAAACCTTGACTCGTATAGAAAGTACAAAACGAAGATAAAGAACTTAATTGATCAAAAATATCTTTTCTTATAAAAGTAGCATCAGAATATTGATTCGAAGTAAATTCATTCTCTACTAGATCAATTGACGGTCCTACCGAAAGAGTATTTCTCACTAAATATATTTTTGTTGTATCGTTCATACAAAAATCACAACAAACTAAACGTAACTACACAATAAATCTTTAAATATCGCTTATAATCTATCAATATCAAAAAATAAATTATAAAACAACGTGATAATAGAGTACAACTATCGAAAACTCCAAAAACTACGTTTTTTTATTGATAGGAGTTTTCATTTACAAAATAATCATGATTTTTTTTTTTTCCAATTTAAAATAAAATTGTATGTTTGTGTTTTTAATTTATTTTTTACTTGATAGGTCTATTTACGACTTATTTTTATATGAAATACTATGTTAGAAATCAAATGAATAGAATTATATGATAATAAGAACCATAAATAGGTAATTAACATTGGTTGTCTTTATTCTTTAAAGCTTCTTAACAAAGTGATATATATATATTATGCCATAGATCTTTTCAATATAGTTCAATTAGTTTTATTACAAATCAAACTCACCATTTCCATAAATGGAACTGTTTTCTTATTTATATATACTATTTTATTGAAGAAGACTATCAATCAATTTTGTTAACATATATCTCAGCTATACATGAACAGATTTACAAAAAAATATAAACAAAAAAGAAAGTGTTAGAATTGATATAAAAAAAAGAATACAATTAAAGAGAATGCAACTGATTATATATATATACAAATATTTAAAAAAGTGAATTTAAAAAAGAAGAAAAAGCAAAAACAAATAATAAACAAATAATGAAGAAAAAAATTAAAAAGAAATAATAACAACAAAAAAATTAAGAAAATGAAAATGAAAAAAAAATGGATAAGAGTTCATCAAAAATTTAAAATTTATATATATACTATATATATATATATATATATATATAGATCGTTATAAAAAGAAATGAATTGAATAACATTTAAAAAAAAAATCTTTTACAAAAATAGATAAACTCAATCATCCCAAGTAATCATAAAACGAACAATTCTAGGTTGATCATAAAGTATATTTCTTTCAATATTTTCATATGAAGATATATTTCCATGATGTGTTAATTCATTATTTAAATAATAGCCTACTCTAAAGAATTGTTGATCATTATAAGAACAAGTGATGATAATTGCAGTAGGACCAAGAAGATGCTCTTGAGGAATATTTGATGGATCTGGAGGATCTGCCTATTGAAATGAATTATATAAATAAGAAATAGGATAAAGACTAATGCTTAAGATAAATTTTAAAATTATGTAAATATGAAATAGGATAAAGACTAATGCTTAAGATAAATATTTAAAATTATATAAATATGAAATAGGATAAAAACTAATGCTTAAGATAAATAGTTAAAATTATATAAATATGAAATAGGATAAACACTAATGCTTAAGATAAATTTTAAAATTATGTAAATATATATATAAAAAAAAGAAGATAACTATTATTTACTTGTAAATAAAATTTATGTGTTCCTTTTGTGACTGGTCCAACAGTTAAGATATCTAGTATTTGATCATCATCTTGAGATTCTGGATTTGTAATATAAGTTAGCTTCCATTCTAGGTCTATATGAAATGAGCACAATAATTAAAATGAATTATTTTTCTCAAAATATACCTGACCGAAGATCTTTGAGGCTTTCAAATAAGATTTCAAATTGAAATGGGCTTGTAAAAACAGCCGGATTATTAAATACATTAATATTCAGAATATTAACTGCCTGCATGAGCCAATGTATGTATCTGAATATAAGCTACCAAATATATGTATTTAATACTATAGAAAGTTATCCTTTGAAGATAAAAGAAGTAAAAATATACTTTTAAAAAGACCTTGTTTTTAACATACAATTGAGACGAGAATCGCGATAAACAATATGATTTTGGCAGAAACAAATTAAAAATTCCTTAAAAAAGAGGGAAAAGGTTTTGACAGACATATTTTATTTTCCCACGAAATCTTGCGGGTTTTTAGCGAATAACCTTCGTTCTTTCATGGTAAAGTTATTTTTTTATTTATTTGAATATACTTGTTAGTTTATAACAACTTTATTATTTTAAAGTGTGTTTTAGTAGTTGTTCAATAAAGATGAAGAATTCTATCGAAAAATAAATCATTTTATCTAATGACATGATGGATTTATTCGTTATACTGTCTCATTTTTAATACTATTTGTTTATTTCATATGTGAAATATTGTCTTGAATTGGTTTTATATGTAATTTAGTATTCTTTTCAATTTTAGTTGTTGATTAAATGAAAAGTTATGACTTTTATGTAAAAAGAGTTTATTATAATGTTTAATAAATGCAGTCAAGAGAGAATAATAAATTATAAAAAGAAATAGAATAATAAACTAATAAAAGTAACATATAACGTAATGATCTATATTCGTAGCTTTTAAAAATAAAATATAAAACTAATGATAACCCAAATAAATATATATATTTGTCTTTTCTATTGAAATAGATCTATAGATGATAAAATGTAAAATATATTAAAAGAAAAAAAGACATCAAATGTTGATGACTCTTTTAAAAATAATGACTATTTAAATATATAAATATATTATTAAATATATAAATTTAAAGAAACACTAGATATATATAATATTAATAGGCAATATACTTTAATGTCTTCCATTTTCAGGTGCTCTTTCTCTAGGTGCAGATTGAATGATATTATCAACTCTTAAGATCATTTCAGCAGCTTCAGCAGCACATAATAAGACACTCTTCTTTAATTGTAAAGATTCAAATATACCTAATTCAGCCATATCTCCTACATGACCTGTTATACTATATTTATATATAGATATATAGAATATAAAAATTTTAAAAAATAATAAAGATTTTAACGAATAAAGATATAGATTAATATAGAATAATAAATAAAATAAAATAAAATGATAATTTATAATTAAAAATTACATACATATCAATACCAGCATTAGAGTTTCCTTTATAATGTTCAGCACGGATTTGAGTAACTAATTCAGAGCTATCTAAGCCTGCATTATCTGCTATAATAGTAGGTAACTGACGAAGAGCTCTAGCAAATGCTTCTATAGCAAGCGACTTCTTACCGGATACTTGAGGAGCTAATTCATCAACAGCTTTAGCCATTAATATCTCAGCAGAACCACCACCTAAAGTACGTTTAGGATTCTTAAGGGTCTATATATATTATTATTATTATTTCTTTTTGACTTTTATATTATTGTTATTATTATTATTATTATATTTATTACTATATATTTATCTTATTATTATTATTATTGTTGTTATTATTAATATATATATATAAAGAATAATAAGTATACTTGTTGAAGAATAGCTAGAGCATCATGAAGAGAACGATCGGCTTCTTCTAATATATGACTACTAGCACCACGTAATACAATACTATATATATAATAATAATAATTATTATTATTATTATTATTATTATTATTATTATTATTATTATTATTATTATTATTATTATTATTATTATTATTATTATTATTATTATTATTATTATTATTATTATTATTATTATTATTATTATTATTATTATTATTATTATTATTATTATTATTATTATTATTATTATTATTATTATTATTATTATTATTATTATTATTATTATTATTATTATTATTATTATTATTATTATTATTATTATTATTATTATATACGTGCATGCTTGTCCACCTTGACAGCCAGAGAAACGAATTAATTTATCTTCACCAATCATAATTTCATCGATCTTCTTACAGAACCCAAGAGTCACGTGTTCAGGATCATCAAATGTACTTACAATATCACCTACATATATATATTTATATATATAGAGATTTTTATAATTATCATATTATGTAATAGAATTATATTTTAATTATAATAATAAATAAAATCATAATAAAGAAAATCATTTTTAAAAAAATAACAAAGAAAATTATATCTAAAATAATAATAATAAAGAAAATCATAACAAAGAAAATCCTATAAAATCATAATAAAATCCAATAATATTCTATAATATATATACCACCAAGAACAGCAGCTAATCGTTCTACTCCTTCAAAATCAGCATGTTCAATAGATCCTACACCAGCATCTGTTAATAATTGTTCAGGATAATTATATATTAATTGACGACTAATAAACACATCTATATGATGAGCTAAGATCTTTTCAACCTTCTTCTTCATCTTCTCCTTCTCAGCTTCTTCTATTTCAGCCACTTTATTTAAGGTATCAACACGAACACGAGTAGAATGAATTTTGATTTTATCTGTGTCCATAGGTGTGTTTGCAATAAGTATTTTAGCATCAGAATATTCATGCTTTTGACCAATACCAAACTATATATTATTATTATTATTATTATTATTATTAGTATATATAATAATTATTATTCTTTATCAATATATCTATCAAATATATCTATCAATATATATACTTCTTTCTCTAATACAAATCCATCTTCAAGATAAGAATCCTTTAGAAGGCCTCCTGTCTTCTTAATTATTTGAATATAATCCAAATTACCACTTTGGCGAATACGAAGGACTGCATCTACTGCTAACTTAGCTATACATAATTATTATTTATTACTTTCGTATCTTATAAAAAAGATTCAATATTAAACTAATTCTTTTATAATAAAAATGAAATATTAATATAAATAATAAACAACTATATATAAAACTTAGCAAAATGATCTTTTTCATGATATAATAACTTTGAGGAAAGAGTAGTTTTTGCAATATTTAATAAATCATTATAAAATAATTCTTCATTATCAGAATGATCGACAGCAGATTCTTCAAGAGCCTTCTTAGCGACTTCAACAGCCATTCTCCAACCTATATATATAATAATCATAATAATAATATAATCATAATAAAAATAATAATCATAATAAAAAAAAATAAAAATAAATATAATAATCATATAATCATATAATCATAAGAAAATAATAAAAAAAAAATCATAATCATATAATCATATAATCATATAATCATAATAATATAATAGCATACCATCAATAATTGTCATAGGATGAATGTGTAAATCAATAAGTTTTTCAGCTTCTTTTAATAATTCTCCAGCTAATACAACAACACTTGTAGTACCATCACCAACTTCTTGGTCTTGTGTTTTAGCAATATCAACTAAAACCTTAGCAGCAGCATTATCCAAATCTAAAGCATTTAAAATAGTTGCACCATCATTAGTAACCATAAGTTCACCATTTCTTTGTGTTACCTATACATAATAATAATAAACAAAATATCATAAAATATAATTAATTCATACTGATTGAATAATTTTATCCATTCCTTTAGGTCCTAAAGTACTTTTGACTAAATCAGATACGGCAGTAGCACCTACAAACGCAGATAAACGTGCATTCTCACCCTAAACTATTAAAGAAAGAATTTAAAAACAAACACACCTTATTCACTTGAGATTTTTCATTTAATACAGATTTCTATATATTCATATTTATGATTTAACTCTTCTATCAATATAACAATAATTAAATACCTCAGCCATTCTTCTATTGATTAAAAATAAATTGATTATTAAAAAAGCAAAATAATTCTAAAGAAGAAAACGCTCATGGCAAGATTCATGGTAAACACTCATTTCTCATATAGAAAAACGATTAAAATCATAATTATTCTCTTTTCTTTATTTTTTTATCAAATATTTTGTTGAAAACATCTTAATGTTTTTCAGATTCTTATTTAATATCAATTCAGTATAGGTTAATTAATGCTGAAAATGAAATTTTTTATTGACTCTTTCTTCATTATTACTCTTCTTTTTGGGCTAAAAATAGAATTTTCAAATACTCATAGATCACAGAATTTATATATACATAAGAAACGGTTTTTAAAAATAAATTCATTTTTTAGTCACTACCATTTTGATCATTATATGAATGATTTTATCATATACACTTCTTAAATTGCATTCAATCAATTACTGTTTCTTATATTTAAAAAAAAAATCACTATTTATTATAATAAATGTATAATTCAGATTTACTTGCTCTTTATGAATAATCTTCTTCATAGACACACTATATTCAATTCCCTACGTATTTTGATATTATTAATACTTTTTCATTATTGATTATAAAAAAATATCTAATTAATTGTATAAAAACTTTCATATATTTTTAAATACTAGATAAATGAATATTTATAATCATATAAAAACAAAGAGTTGATGCTATAAAATGAGAATGAATAAACAATCACTTTTATTATTTATCATCACTCAATCTACATATATATTATCCTATAAAAATATGAATAATAAAAAACAAAAATAAATGTGATATACATAACTAATTTTTAAAATAAAAATTATAAATAAAAACAACAATAATTTATTATTTTAATAATTTTATTCAAATGTTCTTCCAAAAGCTGCGGCACCGTCAATAACAATTCGAGGTAAATCAAAAGGATCATGAAATTCAACAGATTCCCAATTATTTGGAAGACTATATTTTTGAGCTATTTCTTTAGCACGTTCTAAATATCCTTTATAAGTAGCAGTAGAACCACCTATAACAATATGTTTAGGATTAAATAAATTAATCATAGAAGCTATAACTAATCCAAAGAAAAAACCTCCTTTACGAATAACAGAAAGAGCTTTTGAATCATTTTCTTCTAATAATCGATGAAATGTAGGAGCATCACAATTCATTTCTTTCAATAATGCAGCACCACTTACAAAATCATCAGATAATTGAACACTATCTTCCATATTCTCACAATCAGGATTCCCTATAAACATTGGAATATGGCCAGCTTCAGTAGAAAAACCTTTATCACCATCAACAAAAGTACCATTAGATTTAATACCACAACCTAAGCCAGTACCTACAACAAAAACAATAAGAGAAGTATCTTTAGGATAATGTTCTGCTTCAGCATAAATAGCTGCTTTTCCATCATTAATGAAATGAAATATAGATCCATCAATATTCAACATTTCTTCAGATAAACCTTCCATTTGTGGAGAATTATCAGCTCTAATTAAAACACCATTTTCAATTAAACCAGGAACAGCCATCCCAATATGTTTTGGTTTAAATGGAACTTTCTTAAGAAGATCATGGACCAACTTTTGAATTTCTTTTGGACCAGCATCATCACCAGAAGGAACTTTTTCTGTATATCTTTTTCCTTCATATTCATAGCACATCAATAACTTGGTACCTCCAAGATCAAATGAAACGTAATTTGACATCTTTCTTAACTAAACAACAAAAAAATAAGTTGTATTTTTATTTCTATTTCTTTTTTTAAGAACATTGTTTTTATTCTGTTTCCCTTTGAAATTTTCATAATAATCATGAATCTTTTTTTAATTATTGTTTTATCATTTAAATGAGTGTTCATCATATTCATGTGTTATATTCTAATAAAACTCAATTCATAAATGTTTCAAATATCCAGATGTAGTCTCATTTTTACTTTATTTTTATGAAAATGGAAATCCAATGATCAAAAAATAGCAATGTCTTTCAAATTGCAATTTGAAAATAAAGATATCGCTGATCACTTTTATGAGAACAAAAGAATAATTAATTACATTACTATAGTACATAAACAGAATCATTTAAGAAGAGAAAAATGTAAATTTTAAAAGTTTTAAAATAATATATATTATATTATGAAGAAGGTTTCTATACTATTAAAAATAGAACCAGAAAATATTATACTATAATAATTAAGACATATGTAGAAATACTACTTAAAGAACAATATTATTCTTTTTAGAAAAAAGTAATAAAAATATGAAATCAGAGAAATACAATGTAAATAAATTGAAGAATATCTAATAAGTATCAAATAGATATAAATAAGTATATGAGTTATTTGTTATAGATAAATATATATAAATATAACAGTATATTTATTGACTTGGTAATAAAGATTCTTTTAATTCTTTTTCTTGTTTGTTTATATTCATAGTTCGTCTAGAGAAACTCATCCAACTATCATCATATCGATCAAAATCAATCAGATTCTCACGGGAATCCGAGACTTCTTGTCGTGTATTTTCGTTCTTTAAATCAAAAAAGTATGTTGAGTCATATTCAGGTTGTATATAATATTCATTATATAACTCTTGCTGACGAACACGAATCTATATATATATATATGTTTATATAGATTCTTAAAGAATAGAGATAGATAATATAAATAAACAATTGTAGATATTTATATATACCATAAATTGTCGAATATGATTCAATAGTATAATTCGAGGATAACAACGTGTTTCAACATTGTTATGACCAGCATTGTCCTATATATTCGATTTATTCGAGTTATTCGATTTATATTATTATTATATTATATTAATAATAATAATATTAACATAATTAAATAGATTCAAAAGAGTATATAATATTATTATATATAAACAATTTAAAAGAATAATACTAAATATATACAACAAATAGGATATCATTTCTATATTTCTGTTGAACCGCCATATATAAGCGCTATAATATATAAGTGATATTATTATATACATATATAATATTATATATATAAAGAATAACAATATATATAATGAATATACATATAAATAATAATAACTTATTCAAGACTATGTATATATTTTATAATATCATTTTTATATACCTGAGTGTGTTTTCGAGGAATCAAATTGTCCTGATTCCCGTGAATAAACAATATAGGGCATTCAATATATCCAATCTAAAATATTCATATAAATAATATAATATAAATACACAATTCATGAATCATAGAATTTATATGAATAAACATAGAATATATTTCTATATATATACAATATCAATAGTTCTATACATATCTGATTTACGTTTCGTTCTAAAGTCAATACCAATACTATATACAGATGTAAATGCACTCTATAAAGTATATATAATATAATAGTAAATAATATAATATAAATATCAATAAAATAATATAATAGTATATAATATACTATAATATAATATAAATATCAATAAAATAATATAATAGTATATAATATACTATAATATATATACCTGTAAAATAAGTCCTGCAGGAGGAATGCCCTTATTTGTTAAATAATACGCAAGATGACTTGCAATAGCTGTTCCTAACGAATGACCGTATCTATATGGATATCGAATAATATTTACATTATAATAACAACAATCATTATATAATAAAATAACTTTTTTATAACAAGAATAACTCTTTTATAACAAAAATATTCATATAATCATAAAAATATAAATTAATAAAACGAATATATATACAAGACAATATTTTTGGGGTCTAATTTAATCACAGTTAATACATGATTAATTAACCGTTCAGCACATCGTTTTAATTGAGGTTCTGTACATTCTCCACTAATTATATAAACATAGATCATGTATTTGAATCAAATATATATAAAAATATATATACCTTGTTTGACCATATCCAGGATAATCAAAAGATATGACATTCACTCCAAATGTATAGGATAACCAATGTAAATAAAAATACCTATATATAATATATGCGTACCTTATTATATATATCATATCTATATAAAAATATATACGTAGAAAACAAATCTTCAGCATTTCCATGCATGTAAATAAAAGTCAACGGAAGATTTCGATTAATAAAAACAGCAGCTATTTTTCCATCTGGTGTCAAACTATAAAATTAACAAAAATAAATAAAAAAATTCAATAAACCATATAAAAAAATACATTTCAAAATAAGAATCTTTAAATCTTGAATGATAACTTGGATATCCTGCTTTTGGAGGTAAGTATAATACCTTTGAAACTAATTTTGAAACGATTATTCCCATTTAGTAAAGCCTGGATGAGCTCCAAATCCTTCAATTTAATATTCAGATCAATAATAAACTTCCTCTGTTGCCGCAAGTATACTAAGCAACTATTGAAAGTAAACTGAAAACAAAAACTAACTATATTATTATTTCCAAAAATAAAATTATTTTTTCTTTAATAAATCTTTATAGAATCATGGTTAAACTTTTTTTATCCAACTTTATATGATTTTGGGGGGGTCTTTACTTATTTGTTGATGTATTTTGTAGAAAACCATATAGGGAAGGATATATAAAAGCATGTTTTCAACAAAAATGCACTTTCAATCAAATTTTTTTAAATGATAATTAAATATCCTATTAGTTTTTTGTGTGTTATTTATGAATTTGAAAGATGCAATGGATTTATTAATAAAATAAACATTTAATAATACCAAATCTACTTAAATTGGAACAACATGAACTATGTCATTCTATATATTATAAAGACGAAGTATAAATATAAGAATAAAAATAAGAATGTTTTCAACAATGAATTTATTTGTAATTTTAGTTTATTTCTTTGAACAAAGATAATAAACTTTTTATAAGTATTTCTATAAAATATTTTTGATAAACTATCTAATCACTATACAACTATTATTGTATTAATAATAATAATTATATATTTATAATATTATCACTAATAAGAATTATCAAAAAGGAGCAGTATCATCGATAAACTAACCATAATTGTCTAATGTCAGAATTCTTAAAGAAACTATTTTTAAGGAATCCAATAGTAATTATCTAGAATGATCATTAAAATATTTTATAATGAAATAAAACTTATATTATTAATGAAACTGATCAAAATCATACGCTTTCTCTGTTGTTAGTTTCATAGAATATAATTCTTATGTTTATCTACTTTAGAAGATGGTCATTAAATGGAGAATAAATATATTTCAATTCAAACAAACATTATAAATCTTCTTTTTCGGTTGAGTATATGTGTTTTAATAAATGAGTGAAGTATTCTACATAAAAATTATACTCAATAAAAAACAAGTTCTTAATATTTTGAGATAATTCTTCATTCTTCATTTTTTTTTCATATTTAGTTTTTATACTAACATATATATATGCTATTTTGAATAATTAATATATTCTAGAGAATAATACTAAGTGTTTCTGTTTATTCTCAATTTAAAATAAACTTTTTATCTTCATGTATTGAATTCATATAACATCATATATATTAACTAAATCAAACACCATTTATAATAATTAATTATTCCGCTTTTATTCACTTGCTTTCTATAATTATAAAGGTATTTTTCCTTTTTATATATCAATATATCATATATAATCATGAAGCGAGTAATTTCAATAGGAAATTTGAAGATAAATGAATGTTTTGCATTTGTTAATTGAGTTTTTTTATTTATATTTAGAAATTGAATATAGTTTTACATATATATTCAGCTCTTTATATATGAATAAACAAATAGTTTAAAAGGTTCAACAATGAATCTGTGACAAATAAATCACAAATAATAATTGAATAAAAAGTCCAGTTTTTGTTTCCAGTTTTTCCATAAATCAATACTTTTTTATATTATTTATTTTATCCATAATTTATTTAAAGTTCTTCTTTTTAAAGTTATTTTATTTGTACATAATATGGAAGCAGAAATATTAGCTGTATCAGCTTATATATTATTCGTGTGTCATTTGAACAACAAAAATAAACCTGACATGGGATAATGTTAGTTTAATTGTATAAATTGCATAGATCATGTATATTTAATAGTTTATATATACATTAGTCAAATTAAAATCATGATTACTATGCATATATATGTTTTTATTTCTTATTTTTGTCGCTATATCTCATTTTATTCTTTTGTTTTGTTTTTTATTCAATGAAACAACATAAATAATAGTAGTTATGACATTCACTAGTAGGCAGGTTTTTTCTTCTTGAAAATAGTCGATCTAGTTTATGCTAAAATACGATCTAAATTATGATTTTGTTCAAGAAAAAAAACACATAAATTGGGGCTAGTAAGACCTCCATTTGCGTAGCGTTTATGCTCTACGTCGGTTATCTTTTTTTTAGACCAAGATAATTAATTTTTAGGTGGTCTACTCAGATGTTATTTGTCATCTTAGATAACACATTATTTAATCTAATCAATGTCAAATAGTTACTAATAACTGTAAAAACGATATCTTATGTCTTAATTTATTGATCTAAAGAGTTCAAGATTTATATTCTATTTTTATTCAAAATTGATTAGAATAGACAAATTAATCGTATTAGTTGTATAAAAAGAATAAATGAACAAAATTCAAAATTTATAAAAGTAATAATTTTACCATATTTTTTATTTATAATTATTCTCATTTTGAAATACCATTTGAAACACTGAACATATATCGACTTTTAAATATCAAAACGTTATCTATAAAATATATATATATATATATATATCAAGAAATTAGATAAATACCTATTTTCAGGCTAGAATAATGTGCCATTCTCTAAGACATGATCCTATATATGAAAAAAATCAGAATAAAATTTTAATTATAATATAAGTATAATAACACTCACATTACATTTTGTAATACCCCCATAATGAACTATAAAAATATTAAAAAATATATATAATATATAAATACGTTTGAAATTAATTAATTAAACCAATAAAATAAATATATACAGTGAATTAGCGTATTATTCTTGATTATTCACTATAAATAATAAATTAAAAGAATATGTAGTTATTGTAAATACCTTAATTATAGTTATCAAAAATAGTTAATTCATTATAGCCATAAAGACCTAATCATAATAAATCGCAACAAAAATTAAAAGATACATGCTGAAAATTATTTTAATCAAATTCAATTCTAGAACATTTCTGTGAATCACTTATTATGTATTACTATTTAAAAATATGTGTAAATAGTATAAATGCAAAAAATAAATATAACATTATAACTATTTAAAAAGGTTTTAGTGATAATTTTTGTCATAATCAAGCCCTTAAAAAAAAGATTTATAGTTTTTAATACTAAAAATTAATAGAATATATTTCTTCAAGGGGGTAAATTTAAAAGGAGTCAGTTTTATTCTTCATTTCATTTTCTTTTCGCTTTAAAAGGAGAAACTCTTATAAATCTTTGAACTGACTCTATTTCAATTGAAATATAACAAAGTATTTTTGATACTATAATTCACACAATATTTTGACTTTATTATTAATTCTTTTCATTTATTACAGTTATGGATAATTATTAATATTAAACAAAAATAATATATTCCTTATTATCCCATTTAGAATGTATAATTACTTTATAAAAGACAAAATACTTATTTTTCTATATTCAGAAATATGACAGACAAACAATTGAGGTTAAAAGAATAGAATGAAATAATTAATTAACAGAGATAAAAAATAATAAATATAAGAATTCAATAAATATTCGTGATTAACTAATATTGTTTACAACGCTTTGTAAATAAGGATAATAAAAATCGTATGACGAGTTGACAAAAGAAAACGTAGTAGTTAGGTACTCATCACTACATCCAATGTCTCTTTCTCTAGTTATTGACGTTGTATACCTATCATGTTTATACTTTCTTGACTTAGAATGATTCTATATATATATATTATTTATACTAAAATAAATGGTACTAAATATGTAAATTAACTTAAATAATATTAAATGAGTCACGAATTTATGAGTATATATGATGATTAGTGTGATTGCTACGATCATTCATTAACATTTATAATAATATAAAAATAATAATTATAATTGTAACAATAAGTAATAGAAGCAGAGATAAGGAGATAATAAAACAGACAATAGAAACAGTTTTAACAATAATAAAGAAGTATAATAAAATAAAGTCTTGAAACATCATTATTAAATAATAATAGTATAATATATATATCATAATAATAATAATAAAAATATATACATCTTGTCTAAAGTCAGGATCAGAATTATTACGTTTTGAATAGCTGGAAGATATTTCATGAACTATCATATTCATGTGTATTATCGTTTCTAAATTTATACATCCATATGTAATAGCTAGGAAATTTGGATAATCTTCAGTGGTATGAAAAACATCAAGTAAGGAATAATTACTATCTTCTATAAAGGCATAGAGTTTACCATGTGAAAGCTTTGCATTAATATAGTAATCAACAATCGAAAGAATAGTGTTATTATATTTGTATAAATATTTGCAACGACATATCTGTATTTCTGGAACACCATTTCTAATTAAATAAAAACTCATCCAGCTATTATCATGATCATATATATCATTATGTGTATATGTTGAAAATGATGTTCCGTTTTGATACCTAATACTTCTATAACATTCAATTTCCTTTTCATATATTACCTTAAACCATATAAGTATTTTATTACGTTTGTTTTCATCAAACATAATAGTATCCCATATATTTGCAGAAGACAACTGTCTCGATTTAAAGAATTTATCATTAATACACTTATTAAAATCATTATTATTACTTGTTAATAATGTATACATAATAGATAATAATATTTCCCTCGTTGGTTCTGGTTTGTTACAAATATCATGAAGAGAATAACTACCACAATTAATATCATAGTAATCAAAAATATCATTATCTTGAGACTCATTATTCTTGCTATTTTGACTGAATAATGAGTATTCAACATATTCACGAGCCATCATTTTAATTAGTATATGTTGACCAGGACTTCTTTTTGTTCTACAACTCATACCTGATAAACCAAAGAAACGCTCATTTGTATATGTATATTGAAATGTAGGTAAGCACATATATAATATTGACATAAATAAATGTATAATAATATGGTCTTGTGTAGAAATCAGCTCCTTAGGCATACAACATTCTAATTTATATAAAGTAAGATATATATTCTTTTTAAATAATAATAAGGCATTCAATTCGTAAGGAATATTATTTGACATAAAATTATTAAGTACTGAAAATAATTCTTCTAAAAAGATGAATAGCTTTGAATCATTATAGGTATAATCATGCATAAGAGGCAACAGGTATTTAGTAAATGAAACAAATTTATCTTTGCTATTTAAATTGAAGAAGAATGTAGGGTTAATAATATCAATGAACTTATTTTTAGGAAAATAATCAAAGGAATGAATATTTGATAATCTTGTTTTAATAATTCCTATATTTTCTGGAGATAGTGAAATAGGAATAGGGCGTGTATTTTCTTGAGCAAGAATTTTAGACCCAATATTTGAAATACTAGATGATATAACATTAAATAAATATGAATAGTATTCTTTTGATAAATTGAGATTAAGATGTAATGAATCAGGGTTTATTCCATATACTCTACTTATTTTTATGGATGGATATAGTGATAGTACATTTCCATTTAACTTTTGTTTATCAATCTCTTGAAGATGTAATACTTTTTTTGTATAATCATCTTTTAATTTTTCCACATTTTTTTCTTTATCATTTCTTTTCAAAGGATGACATAAGTTCGTTTGAATACTTAGTTTATTACATAATTGGTTTGATACATTATTATGATTCGATAGTAATAAAGGTATAGAATGATATTCTTTAAGTATATTTAAAGATGTATTACATGGAGTTCTAATATTATTATATTCTGATTCACAATAAAAATTCACAGGATTGCATTTATATTCTGTTTGAAGGCAAGAACATGGAATAGTATCAATAAGTATACCTTTTTCTCTTATATAAACCTTTAAAACATCTTTCTTCACTTCGTAGTGTTTATGGATAATATTTCTTAAAAACTGTATACCACCATGAAAGTTTGATAGATTACGTTCAATTGTTATGGAACACCAGTTACAGAACTTATTTGAAGATGATGAAGATCCTCCGATGACAGATCCACCTTTGTAATCAAATGTGAAATTTAGAGGTAGACATTGCACTTTAATCATTGTATTATTATATTCTAATAAATATCCATTAATTAGTACTTCAAATTCTTGATATAATAATTGAATTATTGTTTGTAGGAACGAGGAAGGACAGAATGTAATGGGGATACAAAAATGGGCATCAGAGTACTTATAATCTTTCAAATTTAATAATCTTATACCTACAGAAGTAAGTAGACTATGAGATCCAAATATACTTTTGTTATAGACAGCAAATTCATCAGTGAAAATACCACAAAAGAGAATAATATCAGCTTTTGCCTTTTCTATTTCATTCTTATATTCCCTCATTGCATAGCATAAATTAATATCATTAACATATTTAGAATTACTTTCATAATATTTTCTATCGTCATCACTAGGTATTCCATTATATATAAAATGACCTGCAAGACGATAATCATTAAAAAGATGATGCGTATTTATAATTTTCATTACTTCATCATATGAATAAACTGAACAGGTTTTTTGATATATATTACATTTGATCATGTTGATTATTCTAGGTAATAATGGACTATACAGGACTCTTTCCATATCATCTATATAATATATAATATAATATATAATATATAATATATAATATATAATATATAATATAATATATAATATATAATATAATATATAATATATAATATAATATATAATATATAATATATATAATATAACATATATAATATAATATATATAATATAATATATATAATATAATATATATAATATAATATATAATATATAATATATATAATATAACATATATAATATAATATATATAATATAAAATATATATAATATTATATATACTATTCTTATGGATTTCATTACAATATACACATCTCATATTATTGTTGCAGTTTCTTTGAAAGGAAGAACCATATATGGCAACATTCTTTTTACATATGTATAATGATGTCGGCATAAAAAAATGTCTTGTAATTTCTTGATGTAGATGTCTCATATAGTCTTCAGGATTATTCAATGGAATAGTAATATCTTTATTAAATCTCTTAATTATCAATCTAAATGTATTCACGACTTCATTAAGCTCACTTGAAGAAAGATTTGCTTTGACAATAAGTTTAAACATAGCTATCTTTATGAAAGTATCATCATCTTCATCTAAACCATTAAGATTCGTAGCTTTTATTGTATGCTATATATATATATAATTAAAAGACTGATAACTCTATAAAAAATATCATATTGAAAATGTAAATAACTTATGTAGATAAATATTAAAAAAAAAAGAAAACTATATATAAAGCAAATAATTTAAAAATAAACGACATTTTGTTAATCAAAAATAAAATATTATTATACGAATATATGAAAAAAGGATAGAATAAATAAAGAAACATAAACAATACACTTTAAATATAAATATGGAAGCATTTATCTAATAATAAATAAATCTATTTGTTTACAATATAAATATGAAAGAAACATATTTAGTACTATTAACAAAATATGACTATTATATAAATAGTTTTATATAATTATCTCAAGTAAGTTATAGAATATATATATATATATATATATATATATATATATATATATATATATATATATATATATATATATATATATATATATATATATATATATATATACGGAATGAAGTAATATATGTTTGATAATAGATTTTAAAACAATTTGTGACGAATATCCAGGATATAATAATTTATTTTGTTTCATAGATTCTTTAATATTGTTCAATTCTATATTTATATATATTAAAGAGAAATAGAAAATATGATACCTGAAGTTTGAAAATTGTCTCTAGATATGGTATTATTTTCTTCTTCTTCTACACTTGAATCTGAACAAGAATCAGATAGATACTCATTATTAGAATTATTATTATTTATAAGGAAGGAATCAGCATTTTTAGCATGATCCATACTCTCAGAACAATCCAGCAAAACATAGCATTGACTTGATTGTTTTTCCTTACATCCAGTATTTCTTTGTTCTTTTTCTTTGCTATCCAATGACTAAATGAGTTGTTTAAAAATTAAAAAAATAATAGAAATACTGGTTCAATAGACGAATTATTATTTTCTAAGCCAATGGAAACATTCGAAATTATGTTTTTAGAATTACTTTGTGCTTCTATTTATTAAAAAAGAATTATATATATATTTACAAATAAATATTAATATATTTGAATATACTTTCATTCGTGCAATCATTATTAAGGCTATTTTGATGATTATCATCATTTAATGGTAAATCAATAATGATTTGGCTTTTCTGATTATTTACGTCTGTCTCTTTCATTTTTTTTTTATTTGCATATGATTCTGGATCAGTATTTATAATAACTAATAACAAATAAATTCAACAAATTATTTAATTATTGATACATTTTCTATCTGACTTTCTTTGGCGGACCCTATTGATCATGTTAGTGGACATTTCAATTCGCTGAAAGTAAATAACGAAAAACAATGATTATACGAATAGCTAAAATGAAATAAAATATGGAAACATTTCCACTATTAAATCTTTGTTTACATTTTATCTATTATCTTGTCGTAAATGAGTCAGAATGATGAATTTTTTGATGGTTTGCTCATTTTATGTAATAATACTATATATTTAGATTCGATTCTTTTAAGAAAAGAATATTTGCCAAATAATCCGATAAAAGAATTAGCTGCTCTGTCAGATTCGCAAGAAATTGTTTCTATATGTGATGAAATTAAGGTTCACACGAATGATATTGTCACAAATATATTATCAAAAGTTGGTGAAACATCATACTGTATATATTTTGTTTTGCTTTTATATTAAAGCATATAGCTCCCCCTCTCCGTACAAATTATATGAATATGATCTTAGAAGAAGCGATTCATAAAATTATTTTTGCGCATACAGGAAAAGTATTTGATAAAAGCGCCTCAATAAACGTTAAAGTATTTTAATATATATATTTCTTCAGTATTTATAGAATTATTGTATCAAAATCTGTCAGTTTATTCCTGCAGCTATTAGAGTCAAATTTTCCAACTTGTTTAATATTGAAACTAAAAATGGTAAAAATCAATATGTATGCATTGAAAACAATGACACCAATGTTGTCTGCCTATCCAGTTTTATTGCCAAAAAGTTATGTTCTGAAAGCTGCAAATATCATGACTTTATGTGTATTAATTCTATTGTAAGAACATACTTGAGTGATAAAAGAAAGAATAATCTTTTAGAAAAGTTATTAGGATTCAAAGTATGTATATTTTATATCGTTTTTGTTTTAATAATACAATTTAGTATTTAATATAATATTTTCTTATTCTTTATAATGTACTTAATGATTAATATATTATTAATATATTATTTTATAGGAAATAATAAATGAGAGTCTTTGTAATGATGAAATTGTGGCTAAAAAAACTTTATTTGATGAATTTGAATGGAGCATTGATGGAACTAAAATAAAAATACTTAAAATCCAGGACAAAAATTTCAGAATTCATTTCTACACATTAGATGATGGTTTATTCTTATCAAATGATCTTTCAAAAGCATATAATCGTCATATGAGAATGTTTATGTATATCTTATTATATCTATTTATTTATTATATTATATATATATATATATATATATATATATATATATATATATATATATATATATATATATATATATATATATATATATATATATATATATATATATTAATTTTTTATATTATTTTATATATATATATATATATATATATATATATATATACATTAATTTATTATATTATTTATATAGGAAGAATCCTAACGATATATTTCCTTTTTTTGAAAAAAATACTTCGTCTAATGCAAAGAAGAACGACCTGTTTTATTTGGATATTGCCTCAGACCAAGTAAACTTAGAGGCTTCTAAAAACCCAATGATGGTTGTTGAAGAAATACAAAATGATGATGAAATGAATACTGTAACAAATGATATCATAATATCTACACCATTAAAGAATATTGAAAGTAACGTTTTCTATATATATTATATGTGCCTATACTTATATATTTTCTTATAGAACCTTTATCAGATACCAAAAAAGCTATAAAAAGAAAGAAGCATATTATATCAAAAAAGAAAATCTCCAAAAACGTATCTAAATAATCAAACCATCTATCAATATAAATTTGCAATACTTCTTTAACTGTTTGTATTCAATTTGATTTTTATTTATATATACTCTAATTTTATCACTGTTAAACATATATTATATTTATTTTTTTCTCCATTCTCTATAATTCATGATACAAAAATATTATCATAAACATGTGACGTACATTTATTTTGTTCAAAATCAAGTAGTTTGCTAAAAGGAATTTAGTCTGCTAAAATTCTCAAACAATGAACATTAATTTCAAACAATATTTTTGTCTAGATTCACAGAAAATCCATAATATTAAGTATTACGTAAATACGCTTAAACTACAATCACCTTTATTAACCAAAAATACTTGAGTCATTATGAATAAAATGAAATTAAGTATAACACATACAACATTTTCTCAATTCACAATGTTTAACAGTACTAGATAATTGTTCAAATAAGTTCCATCTTCCTTATTACCTGAGAATGATAAACTATTTTAGAATCAACAATGAGCATACTAATTTAGACTTTTAAGGAGCTTACAGATGACTCAGATGAGTTGTTGAGTATGCTCAAGTCATAATATTTAGAGAAAAAAAACAAATATTCTTTATAATAAAAAAATAATAATTTTAAATAATTAATTTTTATTTTTTTATAAAAAAGAAAACAATTCTTGGATCTAGTCGATTACATACCCATTTTGAGAAATATTAGATCCATTTTATTTTTTTTCGGTTATTTTGGTACCCAAAACTGGATCTAGTAAAAAAAACCTGCCTACTAGTGATTTGTTTAACCTATTTAAAAATAATTTCCATCTATATATTATAAAAAATATCTTTATAACAAGTATATAAAAAAATAGATATCTATATAAGAGATAATATTTTATCTTTTATATTCAAGTTTGAACATACTGAAAATTCGTTATATTATGACATTTTCTATATATAATACTAATGGATCTCATAACATATATAGAAAAAGTAATCAATTTATATATGATTCTATTTCTTTCAAAACATAATTAATTATGTATATACATATATATATCATAAATAAATATATATATTTATTGAACAAAACAATGTGTATATGATAAGACATTAACATAAATATTAAAACAATAAAGATAATCGTTCTCTTAATAATTGTGTTTCAACAGTCACGGGAAGATCACATGCATAGAAATAACTTTCGTAAGATGATGGAAAGTTCTAGAATATACATATATTCGTATTATAAAACGATTAATATATATATATAGATATACATGACAACAAAGAATATATTCCTTTTCAAATTCTTGATAATTAATTTCTATACATAATAATAAATATAAGGATTATATGTATATACCTTTATGTGTCTCTTTATTAATAATTGGCCTATTTATAGAAGGAGAAGAAGAGTATATATATGTATATCGAATATAAGTTAGGAAGAGAAGTGTTATGTACATTGATTCTCTGAATTGCTTATGAATATTATTCAGTCTTCCCTCTATATATATATGTATTCCTTTCTTCAGATTATTCATATATATAGACAAACAGAGGTCAATCCAATAAGATATCACTTTATAAGGTATTCTATATATATAATAATATATAAAATAATAACTTTCATATAAATCATACTTTTTTGTGTCTTTTGTATCTCTAGAGAGAAACGCTATACATAACTATATATGTAGATATATGCACATATATATGAATATACATTTAAATAAACTTCTATATCTCGTGTAATAGGAATAATATTCTCTCTAGTGTCTCTATTCTCTCTAGTTTCTCTATTCTCTCTAGTGTCTCTATTCTCTCTAGTGTCTCTATTCTCTCTAGTTTCTCCACTTTCTCCATTTCGTATATACCATAATCCATCAGTTGATTTATATAAATACTTTCGAGGAAGAATAGTAGAGACATTAGAAGGACCTTCATATATTAAATCTCTATTCTTATTATCAATTGTTGATATTGATTCTTGTATATGAATATCTCTATTACATGATTGGCTGTTCGTGTCGTTAATTCGTACGGAAGAGGAGGGATCCTTGGAACACAAAGAGACATCATTTATAACAGTTGATTGTTTATTGTCATTTGTTGTTTCATCAGGAATTACATTCTGTTGTGGGTCTTTAACCGCGGTTATCTGCTGTTTGTGATCATCAATATGTTTGACTGAGTCATTATTATTGTTATTTGTATTTTCAGTATTCATAATTGTATTTGTAGTAGTCTTATTAATAGGAATAAGAGTAGTTGTAGAAGTATTCATTGTATTATTATTATTAATATTATTATTATTATTATTAATTGATTGTTCTGTATATGTACGTAGTGTTAAGGAGAAAGAGGAAGGGATGGAGATCGTATAATAGGAAGAAAGGGAGATATGAGTCTATATATATATATACATATACATATATATATATATATATATATACATCATAATAAGAAGAAGATGAAGGAACAGGAATGTGAAACCGAGTGCAATACCATACGAATAACCACGGGAATATTAAGGATAATAAAAATAGAAAAAAGAATATATATATATATATATAATAAAGGATACCCAAATAGTTTTGTTTTCCTTAATAAAATCATGAAGGTATATATAAGGAATAAGAGATTTACTATATAAATCTTCAAACTATACATATATATAATAATCATTTTCAAATAATAATATATATATATATATCATTCTTCAATATAAAAAGATATATATATACATATGAATAAATAGATTTCATAGATAAGAAGGGAATATCGTTTGTTTTTGGAAACATACCTACCAGATCAGAAGGTTGAGATAATATATCTATATATATATATAGTAAATAGACTATATTCAAATGTAGAGTTAATATTATATATATATATATACTTGGAGGAATGATCTTTAGAATAGGACCCCCTTCTGTTCCACAATTGGGACACTTGAAGAATATATGACCCTTAACTTCTCTCTCTCCACATAAAATCTCCTATATATACATATATATAGTTATTATAATTATTACTGTATACTTCATCCAGCATATGTCTTGAACATCCCCTACAATATAGATATAAATAAAGAACAGTTGAATCATATATTCCTATATATATATATTTATATATATATTGAAATACTTTCTTTAGAATCATGAATCTCATCAACAGAACTATATAGTTTACCGTTTTTCCCACGGTTATTCAATAGTTGAAACTCAAATTTTTCAATAGACACATTATCACTCTTATGTCTATTCTTTAACTATATAATAATAATAATAATATTATTATTATATACAGAAAAAAGTATAGGAGAGGGTAATAAAGAATTATTTATATCTTTAGATTCATTTGATTGGCTATTTCTTTGTATTCTCTTTGATGATTGGTCAACCAAGTTCTTTTGTTCTTTCCATTTCTATCATAAATAATAATAATAATAGCATATTATTCTTATAATATACTATAATATATATAATATACAAAGAGAAGTATTTGCATATAATTATTCATTTCCTGTTGAATATCTGTGTTTTCTGTGACATTAGGAAATAATAGTTTATAGAGATCAAGTAGTAGATCGTGTATATGTATATATAGAGAAGAAGAAGGAGATAGGGTAGAGATAGAGAGAGAGAATGTAAGGAAGAGAGAAAGAGAAGAAGAGAAAGATAAAGGAATATTCATAGAAATAAGATATATATAGAGATCATAAGTATATTGAATTGCTTGTATAGATATAGAAGAAGAAGAAGAAGATATATAAAGAGGAGAAAGAAGGAACCATATGTTAAGTATATAGGAGAGAAGAGAGATATAACGACGATTCCCTTGTTGTTTCTGTTGAATTTCTTCTTCTGAAGAGAGAAGAGGAAGGTATATAGATTGATTCTCTATAATCATATATATATAATGTATAATCTATATGTAATTATAGATCACTTTAAAAAATAAGATATATTTATATATATACGCTGAAGAAGGTGAATAGGAGCACATGATCCGCTTCTCTCGCACGTGATCGATGGCCAATTAGTAATATGTGATGATTGAGGATACTCTATATCTATAGTGAATAATAGATATATATTTATTAGAAATAATAATAAAAAAGATATAATAATAATAAGAAGATTTATAATAATAATAAAAAAGATATAATAATAATAATAATAAGATTTATAATAATAATAAAATAATAATAATAATAATAATAATAATAACTTTATACTATGTGGTTTGGCGGGTAATTTGATAACTGTTTTATTGTGTTTATTATATATAGTAGAGTAGAGGATAGAATAAAGATAGATATATCGACTCTGAGGAGGAGAAGAAAGCATTGCTTGATACTGTATATAGAGAAATGATCTCAAATGTATATATAATGATATATACATAAAAATATTTTATAAATAACAATAACAGCAAATATGTAATAGTAATAAAAGAATAATATATAGAGTTATAGATAATAAACATACTTTATCAAAAAGAAGTAATGAAAATTCAAACTCTCCTTCAGGTGGAAATAATTTCTGACTTAAAAAATTAACAAATATCTATATATAAATATACTATTCAATAGATATAATAACTAGAATTACTTGTGTTTTAATAAAATGTTTCATAAATATAAAATAATCACGGGAAAGTCTGCTTAAATACTGTTTTGAATTAAATACATCCTCAATTCCATCTTTATAATATATATATATATATATATATATATATATATATATATATATATATATATATATATATATATATATATATTATTGTATAATAAATGATACTATAATAATAGTAGATATACTGATGCCATCTATATGTATATGAATATCTTTCTGTATATAGTTCTTATATCCTCCTACTAATAATGACATCACGTCCAAGAAACAACGATATATATCTACAGACACTGTTTCAGGTACTTCTAATGGCGGGGAAGAAGGGAAAAGGAGGGAATATTGAGTTTGAGAAGAAGATGAAGAGAGATCTAAAGTTTTATTATAATTATTATGATTATTATTATGATTTTAATAGAAAAAGAGTGAAATTAAAAAAGAGAATGAAAAGATTTTTAAATAATAATCGATTATGAAATATACATTTTGATTGTTGTTTCTCCTTTGTTAAATATTGCTGAACTTGGCTGATTACAGTTGACATCTTCTGCTGAATATCTAAATATATAATATGTAATATATATATATATGTATATACCTTTAGGAAGAGAGACGGGGAGACTTGATTTCATTTTCTTTGAAGAAGAAGAAGAAGAGGAATATATAGAGAGAGAATCATGATCAATATCAATGACGAGTGCATCGTCAGGAATACAACAATGGACCATATCACACTAGTATATAATTATAATAAAACAGTATATAAAAATAATAAAACAGTATATAATAATATATATGTAATACAATATATATATATACAGTTCGTGTTCCGATGACGCATGTGCCTGGAACATCAACAGCAAAGAGAAGAGATGGTGGGCAAAGAGGGATATATGTGCCCGCTATTTTAAAGGGAAAGAGAAGTCTATGTATAGCTTGAAGAATGAAAAATAGAAGACAGGGAGAAGATGAATAAGCTATTATCTATATATACATATTAATAGAGAGAAATCAAGATAAAAATGAATACATATATATATACTTTATATTCGAGTAGTATTCCCGTGATTATATCGATGATAGTAGGAGGAGAGAGTGTAGAGAGAAGAGGAGAGAGAGGAATCTCTGCGAAGGGCAATCCACGACTTTTGTGACGCAGGAATTCAATCAGATCTACAAGAAGATATATAGTGTATATATATAATAATAATATTTGAATATAGAATAGAATAAATACCATTTTGTGTCCAGTTGATGATGACAGATGTCCCTAATGACGGAGCTGGAACACTATCAATTAATTGGCTGATATAGTATGACAGAGGCAGTGACGGTGACGGATGACGATAAAATGTATATAATTGCCTATATATATATATTTAACAAATATATATATATATATTTACATAAGAACTTTTTTCATTTCAATAATATAAGGATATTGAGAGACAAGTAGAATTCCCTTGGGAACTAAGATTTGATCCATAGAGATACCTTCAAATTCCCGTGGGAACAAACTGAGAAGAAGTTCTTTTTGTTCTTTTTTCAAAGGTTCATAAAGTGTTATTGACACACCATATCTCTATTGATATATATATAATATAATATATAATATATATAACACATAATATATATAATATAACATATATATAACATAATATATAACATTATATATATATATACATAAGTGCCAAGAACGGTATGAATGAGAAATGGTGTCCACGTGACAGGAGGTGGAGTATTCCATAGAAATAAGGAGATTCCCGTGGGAAAGAGGAAGATATCAATTACTAATAGTATATAATATATATAAATGTACATGATATAATATATATATACAATCAGGACAAGGTTTCTTAAGGGGTAATTGATCATTAGGATAATACTCCTTTATATATGGAGAGAAGAGGAGAGAGATGGGAGAAGAAGAAGGATCTTTATAGAGGTATAAGAGAAAAGGAGGAGAGAAAGAAGGTAAGGTAGAAACAGAAGAATATCCGTGGGGATAAGAAAGAGACTAGGCAATAAAAACATATTATATACATTGAAAATAAATATATGTAGCTTACATTTTTATATTTATCAACAGAGATCTCCACAATTGTGAGAGGATAAGGATATTTATGAATATGATTTCCTCGTCGTTGAAAACTAAATAAAAATAAATAGATAAAAATATTCACATACATTAAATAAATAGGTTTTTTTCGTTTATGAGAGAAATTAATGACAGTTCCTGTGTTTAGATCCGTTACAGCTTCATAGCCTTCTTCTCTTTTCAATTTATAGGTTTCTAAATCCACAAAAAGAAGATCAATTATTTCTAAATTTGGTATAAAACTAATGGATCTAGAATAATGATAATGATATTTCATTCAAATGCCATCGATATATATATATTGAAACTAAAAATACCTCTTGATGAAAAAGGAACGACGTGTTTTTGTAGAATTTAAATAAACAACATAGTCATTCACAGATGTATCATCTAATAGATCATAATCAAATGGTGAACTCTATGGAGATATAAATAATTATTAAATAACACATAAAATACAGTAGATTCAGCCATCACAAGGTCACTAATGGCGTTTCCTCTTTTATTATTCATTGGAACATTGTTAGGATCAAATGTATGTTCGAAATCTGCAGTAACTACAGCATAATAATCAAATAAATGTTTGTCAATTGTTGACATCGGCTTATAAATAAATGATTAATCAGTGAGGATCACTCTTTACAATTTGTTGAATAGAATGAAAATATTGTAAAAATAAAATCATGCTTTATTGAAGAAGAAAGAGTGAACAAATCTAAAAAACTTCGTTTTCTCTTTATCTTTAAAATATGTGATTCTTGTCATATTATTTCTAAATATTTGTTTTTATTTATGTAATAGTTGCATCACTGTATTATATAGAGCTTAAATTACTTTAAACACATGACTTTGAAAAATAAAACCAATTTGAAAACTATATATATTTTAATCGAATAAAGGATATAAATTCAAGATTTTCATGTTTATAAGATGATGATAAACTCATTCTGAATAAAAAAAAATCAACTATACTTTAATAATTAGATTTTTTAGGTTAAACAATACATAGAAATAACAGTATTTAGGCGAGTGGGAATAAATTCAATAATTGTTCTTTTTCACATATAGATAAACAATGTGGACATAAATATTGATGATTTATTTCCTTTTTAGCTTCATAATATAAATCTTTTTCATTCAATTTTTGACCATATCTATTTATATATATTTATAAGAAATAATATGAATGATATATGTATGTATATTAATATATTTATAGACAGTTACTCATGGCATAAGACACATATTTGATCTTGATTCATTTCTGTATTTGCTAATTTATGAGGTATTTCAGAGAGTGTATGAATCGTTGTTCTAGAATGATCTTGAAGAGAACTAATTAAATCTAAGTATATATTATAAATAGAAGGAAAAGAGAAGGAAAATATATTGAATGATATTTATATAATAAAAATAAATATTGAATAATTTGTATATAATAAAATGAAAAACAGAGAATACTATTTTATATAATAAAAAGAAATATTGAATAATATATATAATAAAAAGAAAACAGGAATAATATTTTTATATAATAAATATAAAAATAAAGAATAAAGATTGATATAATAGTATACTATCTTATTCACATACTAGTAGAAATGAAGTTGATAGAGTTATTTTTTGTTCGTTGTAAGTTATAATAATGTTGTGATGAATATTGTATATGCTTATAATAGCAGTAACATGCTATTTCCTTCGTAGTAACAGCAGAGAAAGGATAGATGATGTGAACCCCATAGGTAGTAAGAATAGGAGAGGAAGGAGAAACATAATAAGGAATAGAATATCCTTTACCGCTAACCGTACGCGCCAAAATCTCAACAGAAATGTCATTCAACGTATTTGAGAAAGCAACATATAAATAATCTATTAATGATTAGTATATATATTAATAATAAGAATAATAATAACAAATATAATAGAAAGAATAATAATAATAATAATATATATACTATGAGATTGAGCATATTCTAGAATACATTGTTGAATGAAGATTTGTAATAAATCTATTTTATTATCTATATTTCTATAAAAATATTATTACATTATCATATTATCATATTATCATATTATTCACGATAACACTAATAATACTACAAATACCCTCTATATACTTTATATTATCAAAGAATTGTTTGCAATAATTCTTATCATTCTTAAAGAAAGTACATGATTCTAAAGATATAACATCATATTTGAATTTTAATTCTTCAGATAATAAGGACACATAATATAAAGAATCGTTTGGATCTTCAGGAAATAATAGTGAAGTATCTACATATACACCAGCTAACTAGATATATAAAAGATTGAATTGAATTTATAAAAGAATAATCTTATAAGAATAATCATAAAAAAAAATGATTCAAAACTTACCTGATAAGGCATTCTCGATCTTCCTGTTCCATTAACACATAAAGTCAGCATATGAACAAGCAGACTATATTAATCATTCAATTAAGTTTTATAGAACAAATATAAATATAATTTAAAAAGAAATACGTAGAACATTTGCCTCCAGAGAAAGGAATGAGAATTGTAGAGTTTTTAGGAACTCGAAATCCTGAGAATGTATTCTTTGTCTGTCGTAGAACTAAGGACAATAAACAATCAAAGCAACAAGCACCACTTCGATTTGTAATGGTTGCAGGAGCTGTTCTGCACTTATAACAGAGAGGCATATTCAAAATTTAAACAAGAAATTATGATAATACAAGAAAAAAACAATTGAAAACGAAACAAAACTTTTTTATACTTTTATATCAAGGATCTTTCGTATTTATTTATGAATATACTTTATTTATGACTCAAAAAATGTTCAAGATTAGTAATATGGAAAGAAATGTCATGATTCTAATTAAAATGAGTAAATAATGTTTTAGAATATATTATTTTTATTTCTACTATAAAAATAATGTTGCTACAAGTATATTAGATTAGTATGAATGTGCTAGAAATGAATAATGAAACAGTTAATGTGGATTTACTTTTCTTATTTCTACTTTTTGAATTGAATTGATGCATTTTTATTATCATGATATTTTTTAAATTTTATCATAATCTCATTTTACACAAAATACACTCTTCTACTAAATAATTTTCTTTCTGATGTTCATTCTAATACTTTCTATCATATGTATGATTTTGAAATGCTAGTTGTTAGCATTACATCTGTGAATAATTCATTATTGTTAAGATATTTATACCATCTTCGTCAAATTTGTAGTTTACATATAGTGATATGTAGCCTTACCTTTTCATATATTCTCCTAAGTTCATTACAAACTGATTTTTCTTCATTTAAAAATAGATTTCCTGTGTTAACTTGAAAAAAGCATCTTATAACAAAAATAAGCCTCTTGTGTTATAATATTAATATAAATAATAACGAATATAAAAAAAATTACACTATTGGATGTACCGTCACTTTTGAGCTATAATTATAGAAGATTAAACAATGAAATGTTTACATAAAATGGTTTGAAAAATGTAGTTACAAGTAAACATATTTTTTTTTATCATTCTAATATAAAAAAGAATATACCAATATAGGTAATACGAAGTGATATGAGAATGCGATTATAACGAATTACTTATTAGTTTCTTTTGATTTTTAAAGAGAGTTTAAAAAAAATTATTTATCTTAACTTACATATTATATGAATTCAAATAATAAAATAAAATCTTTTATAAATGAAAATGAAGGAGATATTCGTAGATAATATATAAAAGTGCTTCATGTTCAAGGAGAAATAAGAGAAACAAAAGAAAGGGATATTTGAGTAGAGATGATTGGATAATGTTAGAGAAAACACCAGTGACCTCTTAGCGTCACTGTGACCATTCAATTCATCATCATCGGAAAAACAGAAATTCTATTTGGATTAAAACGAGAGACAATATCCAATAAAATCACAAATGAATTACCTTTTGATTTGCTGGAATCTTTTGAACAATTTTTCTGAAGTCAGAAATCTTGGAATTTCACGGTTATATGTTAACATTTTTTAATTGAGTATGACACAATCTTTGTCAGTCTTACAAACAGTGGAACAAATATAGAGAATTTCATTCTTTACCATTTTTTTAGGAAGATAATTTTCTTTTCTATAATATTTAATAATATATCCTTCTAATTATCAATCTTGATATGAGTACAATTCAGGAGCCTTTAATAGATCCAGTTCAGGAAATAATAGTAGATAGTACGTATTTCATTTGAGTTTTTTCTATTATAATTCGAAAAATCATTTAATTTATTTATTAAATAGCATCGGAGAATAATCAGATTGTTGAAGATAAAAATGCTATTTCTTCGGTTGTCAACGACTCTACAGTTGTCAATGTAGACAGTACAACACAACCTTTAGTTGACTCTACTCCAGTTCCTTGGTATAAGAAAAACTATATCAAAGCTTTTTTTGCAGCTAGTTCTATACCTGGAGCTACATTCAATTTATGTTCGGCTACAATTGGTGCAGGAGCATTATCTTTAGCAAATGCTTTTAAATTAGGTGGTTGGGGTTCAAGTATTCTCTTATTATTATTTGGTGCTCTTGTTTCTATTTTTACAATTTATCTTTTGGTTCTTGCTCGAAAAGCATCAGGTTTTAATAGCTTTGAAAGCATATCTGTATGTTTAGTTTCTTTATTATTCTTTATTTGATTATTTTTTTATTTATTTTTTTATTTTTTTATTTTATTAATTGTCTTTTATTCTAAATTATTATTATTATTATTATTATTATATAGATTCATCTTTTTGGTCGTTGGACTTTATATTTATTATATTTTGGATTATTATGTTTTTGTATTGGAACAGCTATTGGGTATATATATATATATATATATATAACAATGTGTATACATTATTCTTTAAAAATTTTTACATATTAATATTTTATATATATTAAATATAGATATGTAATTGCTGTAAGAGATATTTTTGAAGATATTTTAACATTTGATATATTACCTGAGTGTATTTCTAATAAATATATATTAACATCAATATTTTGGTTAATATTTATGTTGCCTCTTTGTTTATTAAAGAATATGGATAATCTTCGATTTACTTCTTTTTCTGGATTATTATGTATTACTTATATTGTATGTACTGTCGTTACTATGGCTATTCAGAACTTTGATCTTGAACAATTTAAATCATTATCTGTAGTTAACTGGAATTTGGATCTTATAAGAGCCATTCCTCTCATGTTATTTGCTTTCTCATGTCAAATCAATGTCTATGAAATTGAAAGCACTCTCTCCGGTAATCAAGAAAAACGAATATATATATATATATATATAGTTATTATTAATTTAGTCTTATTTATTAGTAAAACAATATTTTTTTATTCCCGATTTTTTTTTTATTTAGTTTCAATTCTTCAATTCTATATATATATAACTATTTATATAATAATGTATAGGAATGGTTAAAGCTGGTTATTTTGCTATGTTTATTTCTTCTATTGCTTATATAGCTGTAGGTTTCGCTGGATATATACGTTTTGGAGAGAATATTAAAGGAAATATCTTATTAAATATGATTGATTCTAAAGAACCTTATGTTATTGCTACTTTCTTTGTTATGATATATGTTATTATTATTGCATTCCCTCTTAATATATTCCCTGCTAGATTTACGATAATATCGATGATATGGGGAATAGAAGTAGCAGAATCGAAAGAGAATACTACTGTTAGTATTATTCGTCATTATGTATTATCTGTTATTATATCGGGTATCGTTTTAGTATGTGGACTACTCATTCAAGATCTATCCACTGTCTTCCAATTCATAGGCAGTATATATATATAACATATTAATATATATATATAACATATTAATATATATATAACATATATTATATACTCTCTTATATTTTTATATTATTTTTAATATTTACTTCTCTTTTATTTACATATATATAATAATAATATTTATATATAGGTGTTGCTAGTACAATGATTTGTTTTGCTTATCCTGCTATTATGTGTATTTATCTTAAGAAGAAAGGACAATTAGAGTATCTATATACATATATATATATCTAGTATACTTTTTTTTTATTTTCATATAAATATTTATTTATATTAATATATCTAGAATGTCTTTGGGACTAACAATTGCTAGTTGGTGCTTATTAATTGGATCTATTATCGTCGGAATTGTCTCTTTAGTCACTATTTTTATATAATTTCTCGAATATTAAACATATATATATTATCTATTATTAAAGTTTATTTTCTAATTTTTACTTTTTCCTTTTCACAATGTCTTCTTTCTTTTTCTGAATCCAGTTATAACGTTATTGTAATCCTAGTCTTTATGAAAATTTCGTATTCATTTTATTTTCATATTTAATCATTTAGTTTCGCAATTCCTTTTTCTGATTTTTATTCCCCGAATTGTTTCCTATTGATATTATTATACAAATATTGAACTTTTTTTCAATTATAATTATCTTCTTTTTATTTACTACCAAAATCATAGAAATACTCAAAGTATAAATGAATAGAATAGCATCCAATATACATTATCAACTAAAAATACAAGAAAAGACGATAATACAAAATGTTATTAAAACATTAAATAACGACGGGGATTCAAAATTATTCAGTGAAAAAGAATTTATAATGAGAAAGAAAAAGAAAAACCATTATTTTATATTGAATACATAGTCCACTATGACTGGTAAACCAAGAGCTAAAGCTAGAGGTAAGAAGCCTACAAGAGGTGTTAGAACTTATGTTGAAAATGAGGAAGAATTCTTAGCTAGAAATGCTCTTGAAGCAGAAGCTCAAAGAAAGAATAGACACGATGAAGAAGATGATGAAGAAGAAGTAACAAATCATGCTCGTGAAGTTGTCAGAGAACCTAAGAAGATAGATTCTGAAGAAAGTGATTCTGATGATATGGATGCTGATCTTGCTAAACAACAATCAACTTCTATTCGTAGAATCAACAGACAACCTGCTCCTAGACCTCAACCTAAATCTGCTATGAAACCAAATAACAAGAAGGAAAAGAAAGTTGTATGTTAAAATATATATCTTATATATATGATAGCTTTATTTTTATTTTTATTTTTATTTTTTATTATTTTTTTTATTTTTTTTTTTTTTTATTTTATATATATATAGTCATTTGCTGAAGATGAATTTGCTGATATGGATGTTGGTAAATTTAAGAAGGTATATATATATATATATATACTCTATTTTTAATGAATTATTTATTTATATAGAATTCACTTGAATCAAATGCTCCTAATAATAAAGAAAAGTATATTATTATATTTTATTTATTATATATATTATATTTATTATTATTATATTTTCGTAGACTTGCTCAACAAAAGAAAGAAGCACGTGAACGTTATATGCAACAAACACTTGAAGGAAAAACCGTATATATATAATATATATAATATATATAATATATATAATATATATAATATATATATAGGCTGAAGGTAAGGCTATGTTAGAGAGATTGGCTGCTGTTCGTAAACAAAGAGAAGAAGCTGCCAAGAGAAGAGCTCTTGAAGAAGAAGGTATATGTATATATAGTCTTATCTATCCTATTCTATAGTTTATATTCTTATTCTTATTATTTATTGTATTATTAGTACTATATATATTATTATTATTATTTCATATACATATATTTTCTTATAGCTAGAAAAGAAGAAGAAAAGAGAGCTGAAGAAGCTGCTAGACTCAAATATGAGAAATATGAACAATCTCTTAAGAGCAAAAAGTAAACTCATTCTATTCTATATATATATAATCTAATTTATTATTTATCATATTTATATGTCTATATCATTCATAAATATATATTGTGTGTAAAGGGAATAGCATTTAGTTTTGTTTATAAATATTTGTAATATCATTTATTTATGTATTTCTTTTTTTTTATTTAACATTAGAAAATGACTATAAACATTATATCAAAACTAAATCATTTCTATTATTGAGATGATAAATTGAAAAATTCATTTTTTTCTTTTTTACACATTTTTCATCTCAGTTTCTTTTTTAATTACAATAAGAATTATTAGCTAAGAGAGGTCATCTAAGTGAACACAAATTACGAATCTATATATGATATCTCATCTATATAAACAATCGCGGGATTTAATAATTCAGTTCTATTCTTCAAGTAATACGTTTAATGAATTATAATTAATATTTATGAAAAATTAGGAAGAACAACGCACACAATTTCATTAGTATCTGGCAATTATAAATCTGGAAAGTCACAGTTCGTATGACTTATGATAGTTATTATTTATAAAATATCTAGTTAGTCAGTAAGATCAATGAATTACTTTTAAATGGGATCAAAGGTAGTGAGATTCTCGTTTTAAAGTATCCTTTATTTTAGTTACAGTATAATACTATGTATATTTAAATATATATGAATCCTTAATTATCATTTCTTCCTTTGATTCTGCACAGAAACTTCAAAAACGTCTTGATGTGTATATAAATTCTATTCAATATTATTTATAATACATTGATATATATATACTTTAAACTAAGTATGTGTCTCTATATAGAGAATGTCCTTTTTCATCCATTAATATTGAAAATCATTCCATTTCCACTTATGGACGTCATCTTTATTCAGTATTTTATTATTATTATTATTATTATATATATATATATATATATATATTATAATAATTATTATTATTATGTTCATATTTATGATTATATAGATATTAAATGAACCATTTCCATTTTTATTTCCTTCTAATGAAGTTATGGGAAATCTTCAAGAACAATTATTCTTTCAATCACAACAGTATATATATATGTATATTTGTTATATGTATATATATAAATAGATCAAAATTACCTATTTCAATTTCTGATACCTTAAATTCTTTTAATTCAACAAAAACATATTTAAATTATATACATTTGCTACAAGTATATAGTTATATTTATTTATATATAATTATATATTTTTGAATATATATATATATAGTTATATAATATTTCTCCTGAAGAATATTCGAAAGAATTACAAAAGATTTGTTTAACAGAAGGATATAATGACGAACTCTCTGATGTTCAAAATATAGAGTCACTTTTGTATTTATTATTCTATTTATTATTATTGTTTTTATTATTATTATTATATATTATTATTATATATTATCCCTATAAATGTAGTTCTCTTTCCCAAAAATCATTTTCTTTTGTGTATTCGCAATATAATCATATTAAATCACAAAATAACCGAAAAAATGTTTTTGATATTTATTTAGATATCGATAGATCGCCATACAAGAAAGATATTTATTCTTATTTATCAAATGTATATGAATATATATATATATTATTTAGAAATATATATATATGAATATATTTTTATTATTTAGAAATATAAATATATATTTGTGGACAATATTCATTTTTTTCCTCCATTACTTATTTCATATTTATGTCAATATTCCCATGGGAATACATCTCTTTATATGACTTACAATCCTTATTATCCTTCACCATTTGGATTTGATTTCATAACGTATTTGACGCAACATCTGTCATCAATAGATCATCATCAACTGCCAATAGAATCCACTGTTTCCCCTCTTGTGTACTCCGTACAAATGAAATATCAACATGGTATATATTATAATTAATATGTATATATAAATATATATTATTATTATTATTATACTATAGTTTCACTTCCTATGTCAACATTATCAACACAGCCATCGTGTATATATATATATAGTAATATGTATAGTAATATATATGTAGTATACTTTAAGAATTATATATCGAAGGAGGATGAAATGGAAGGAATTTCTTTACAAATTAAACAGATTATAGATACCTATAAAGGTATATAATACATATAATATTCATACTATTCTATATATATATACAGATATTCGTTTATCAGATATAGCAGTTCTTCTACCAAATATGTATATATATATATATATATTATTATTAATATATATTAAAATAGAAAAAGTGTGGAACAGTATTATAAATATTTCAAATCGATTGGTATTCGCACAAATATTCAGTTTCCTTTAGATGGTGTATATTAATATTGAATATTATTATATATATTATATAGTCAATGATATATTATCATATATTGCGTTGTATATACATATCTCCCCCTCCTCCTGCCTCTCTCTATGAAGTACTATCTTCTCTCGTCACAACTGATCATAATAATAATAATAATATCTCAAATAATAATAATAATAATAATAATAATAATAATAATAATAATAATAATAATAATAATAATAATAATAATAATAGCATAAACAATATAAGTGAAGATTTCCTTAATATTCAAAGTATATATACATATATATATATATATATAATTCATTTATTTAGAATATGCATATCAGCAGAATACATCTCTTTGGAATATAATAGAACAACTATCAAAGAATAAATCTATGTATATATATATACTATTACTATTCTATATATATATATATAGCGAGAAACTATCTCCCTCATCAGTAATATTATTCAAACAATTGTATTCCACAATTGTGTCTCTTAATCCCTCCTTAAACCCTCGCTATACTCCAAACAGCCGTCTGATTCTCTTTTTAAAAAAAATTCATCTCTATGATACTACTGTATATTCTATATTATATATATATATATATAGGATAAATCTTCTTTAAATAATTTTATCAAATTAATTGATACATATTCAGAGTCATTGTTAAATTCCCGTGGGAATGAAGAATCTTTTGATTCAGATTCGTTTTTTAAGTATACTATTTAATATATATATATATATATATATATAGAACAATACGAATGTTAACTATGTTTCCAGTGAATAATGACGATGATTCCTTTGAGCCAATAAAAACAAGCGACGATGATAATTATGTTCTTGATAATGATCTCCAATCACTACAATTGTGTTCCTTAAAACGAGAGTCAACGTCTTCAATAAAAGTATATATATATATACAAAAACATATATATCCTCGTTAGTATTTGTTTATTCCTTCCCTTGTCAAACCAAGAACATTAAAACCAGTTATTCATAAATATATTCATTATTCTGCCTTGCAATCTCACTATAATCGTGATTTTTTTCATGATGTCCCTAATTCATTAGAAACTTTTAAATCCAATAGTATATATAATTCCTTCTTATCTTATCTCTCCTCTTCTTCTTCTTCTATATATATATCTACTTACTCATTCTCTTCCTCTAAACGTATTACTCCTTCTATTCTTCTTTATGACTTCCTCTCATTCTATTCTTCACTACCATTGCAACTAAATCCCCGTGGGGAAATCGATCTTCTAGCATATCGATATCAATATCATAAATGTATAGCTCGTATCTCTTCAGTGAAATCCTTAAATAAGAAAATAATTGATAAGGAAAGAGAAGAAGATATATTCATGTATAATAAACTTTACAATGATGATAATAAGAATAATAATAAAACAAACATTCAACACAATATGAGCAATACTAAAAACAATAATATCTCCACAAAAACACAAACAACAGAAGAAAATACAAATTGTAATTTATATATTCCTCAAGAATCCACTATTCCAGGAATAACCGCGAATATCAACAATAAAATGGTGTTTTATTTAAGTTATTCACGGTTATGTTCTTATGAATCTTGTCCTTACTCTTTATACTTACGTTATGTATATATTTATTATTTATATTCTATATACATATTATTCTATATAGTTTATATATATATATATATATATATATTATACTATATATATAGGTCAGTAAAGAACAATCAGATGCTAATATATATATGAAATATGGATCATTTCTGCATTCTATTATTCTTGATCTATCATCATATATATATACTTTATATATATATATATATGAACTATTTATGAACTAAAAAATATATAGTACTTATATTTATTACTATATATATAACATAAACGATATATATAGTATATATATTCCGAGTACAGAAATCTTCAAGATTCTGATGATTTTACAGAGCTAATAACCGCGGTTATTGATAAATATTGGAAGTCAAATGATTTTAATACATCTTCTGTATATATATATATATATATATATATATATATATATATATATATATATATATATATATATTCTAGAGCGTATCTTTATATAATACTTTTATTTCTATTTCAAAACAATTTGTTAAACGAGAAATTCATAATAAAAATCTAAACCCCAATAGTATATATTTAATATAATAAATATAGTAGAATATATTTAATATAATAAATATAGTAGAATATAAAAATCATAATTCTAATAATAATAAAATATATAGATCGATATATTGGTGAATATCCATTTTCATTTGATATTCCATTAGCGGGAAATATTTGTACTTTTCGCGGGGTATGGGATCGAATACAAATGTATATATATATAAACATAATATTATTGATATAAAATTTGTTTCATCTAGAAAAGATGGGATTCCCGTGGGAATAACTGAGTATAAATCATCCCCTTCTGTTATATTTCAGTCTTTATCATCCAATGAGATGCAAGCAACCCTCTCTGATGATAATATGAATACAGAAAAAACAGTAAAAAAATGGAAACAACAATATCAATTTCAATTAGATATGTATATATATTATATTATATGTATATATATTATATACTATGTATTATATACTATTATATACTATGTATTACAACTTTATTATATATATATATATAACTAGGTATATTCGTGCATTTCAAACGTTATTTGGACGCAAACCACAATATGTTCGATTAGAGAGTATCGAGAGTCCTATAGGAATAGATATAGATATAGATCAATGTAATTATAATGAATTAGATAAACGTATATATACTTATATGTGTAATATACAAAAACATTATTTTGAGCCCAATTCGAATACTTTTCATTGTTCTTTATGTGAATTTAAACATAATTGTAAATATTCAAAAACAGTATAAAGAGTATTTTTTGAATATCATAATAGTTTTGTTATCTTCATATTTATATTCATACAGTTCAGACAGATATAGTATAATATAAATGACTTCATATATATTAATAATCATAATTATGTTATACATAATATTCATTGATATATTATAGATTATATTTTTAAATAAAGAACTAGTAACAAAACTAGATATAATAAACAGATTTAATTATTTTTTTAAAATTTACTTGAAAATCTTTGCAAGGAAAAATTAATATACTATAAAAAAGAATATCAAAAATAAAGAAGACAAAAATGTAAAAAAACAAACAGAAAGAAATAAAAAGAAAAAAGTATTTCTTAAAGAGTGAACTGTAAAAAAAATATATATATATATAATATATAAATATATAGATATATATGTGCAAAAAATATATATAATACAACAAGATATTTGTGAAACAGAGTGGGAAAAAAAGAAAAGTAAATAAATTGTTATAAAGAATTAAATAAAAAAAATTAAAAAATAATTATTATATAAAAACTTAATATATATATATATATCTTATAAACTCAATAGTAGCAATAAGAGAAGAAAACAATAGAGAGAGAATGAATAAGTATATATAAATAACAATATATAAATAGAACAAAGAACAAATAACTATATATAAATATATATACATATATATATAATGAAAAATAAATAAATTTTTTAAAAAGACGAAAAACTTGCATCAAGTGGTTTTTTGAAGCTTGTAGAGGTATATAAGATATATATATAGTTATATATATATAGAAAATAGTATAATAGAATATATATAGTATAAAGAGAGAAATATAATTATATGAATATATATATATAGTTATTATTTAGTTTGAACAGCCGTAGGAGTTACACTTTCTGTATTATATAATTCATCTAAATTAATATTTGTATCTATATCTAAAGAAGAATTTATATAGGGAGTGGGGGTTCTAGAAGAAACACTAATATCATCAGATAATACTATAGGAGAATGAAGAGACACAATTTGTTGATTCGTCGAATCTGTTAGCAGATCAATCTTTTCAGAAACACTATTAGAGTCACGTGATGTACTCTCTTTGTTTTGTTCTATAGAATCATCCTTAACACATACAGTTGTTTGCACAGATTCGTTATGTATACTTGATTTATTCGCTTGTTTTTGTTCTTCTTCTTCTTTTCTTCTATTATTATTATTATTATCTGAGATATTATTCTTATTATCTGAGATATTATTCTTATTATCTTTATTATCATTATTATCAGTATTATCATTATTATCAGTATTATTATCTTTATTATTAATATCTAAAATATTATTATTACTATTATTATTAGTATCTTTTTCTATATCAGTTCCAGACTCATTATCTTGTGATTTCGGTACAGGAATGACCATAGAGCTGAATGGATTCAGATTCGTTAAGATCTCCTGATGGACGCTGAACATAGACGATGTCTTTGTATGAGAAGCATTATTCGATATATTTATATCTTTTGATATAGTAGTTGATTTAGTATCAGACACAGTAGTTGAAGATGATTGGTTACAAGAAGAGGGATCCTGCGGAATAGTATTTCCTTCTTTATGATCATTAGGTAGTGAAGATATATTATTCTTATGAATATCCTGTAGGATCTCAGATGTACTAGGTATAGGAGAAGGAGTAGGTGTATGGGTAATACTAGGAGAATGAAGAGACACTCCCTTCGCTTCTAATATAGCATCTACATCCACATTATAAGATATAGAAACAATACGACTCTTTGGAGACGATAATTCCACGGGAGAAATGGAATTCTGCTTGGATATTTTATCTGTATTAGCGGGCATAGATAGCGCGGTAAATCGAGGAGAAGATAAAGATGGAGAAAGAATAGATAAATCAGAATTAATATTATTATTATTATTATTAGTATTATTATTATTCGTAGTAGTATCAATATTCATAGTATTAGCATTATTAGTATCATTATTATTAACGAATACAGGAGTCCCAAGAGAATAGTTCGTGTCGACATGTTCTCCATGAGCTATATATAGAGAGGAGATACCTTGAGACCCTGTACGTAGATATGTTAAATGTTGACTATTTCTATAATTAGGAGAGTTGTTTTTAAAAGAGACAGAGCTATCGGTAGAGCTGATATCAGAGCTATGAGAAGTAGCACGTTTATGTACATGAAGTGATTGTCGAGCAAGTCTACTAGCTTGTGAGGGAGTTGTAGTAGGAATAGTTGAAGGTGTTAATAAGTTATTATTTAGTGGTGTTGTAAGAAGAAGACAGTTCGAAGATAATGGAGGAAGAGGAATTGGCGGGAGATTTGAACAAAGCGCGGGAAGCGAATTGGTATCTTTTGGAGCAGGAGAGAATCTAGACATACTCATAGGTGTACCTATGGAACTATTATCATTTTCATAATACTCTGTAGGATATTCAGTTGATGGACAAGTATATCTTAACATAGGATTAAGAGAAGAAGAAGTAGCAGAGGCAGCTATTTCTTGTTCTGTTGGTGGTATTTCATCTGTTATAATCTCATTATTCTCATCAATAAACGTTAATGTACTACCCATAAAACGTTGAGTATTATTATTATGAAACATAGATGATGATGTTCCATCCACAGAAAGACACGTGGATGGAGCACGTGATGTAGTGGGGGATATTGTAGAGATAGACATGTGACCATCATCTACATCTGTATTCAGTAGCGTTGGGTACATTAACGGAGTTTTAGGAGCACATGCTTCACGATTATATTGTTGTAAAACTATATATATATATATAATTATTATTATTATTAAATAATGATTCTAGAATATATATATCTAAGCTTATCTATATAATAATGATAGATAATATATAAATAGAATATACTTGATGTGAAATATGTATTTAAAAGTGTCTGAACAAATTGAATGAGATTTTCATCATTTTTACGATTATTATATATATAATAAACAAAAGGAAAGAAAGAAGAAGAAATACTTGGATTATGATCTATATATATATATAATAAATATAGATTATATATAATAAAACTATTCATATTAATATATAAATCATTACTATTATAGAGAATAGCTTCAATGAATTGTAATATTTTAAGAAGAACCGCTGAGGGTTGATCTGGAAGAAGTAGCAAGTTACATAATATCTCACACGCATTCTTACCAAATGTGTCACCTCTATCAAATACTATACATATATATGTAAATAAAATAAATTATTATATACACCAAATAATAAATTATATATATATAAGTAAACAAAATAATATATATATATATATATATATATATATATATATATATATATATATACTATCTTTTTGGCAGTCAACAAGAGTGATTAATAACTCCATGATTCCCGTGATTATGGCTTCATTTAAAGGGTAAAGAGTAATAATACGAAAGAGGAGATGACATAGAGGATAAGGAGTATAAGGCAAACATTTCTCAGAATCTATATATATATATAGAATATGGTATAGAGAAAATAGTAATAATAATATTATAGATAAGATATTATATTAATATACAATTCATAAAAGTATAATCATAAATATAAATATAATAAGTATAACAATAATAATAAATAATAATAATAATAAACATAATAGCATACGTTCTTGACATAAAGTAGATATAATAGAAATTGCTGCTATATGTATTTGAGGAATAATATCTTTATTAAGGGTCCACATAAGAATATCCGAGAGGTTTATCTGATCCGCTACAAGGTCTATATATATATATATATATATAATAATAATAATAATAATAATAATATATTATATATATATACCTGGATTGATTTCTTGAATTTGTTTAATATATTGTAACGTATAAAGAATAACTTTATTTTCGCATAATATATTATTCATTTTATATAAAGATCCTTGAGCCTCTTCTTCTTCTTCTTCTTCTCTCTTCGTAACTAAAGAATAATATTGATCAAAACTATCTTTATAAAGAAGAGAGAAATGTTTCTTATTTTCTAAAGTAGAAGTGAAGGCAGAAGAATGAAGAGGAATAATAAAATGACTATTTATATAAGAAATAACCGCGGGAAGGAAGTCACTGGATAGAATAGCATTGCTCATTATAGCTATATATATATATATATAATAATAAAATTATAATTAAAGTATATATAAAATATAATATAGAATTGATATAAGTAAAAAATACAAAATATATAAGAGTAAAAAAGAATACTCTAATTTATATATATATATATATATATATATATATATATATATATATATATATATATATATATATATATATATATATACTATTATCAACAGCTATAGTAAGAGTACGAATAATCGCGGTAATTATTTCATTATCTTCTTTTTGTATATATATATGTAGCTGATCGAGTAAAAACTGAACTGTTGAAATCATATCTAATTCTTTTACTACTATATAGAAGTGTATTAACGAGGAGGAGAAGAAAAAGAAGAAGAAGTATAAGAAATAAGACGAAGAATATTAATACATACTAATAATAAACAAAACAAATAAAAAATATAATAATAGAAATAGAAATAAAAAAAAAGTGTGAAATAAAATAGAGTATATATATACATAGACTTTGGCAGTTAATACAGACAGTGAGAGCTAATTTCAATAATTCGCGTTGTCTTTCGGCGGGAACGATAGCATTTGCATCTATATCAAAATCATCAGAACCGCGGGAATCGATATCTAAGGATAATGCAGATGTATCGACATGAGCGAGAGAAACACGGTTTATAGCATGTTGACTTAATTTAGTTAATATTCCCACGGGAATATCCTCAAATATAGTAGATTCTATAATAATAATAGAATGTAAATATATACAATAATAATGATTATGATTATATTATTATACTTATTAGATTATATTTATTATTATATTATTATATTATTATTATATTATTATTATTATATATATACTAATTGAAGATAGTTTGATGAATAGAGAGTAGAGTTGATATACATATACATATAAATTGATATCATTAAATGCTTTTATAAATATACGTATATGCTCTGGATGAAACAGAGTTATATTCTTAGCTATATATATATATATATATAATTATTATAATTATTAAAATAATTATTAAAATAATTATTAAGAAAGATATCAAAGTAAGAAATATATATAATATATTTATATATATAATGATGAATACTAATAGTAAAAGATATTATATATATATATATATACATCTTTCTAAAAGTGCTTGTGTAACATCTAGAATGGGAAGAAGAAGTTGCATGTAATTGAGAGGGTTAGTACGGAATACATAGAGGATATCCGAGAGGATATCACGTGACACAGCAAATGACATGATTCCATCTATTTATATATATATATAATATATCATTATAATATCAATTATATATATACGAGAATTGAGAAGGAGTCTCATATCAACAAGTGTTTGATAGAGTAATTCCCGCGGGGATGATGTAGTAAGTAGAATACTAATATCATTGAGGAATCGTCGACGGCAAAAATCAAGATCTTTCTCAAAACAATCTATATATATATATAAAGAGAGAATTATATAAAAGGATTTCAATATAATATTTATATATATATACTATTTTTAAAATAAGGTTTTAAAGCTATTTGTAGATATTTTCCAATTTGTTTGTGTTGATAACTGAATGTATTCATATGGAGGAGGGAACGATAGAGAGTGGCGGGCAACTGGAGAGGGTCTATAGTGGGAATAATTAATATATATATATATATATATATATATATACTATGTAATTCAAGAGAGAGAAGAAGAGAGAGAACAGAAGAGCAAACAAATACACTCTGATAATAATGAGAGAGAACTATTTCCACTTGAGACACAATGGAATTGTATTCCGTTGAGTCTAAAGGGTCTTGTACTATATAAGAAATAGGATAATATATAAATATAATAATAAAAAAATAGTATATAAATAAAATAATAATAAATAGAATATAAACAAAATAATAATAAATAGAATATAAATATAATATATAAATAAACTAATATTCATATATATATACCATAATAAAGATTAGTAGCCATAAGAGAGAGACACATGGATATAATCGTGGGAATTTGAAGATAATCATTAATACATTGGTGATAATATCCCATCGAAATACGACTCACTATAATATCACGATTCTCTTCTATATATATATATATAGATGAGTTATAATGAATAAGAATATATATATATACTATATTGTTGAAGACCGAAAAGACAACCGAGTGTGTTTTTAATGGCATTAGCAACTGTATCTTTTTTCACCAGGAGCACGTGCGCGCAGATATCCGTGAGGGATTTCCCAATGGATCCAGTAACAGGATAAATAGGAGAATCTATATACAATATATATATAATAATAATAACATTAATAATATTATTATAAAATAATACTAATAAAACTATATATATATACCAATGATAGCATATAAACGTAATATGGACATAATGACCGTTATTCCCGCGGGAGTGACGTTATCTTGATAGATATAAGAAGAGAGCACTTGAAGGAAGTTTTGAGGAATTGGATACTCATTGTATATATCTAGAAGAATAATGAAATATATAGATATATATAGATATAATAAAATATAATGTAAATATGTGTTATTTTTACATAATACTTAATGTATATAATAAAGAATAAAGAATTGAGATATATACATTGTTTAAAGATTAAGAATATAATATTCATCAATTGACTATTAAATAGAAGATCTTGAGTAGAAATAAGAGTAATAGCAAAGTATAGAAGGACAGAAGGAAGAGTAACCTGACGTTCATTTACTATAGATATATATATATATAATAGATATAATAACATATAATAAATGTATATAGTAAATATAATTGATATATATATAGAATATAATAAATGATATAGAATAATGAGTATAATAATATAAGTTTATTCTTTCTAAATCCTATAGAATAGTATACATTTATTAGTAATAGCAGGAAAGCAATGACATAAATATTGAGTATCTTTTTTATTCATTCGAAGAATGTAGAGAAACAGATCAAGCGAAGGATTCTCAAATAATCTATACAATAGGGAATATAATAATATATAATAAATATAATAATAATCAATATAATAAATATAATAATAATAATAAATAAATATAATAAATATAATAAATATAATAAAAATAATAAATATAATAAATATAATAAATATAATAAATATAATAAATATAATAAATATAATAATAGATATAAATATATATACTTATTAATCAATCTCTGTTTCATAGCAACATGTTCAACGACCTTAGTCTATATACATATATATATATAAGTATTCCAATAATAATAATAATAATAATAATAATACTCTATATATACTTTAAGTTTATAATAAAAAGGATGTTGTTCTGTACAAGTATAATCCCAAATGGAGGGGAAAATATAACGCGGTACAGGACCCTCTGTGTCACACAAACAATAATCATCATTATTTAAACCTTCTTCCTCCTATATATATAAATAAATAGTAAAAAATATTCTATATATATAATAATAAAAAATGAAAAATATACAGCAATAATTTCTGAAATGTCAAAAAAAGTGTAGTTACTAGATAAATTGTAATGTTTAACTTTGTCATCTGAGATGACAACATAATAATCGACATTGTGATCTTTAACCATATCAATACAGAATTCAGTATTACCTTCTGAAACTGGAAAAATGGTATCTAATGTACTGTCTTCAGACAAAAATAGAGATTTGTACATAAGAACAACTGATCTTGGAGTAATACTGTATGTTTCCTAAAGATAAGATAAATAAAATATTCTAAAAAATTTAAAAAAAAACACATACTCCAACTAAAGTGATCAACTCATTGACAGTACTTTTGGAGCTCACCATAAGTTTCCTCGTCTCTTTGTCAGAAGCCTTAATGATTAAGGATATATTACATGTATAACGAGGAATTAATAGATCCGGCGCAGTATTCATATTTCCCTTTAGAACTAGTAGCACTTAGTCGAGTTATATATATTTCTAATGACAAATAGCTTATCTATTATTGCCAAATTATTCAAATATGAATGAAAAGTTTAAAAACAAACACTCTTCATTTTTCCTTGGGAGATTATCAAGATTCTAAAACAAAAATGTTTCTCCCAGATAACCACGGTTCTTTGTTTCATTTCCATTCAAGAAATAAATATGTCATCCTAACTCCTTTGTTAAAGAGATTTACATAAGAAATCAACCTTTTCAAAATCGTAAATGAATGGATTGCTAACAAGTTCTTTTTATAATGTCATATTCTGTATTTCTATGTATTCAGCAAAGTAATATATTTTGTTAAATCAATAAAAAAAAATTATTGATTTCAAATTGACATTTATGAGATAGAAAAGATTTTTAAAATACTGATATATGACGAAATTTGATATTATAAAAATCTAATTATCATTAAACTATCTTTTTAACAAAGAACACCAATTTAAAGACTAAAAACATATATATAAAAGAAATTATATTTCATCTTCATCACTATCCATATTGATTTCTTCTTCAGGATAATCACCAACTATAAAATGTATAAATATATATAGAATCTATGCAAGTAAAAAGAACAAACGATATTCTATACCTTGAACATTTGTTCCTCTAACAAATCCACCATAATGTTGAGGACAACTAAAATATTGAACACCATTTAAACTTCCATTATTCTTACCAACAGGTTCATCAAATTGAACACCTACCTAAATTATATATAGAATAAGATATTTTATAAATATGTTATGAAACAATATATATAGAGTAATTATTATATTATATAGAGAGCAATTATTATATTTAGAGATAATTATATTATAAAGAGAGTAATAATATTATATAGAGAGCAATTATTATATTATATAGAGAATAATCAAAATATTATAAATAGAGTAATAATATTATATAGAGAGAGTAATTCTAAGAATATCACTATAGAAATACCCAGTATCCTTTTTGAGCTTGTTTTGCTTCTTTATATTCTCCAATCCATTTAACTTCTCCTCTTCGTTCTCCTGGACTTACTTGACATCGATCTCCTATATGTATATTCTTTACTGTCTCTATAGAATAGGTAGACTCAACATTCACTAACTATATATAAGAATAGTAGTAGTTATAGATATTATATTATATTATATTATATTATATTATATTATATTATATTATATTATATTATATTATATTATATTATATTATATTATATTATATTATATTATATTATATTATATTATATTATATTATATTATATTATATTATATTATATTATATTATATTATATTATATTATATTATAATAAATAATAAAAACTAATGAAATAATATAATACATATATCTATAATAAATAATTATCATATCTATACTTTATTTTCTAATTGTTCTCTTTTAAATGCACGATATGTATTTTTTCTTTGATTATATTCCTCATCACTTAATACATACTTTTCAATCTTACTTGTATCTTCTAAACCACCATTCTTAGAGAGAGAGAAAGGATCCTATATATAATATATATATATATAATAGTATATAATATAATAGAATATAATAAAATAGAATATAATATAAATAATAGTATATATTATAATAGTATATATTATAATAGCATATAATACAATATAATATATAATATTATCTTTCAGTGAATCATAATAAATATATATATATATATACCTGATCAATACAATAAATCTCCATTCCTGACTGAATTCCATAATTACCTATTAATTGATTATCATCATTCATTTCAGCAATCTATAAAGATAAATATAATATAAGATTTCATATTTATAATAGTTATTTAATAATATATATCTATAAAATATATTATAATATAGAATACCATACAATAATATAGATAACAACTATAAAAACTATGAAAATATAAATAAATATACAGGAGTTCCAAATTTATCTTTTAATATTAGTTTTTGATAAGCTACAGATGATCCAGTTCGTTGATATATTTTCAGCTTTACATCTGAAACAGTCATATAAATGCTTAATCGAAGATCAACAACATGTTGTTTCAAGTTACTATGTGATAGATTCACCTCTACTAAGCCTGGAGGTAAGCTTTTATATCTCTCTCCATCAGTAGCAGTTATATAAGCTCTTAATTCAGCCAGTTGATCGTTTGATAAGCCACTTAGATTGATAGACATTGTTTGTTAATTAATTTTAAAAGAATTAGATATAATTATTTTAGAGAATATTATAAAATAGAATAACGAAAAAGTATCTAGAAAAAAAGAAGAACAAATGAAATATAATTTGTTAGTCATGATTAAATAATTGTAATTCCGTTTAAAATAAAATTTTTCAAAATAAAGAAATTCTTCATAAATAAGTTGCTTTTCTTCCATATAAATTAAATGCCAAGCTTTGGTTTCAATCCCTATCAGCCAGTTGTGAATATACATACAACTGGAGTTGATATAGGAAATGCTCAACGTTATTACAGTCGTGATGTCATGCGTGTTGGTGGTGAACAAGTAGATGTAGATGCTTCACTAACTCCAGGAGAACCAGGAAATAAAAAAGTAACGAAAGAAGAAAAAGAAATTCAACGATTATTAGAAAAGCAACTCTCTACTAAATATGATCCAAATGACAAAGTTCTCTTTGATTCAAATGTACATTATGAGTATGATGGTGGTGTTTTTGGTGGTTTACAGACTCTTGAAGAATATAAAAAGAGTCAATTAATTATTGAACGAAGTGAAGAATTACGAGCTTCTGGTCTTAATGATGTATATATTATTATTATTATTATTATTATTATTATTATTATTATTATTATTATTATTATTATTATATTATTATTATTATTATTATTATTATTATTATTATTATTATTATTATTATTATTATTATTATTATTATTATTATTATTATTATTATTATTATTATTATTATTATTATTATTAATATTATTATTATTATTATTATTATTATTATTATTATTATTATTATTATTATTATTATATATGATTCCCTTACTTATTGAAATATGATAATATATATAAGTTTGAATATAGATACAAGTTGAAATGAAATTGAAAGAAGAAGGTTATGAAATGACTCCTCATTTAAATGAAGTATTTCAATCTATGTATAAAAAACGTAAAATCGACCCACATGCACTAAAACACACAATGGAAGGTATATTTATGTTTTTTTCTTAATCTTCAATTTGTTATATATATATATATATATATATATATAATGTTAACTATATAGTATATACTATTTATAGATATTGAAGAAAATATGTTAGAAAATGAAGAAAAGGTTGAGCAGTATAAACGAATGAAAAGTATATTATATTATATTCTATATATATTTATAAATTATATATGTATATATATAGTACATTATATTATATACAATGTATATAGTTCAATATTTACTAATATACTATATATATATATATAGGAGAGAAAAAGAATCAGATTCCATTAGCTACAAGAATGGAAGATACTTCTCAAGGATCTTTATTAAAGTATATATATATGTATATTATTTTTTAGTTATGATCAATATACAGTATTACTAGTATTATATTATTTATTATCTACTCAATATCTATAATCATTATTATACATATATATATATTATAGTTTAAAGAAATATAAATCTTTATCAATATATAATAATGATGATCTAATGGAAAATAAATCTGTTCATAAAGAGAAACAAACAAAAAATGTGCTTCTAAACGAGTTAGAAGAAGAATTCAGACCCATTCAGCCAAGCTTAAAAACGATAAAACACTATACATTTGGTGCTGATTATGAATTACGAAAAGAAAAAGAAATGAATATAAATAAAGAAGTAGAAAAGAGTACTATAAATAATACAAATAATATAAATAATATAAATAGTGAAGAAGATCAAACAAATAAAACAATAGAAAAAGATGAAGATAATAATAATCATAATAAAACAAATAATAAAAAGTATATATGATTTATAATAATATAAGAATATATATATATATTTTTTTTAAATAATATAAGAATATATATATATATGATTTATAATAATATAAGAATATATATATATATAGACGTTCACACCCTATAGAGTCTGTTGATATTACAAATGTTTCTTATACTGATATTAATAATGATTATATTCAAAACCATCGAATCACTTTAGAACAAATTAAAGAAATACCTTCTTTTAAAAATGTATCCTATATATTTATATATATGTATAATTTTTATAATTATTATGATTTTTATATTATGTATCTATTTTTTATAATTTTATATATATACTAATATTTTTTATAACTATTATTATTTTTATATTATATATCTATTTTTTTATATTTTATATATATAGTATACTGAGGGTGAACCATCAAGGATATTATTTATAAAGAATATTTCATTAAAGACAACTATTGAAGAGCTATTAAGTATATTTAATCGATATCAAGAGAAACAGTCAACTCCTATCGATTATAAATATATGACAAAAGGGAAAATGAAAGGTCAAGCATTTATTACATTTGGTATATATATATATATTATATTATATTATATTATGTATATATAGAAAATGTTCAAATAGCTACAGAAGTATTAAAAACAATAAATGGATATATAAATCATGAAAAACCAATTATTATTCAATATGGGAAAATGAAATAAATAAAGTCTTGCTTAATACTACTCTGTTTCTTAACTATTAATATATATATATGATTCATTTCTATTGAATATTCAAATAAAACAACAAAAAATTAAAAAAACAACAAAAAACAAAACAAATTTTTTATTAACAAATATTTAAAAAGCAATAAAAACAATAATCAGCAATGATTTATTTTTTAGCGTTTACAATCATACATAAAGTACATATTCTATTATATACAATATAAGGAAAGACTTATCTATATTCCTTTAAACTTTAACAGTTTTAGCAGCAGTATTTTCTCCACCTTTCTTACTACCTGATCTAGCTTTAGAAGAGATCTTCTTATCAAGATTAGAATGTCCCTTATTCTTACGTGATTTAGTTCTATTAATAATGCAAAGAACAACAACACCAACAATAATAACAGCTAAAATACCAATAATAATCCAAGCATAGATAGGAAGACCAGGTTTCTCAGTAGAGGAAATATAGACTTCAGTTTCAACAGAACCAGCAGTATTTGTACAAGTAACAAGATAAGTTTGAGATTCAAATATTTCAGCAGCAGTACCTGAAATAGTACCAGTCTTAGTATCAAAATTAATACCAGTAGGTAAAGTAGCATCAATAGAGCAAGTGAATTCAGCAGCAGATACTTGAGGAACATAAGAGAAAGCAACACCTTTATATACATTCATCATCTTTGTACTATAACGAATTCTTTGAGGAGTCATTACTGTACAATAACTTTCTTCAGTACCTCTTACACCATTAGTACATAAAGCTTGAATTCTACCTTGATAATAAGCAGCACAATTCTTATAAGCATAAGCACCTTCTAAAGCACCACCCCATCCTTTAGCTTCATCAGGATTACAAGCACCATTAATATTCTTAGTATACATACTAATTTCAGCTAATTGGAAGCCTTGAACGCCGGCAGAATACTCACAATTCTCATCAGTATCACTACTACCTAAATTACTGTTATCACATTCTTGAGCTAAGAATCTATAAGCATTATATACTTTATTATTATAAAAATCAACAGAATATTCTTCACCAAAATTCTCAAATTTCTTACTAGAAACAAGATTTAATGTAGACCAATTTGTACCATCATTAGAACCTTGGAAACTCCAAGCAGAAGGATGTCTCTTATTACATTTAGGACCAGTAATAATAGAATAAGAAGAAATATATTCCTTTCTATCATTATTGAATGTCCAAGTAGGATCAGCACCCACACAACGAGTTTGAGCAACATAAACAGATCCCTTAATATTATCAAAAGCATTTGAAACTGTATCTTCAGTAGCAACACTACTAGAAGCAGTACCATCAATTACTCTATAACTACCTTCAGCAGCAACTAATAAGTTAGCATCAAAATCAATAACAGTACTAGTAGTAGTAGAAGCTCTATGAACTTCAACAGCAATAACATTTGCTCCTTGAACTAAATTACCAAATGAAACAGACATCGAAGAACCAACATAAGTAGATTCACTCTTTTCTGAAGAAGCATAAGTATTATAAGAAACAGAACCAGTAGCTATATTATATCTATATTGTTCTTGGCCATTAATATATACAACAATACCATATTTAGTCTTAATATTAAAGACAACAGAAGCATAGCTAGAAACTGACTCAATAGTAAAAGTCTTTCTAAAATATTGAGTAGTACCTACAGCAGCTTCAAAAGCAGAAGGCATAGCTTCTTTCCATGTAGCATCAGAGAATGTAAGTGAATTCCAGCCAGAACCAGCAGCAGATCCACTATTAAGATATTTCCATGTACTATGTACAGGAGGAATAACATAACCAACGGAAACAGTGAAAGTCTTTTCAGATTCACCATCACCAAGAGAACCACCAAGAACAAGAGAATTATCTTCTAAAAGAATTTGGAAATAGCCAGAATCCCAGCCATCACCACCACTATCCGTAACCTTTAATGTATATACATCAGCAGATTTACAGAAAGGATAATAATTATCTTGATCATTAGTAAAACCAGTCTTTGAAGAAATAGCAGCACCAGATTTATCAGATAATACATAGCCTTGTTCATTACCAGCAGCACCAGAATGAATACGAAGAACAAACATAATATTAGGAGAAGTACAAGCAACTACAGATAAAGTAACAGAAACAGATGAGTCTTGTCCTTTAGGATTACTAGCAGTAATAGTATAAGATTGAGAAGGTAATAAAGTGATAGGAGTACCACGAATAGAACCAGTAGAAGTATCAATTTCTAAAGGAAGATTAAGAGCAGGAGTGATACGGAAATTACCCCAAAGAGAAGAAGAAGGAGTTACTTCAGGGAAAGGAACACCTATATAACCAGTAAAAGTAGTAGAAGATAAAGAAAGTGCAGGAATAACTAATTGATCTAAATCTTCAGTAGACATAGTAATTAAAGCTAAAGCAAATTCATAAGGATTAGCAGAAGGTAAAGCAGGTTCAGTAAAATAGAATTTATATTCATTCCAAGCTTTAGTATTTTGAGGTAAATAGAAACATCTTTCAACAGCTCTACCAGAGAAATAAGCATTCGTAACATTACCTAATAATGTCCAAGTAATGCCTACATCATTACTACCATAAACAGCCCAATCAGAAGGATCATAAGCTTCATTAAGATAAGAAGAAGTAAAACAATATTTATTAATTTGTTCAGCTCTAGCTGTACCATAATTAAGAAGAACAGTAGCAGGAGCAAGAGCAGCAGGAGATACATACCATGTTGTAGTAGGTAAAAGATCAATCAAATAAGAAACACCACTACCTGAAGGTTCATCAGAAGCAGTTAAATCCCAATTTCTACCAAGAGCATTTGTCTTAAAGAGTTGGAATGAAGCATCAAATAAAACAGTAGTAGGATTATTACCTGCTAAATTAACAATACCAATAGCAAGAACGTTACTACCTACTTGAATATGTGTATTATCGCCACTAATATAATGGAATGTAGAAGTACTATCACCACCAGTAGCAGCTGTAGCAGTAGTAATATCGCCAGCAGAAAGATATGTTCTATATAATTCAACACCATTCATATAAACAACAAAACCAGCTCTAGCTTTTACTCTTATTTCAAAACCTACATAACCAGTCTTTGTAACAACAGAAACTACATTTCTAAATAACCAAATAGTACTTGTTGTAGCAGGAAGTGGGTCCATACTAAATGCAGAGAATCCCGTGGGAGTAGCTGTACCATACCAAGCAGCAGGAACACTTCCTTGAACATATTGCCAATTAGAAGCCTTAGGAGCAAGAGCATAAGCAAAATCAAAAGTATAATCATTATTAGTAGTTTTATGTTCATAAAGAGAAGCAATAGGATAATAAGATCCTTCATAATCATATAATTCAACAAATAAACGAGAACCAGAAGTCCAACCATCACCATAACTATCAGCAACAGTTACAGTATATACACCAGAGGCAATACACATAATAAAGGTTTGATCAACACTATTTGTAAGAACAGGAGAAGAATACACAACACTACCTGCAGCATTCTTCATAGTCCAAGATTCTTCAGTTGCCCAACTCTTATTAACTTTTCTAAAACGTAAATTCGTATGAGTAGGAGCACTACAAGCAGTAATAGTAATAGTCATAGCAAATGTATAAGATTGTCCATTATATGAAGCAGAGATTGTATAAGTACCAGAAGAAGCACTAGTAGGAGTACCAGAGATACTACCGGTAGTAGCAGACAGAGTAATACCATCAGGGAATGCAGGTGAAACAGTAAATCCAGTATAACCATTAGAAGCAGGACTAACAGAAATAGTATCGATTCCAGCATAACCAGTAATAGTAGAAACATCATATTGTAAACCAGGAGCAAGATAAGCATAATTACAAACGAATACTTGCATTAATCCAAGACTAATTTTACCTGAAATAGTACCAGCTGTAATCTCTAATTTATATTGAGAGAAAGATTTATCATTTGAACGAATAGGGAAGTTCACAGTAACTTGTGTTGTAGAGAAAATATAATTTTCTTTAGCATCAAGAATTGTCCAAGTATTTCCATCAGTAGAACCATAGAAATTCCATGTTTTAGGATAACCATAAGTAGATACAGTTGAAGAAGTAAGAGCATATGTATTTACCCATTCAGAAGTACCAGCAGGTAAAGTATATACAAAAGTAACTGAACCACTTGTACTACTATAGAAATAAGTACTTATACTATTATCAACAACTTTACTAGCACCATATGAAGTAGAGGATCCATCAGGAGTAGAAGTAATAGTACCATCAAAGAAACGAGTATTAGAGCATTCACCACTTTCAGCAGAACCAAAATAAGCACCACCAACATCAAAAATATCAGCTCCAGCAGTAACTCCAGAAGCTTGATGAATTTCAATAGCAATTACATAAGTACCACTAGTAGGTAATAAGAATTTATTAAATGAAATTCTCTTATTAACAATAGTTGCATCAGTAGCAGAATTAGCAACAGAACTACCCGTTAAAGTTCCAGAAGGTAATTTATATCTATATACTTCAGTACCTTGAACATAAACAGCAGCACCTTCTCCTGTCTTAAGTGTAAGCATAAGAGCACTAAAAACATCACGACTAGCTAAAGTCTTTTGTAAACGATAATAACGAGTAGTAGCTGTAAATGCAGGCATAGAACCAGAATTAGCAGAAGACCAACTAGCATCACTATAGGTAGTAGCAGCCCAACCAGTTCCAGATTGAGAGACATCAGAATATTTCCAAGAAGAACCAAGACTTATTTCAAGATAAGGATTAAAAGTCTTGACATCTTTCAATAATGTTCTACCACTTTGATAAGGAAGACCACCTCTGAAAATTTCAAGTCCACTAATAGAAATGACAAGATAAGCAGCAGCAGTAGACGAACCCCATCCATCACCATAACTATCAATTAATTCAATAGTATGTAAACCACTAGTAGAACAGAATGTATAGGTTTGATCAGTACTAGATACACTTGATGTTCCACTAACAGATAATACTTGTGTACCCGTAGTAGCAGCACCTCTCCAAATAACAAAAGATTCTTCACCAGCATAAGAAGTATAATGCTTCATTACAGTAGCCTCAAATTCACCAGTCTCACAGGAGAAAACTAAATGAAAATAATTTTTTATCTAGAGATAATTATATACCAATAGCTAATAAAAACAATAATGTTGTAGCTAATTTCATGATAAACTTATTTATAATAAATAAATAAAAAATAAGCAAGAAGCTTTATATAATAAAAAGAGAGACTGTAACGAGAAACGATGTCTTTTTCCACGTATAGAAGCGTCAAATTATTCTGATTGTTTAAAATCTTTAAACGTATATCTTTGTCAATGAGTATCTCTTCAAAGGAGACAATTCGATTCTAAGAAACACTAGCGCATTCTATGTCACAAAGTTAATCCAATAAAAAGTGAGATATGTATTCTTTCAAATGACACATCTCCAATGCTTCATGTCCTCATCACATGTCTCTAAACCTATTGTCCCAAAAAGCCTAAAAAAAAGGGCATTTGAATCGATGTGTTTTCATTCCTAACAACTCTGCGAGTCTCCAACAAAAAGGGGCAAAAAGCGAAGATGCGTCATCGAGAAAAGATTTTTATTTGTAGGGGGAGTTAGAAACCTTTCTATTTTTAACCTCTAGATATATGCCGCAAAAACTCTTTTATTCCCAATACATGACTAATGATAAAAGAAATCTTTTCCCTTTAAATGACTAATCACAAATTTGATCTTAATAATATCTCAAATAAAAAAGTTTCCCTGTTTTAAATTTTTTTTAAATTACAGACTACTAACTGTATCACTTTTAAAAAAGTATTTAAATAGACATAATTTTAGCTGTGTTTATAAAGACAATTTTTCCAAAAGAGCGACTAAAAGCGACAATTAATCAAATTGATTGTTTTGGATAAACACAACAAGCATTTTTCTCATTTGTTAATCGTATGGTGAAGTGTAGATGAAGCCGTAGTTGTTTGAAATAACTTCGTCAACGACAATTGATTAACCGAACTTTTGACAATAGTTTTATTAACAGAAAAACGAATAATCGGACAAATATATATATGAATAACCCCTTTAAGGCGATATGCCCATTATCGACACATCTTCAATAAGTTTCCTAAAACGAAGAAAGAACATTCTATCATGGAATAAACGATGAAAAAAGATCAAGAAATTTATTGGATAATCAAATTACGTTCTAGTTGTCACTTTTTAGGGAATCTTATTTTTTTGGTAATGCAAAAAGCTGTTTGTTCCTTTAAAAGATGAGGTTTTGTTTGTTGTACACTTATTTAAATGTTGTTTTACTTAGCAACTCAACTTATTTATAATCTGTATATGTATTAGTGAAAAAATAAAAGTCTGAAGAAATAATCATTTTTCAAAAATGACAATTTGTGATAATTTTACTATTGTTTTCTTAGTTATGTATCATTTTTAAATATACATTAAGAGAATAAACACGAGTTTAAGAAAAACAAGAAATTCGAATTAAAAATTGCATTATTTTATCATATAGATGTTATAAATTATTATCTCTATATATGAGAATATGAATTATTATACATATATGAAAAATAAATTCCATAAAAAATTATTTTAAAATTATTTTGTTTTCTTTTAGTCCTTTAATTTTTAAATGAGTATACAAAGGCTTTAGGCAACCATAAGCAATCATTATTTCAGTGTATAAAAATGATGATGAAATTAAAACCCAAATAATAACAAAATAGACAAAAAATAGTATAGAAATTTCATTCAAATATTTGTTTAAAAGAAAAGACTCTGGTAACAAGAAGATATAATGTAATATAAATATATTTTGTGATCTCTACAATCTATATATTATAAACAATATGTTCTCTATAGCATTACAGGAGAAAATTGTTTATGGTAAGCATTGATGACAATTAAAATCATACCAATATTAGTGAAATTATAATAAAATAACAGATGAGAGTATTGCTAGTCTATTTGAATATGTATTTCTATTTCTATAATGAATGAGAATAGGATTATAGTTCCTGATGTCTTTCTATGTATTTTACGACGCTTTATTAATGTATGGAATTCTGATATATCGTACTTATATAATGATCTATCAAAAACTTGTTGAAATCTCAGTGAATCATCACACAAGGGTTCGCCAAACTCTTCTTTGAGTAAGGTCTATACTCCAAGAGAGTTTTTTCTCGACGCCTTGAGTACCTGAAAGTATCTGTAAGACTGGTTATTTTTGAAATTTTTGTACTCCAAGAGAGTCTTCATGGTAAACCCTGGTAACACAAATAAAAAAAGCGAAACAAAACTCTTTTCAAGAAAACAATAATTAAGAAAAATGATTAAAAACATGGTACTAAAAAATCAGTGGACAAAAATTCTCGACGAGAGGTGTGTTTCAAGAACAATGTGTCACTTTTATTTTTTTGTTTTGCTTTATTATTACTATGACATTACGTTATTTCGTTATATTTGCATTATTTGTTTCTCTTGGATTTGCTCGTGAGTATCGAGAAATCGATTTCTATGATTGTAGTGGAAATGATATCCGACAAGCTCAGAATAAAACTAATGAGGAACTTATGAAGATCTGTGATGATACAAATGGTTGTATTGCATTTAACACTCTTGGATGGTTGAAGAGAGCATGCCCACTAATGTTTATTAATACCAACTCGAATCTTTACATATTAAAAAGCATTGATATTCCTTCTGGAAAAGAACCTAAATTAGTTATATGGCCAAAACCTAACAACTATAAGAATGGAAATGAAACTATATTCATTGATTTAAAAAACTTAAAGCTTGAGGCTTCTAATGTCAATCAAGATATTATAGATGCTTTTGAAAGGTAAATTTATATTTATGTTTATATAAATATAAAATTTTTATTTTTTCATATTATTATTATTATATTTTTATAAAATTGTAATATATGATTATTCTCTATTGCATATACTAGATTTAAAGTAATGAATTATGATCATTCAGAATTGACATTCAATACTCCTTTTATTAATATATTTCAAGTCTCTATTAAAAACATTAACTGTCCTCTTAATGTATATATATATTGTTATTATATTTATTATATAAATAATATATTCGGTTCTCCTATTTGTGTAAACCATATATATATATATTATATATAATATATATAATATATTATATATATATAGGAGGATGTTGATGAAGAGTATCATCTTTCTATCCCTTCCTCTGGAAATATAATTACTATTGAATCGAATTGTGTCTATGGCTATTATCATGCATTAACGACGTTATCTCAATTAATGCAATTTGCTCCTTCTTATCATCATTATATTATTAAACAATCCCCGTGGGAAATTGAAGATAAACCTTTTTATTCTGTATATTATTATTATTATATGTTATATATTATTATATGTTATATATAATTATTTAGTATATATATATATATATATATAGTTCCGATCTATGTTAATTGATAGTTCCCGCCATTTTATCCCTGTCTCTACAATTAAATCTATTTTGAATACAATGTCTTTTTATAAATATAACATTCTCCACTGGCATATCTCTGATGATGAATCTTTCCCAATAGAGATATCTGGTATTGATATATCTGCAACTGCATATTCCGTCTATGAACGATATTCCATCGTATATATATATATATTATTATTATTATTATTATTTATATATATAGGAAGATGTTCAGGATATTGTTGAGTTTGCTCGTCAAAGAGGTATTCTATATATATATATAAGCTATATATATATATATATATATATATATATATATATATATATATATATAGGTATTCGTGTTATCCCTGAATTTGATGTTCCTGGACATGCCTCTATCTTTTGTAAACTCATGCCATCTATTTGTCCCTCCAGCACGTGCACAACTCCTTTAGATCCCTCTAAAGATGAAACGTTTGAATTTATTGAAATGATGATAAAGTCAATTTGTATATATATATAACTATATATATATATATATATATATATATATATATATAATGTATATATAGCTAATGTATTCCCTGATGCTTATTTCCATATTGGAGGTGATGAAGTATATATATATATATATAAATATAATATAATTAATATTATTATTATACATATTTAATTAGGTAAAAACGGATTGTTGGACAAAGACTGCGTCTATCGCTGATTGGATGAACCAAAAGGGGTTCACAGTTACAGACACTTATTCTTATTTTGTTAATAAGGTATATATATATATATGTTTATATATATTACATTTCGTTTTATTTTTCATGTGATTGACTACTATATATATATTGTTTATAATATGTTTATATATATATATATATAGGTTTATGAAATTGTTAAGAAATATAATCGTGAAGCTATATATTGGGAAGAAGTATATAATAATAAATTAAATGTCCCTAAAGGAGCTATTATTGAAGTATATAATATATACTATTATAATATATACTATTATAATATATACTATTATTTATATACTATATATAGACATGGTTATCTAATGAAAAGAAAGCCAAGAGTATTGTTAATGATGGATATAGAGTTATATATTCAACTATTAATGAATGGTACTTCCCTAAATTATTCACTCATTGGGAAGCTTTTTATAATACTAATCCGTATATATATATATATATATATATATATATATATATATATATATATATATATATATATATATATATATATATAGTCTTGATGGTATAGATGAGGAAGCCCAACAGAAGATGGTTTTAGGAGGAGAAACTTGTATGTGGGGAGAAACAGGTATATATAATAATAATAATAATAATAATAATAATAATAATAATAATAATAATAATAATAATAAACATATAATAATAAACATATAATAAATATAATATACATTATATATTATCATTTCTATAATAACTCCATATATATAGTGGATACATCTAATATTGAGATGACTATATGGCCTCGTGGTATCGCTGCATCAGAGCGTCTTTGGACTTCTCCTTCTCTTCTTAATGTAACAGAAGCCAAAGAACGTATTGCTTATCATCGATGCTTATTAAATTGGAAAGGTATTCCTGCTTCTCCTTCTTTTGCAGATGGAAGATCAAATCCTGTTGGACCTTCTACTTGCTTTATTCAATAAAATATATATATATATATCATACATTACTATTATTTATATGATTTATTGATGTTAATGGGTTAGATATATCTATATCTTTATATATAAATTATTCATGAGTTGTTTATTTTACTTAATAAAAGATTAAATATAATTTCTTAAGAACAAAAAATAATAATTTCTTAAGAACAAAAAATAATATTTTTAAATGAATAAAAAATAATAATACAATAATAATTAAACTTTAGAAAACAAAAAGATCAATTTACAATTTTACATGGAACACTTCAATTTCTTTGATTTGGAATGTTTCAGCACCATCAAATAATTTACTTCCATAACCAGTAGTATCTTTAAAGTCAAATTCAAAGTTAATTGTATTTGACATCGTATTATTATTACTTTCATTACGAACACATAAAGCACCATGCTCTCCAAAACAAGGACCATATTCACGAACAGAAAAAATCATTTGATTTCCTGAATCATCTTTGAAACATAGTGGAGATACATTATGAGGATTCTTTAATGAAAATAACCATACATGACTACTTCTTACAGCACAACCATTCTTATTCAATGTATCAAAGTGATCTGACGTATATCCACCGAAAACATTTCCATTAACAGTTTCAATCACACATAGAACTGAATCATAATTATCAATCTTACTATGACATTCAGGGCCTTTGAATCCATCTCTTGAACCACGATAGAGTAAATCATATTTTGGTATACTTTGGAACCAGGCGTTAAGAGAATCAAAATAATTATTATTAAGTATCAAAGAATCCATAAGAAAAACAAATTAATTTAAAAGTTATACTGTTTTAAAAAAAAAAAAAATTATGTAGTCTTCTCTGTAACAAAAACATGACAAAACGAATCTCTTTTCCTCAGGTTTTTCATGGGGTCGTTTCACAACCTGACTCCTTTTTTATATTTTTGTTATTTATAAACTTTTGATAGCGAAATATTTGCTAAAAAGAGTTTTCAACACTCTACACACAGAGTTGAACGTTGTTGCAATGTTTTTATGAATGGAGATTATCTCTTTAATAAAAATAATGCTATTCTATGAATAGTGAAATTAAATGAAAAAAAAGTTAAAAAGATGCTCCTACTGGGGGTTGAACCCAGGACCTTCGGTACATAAGACCAACGCTCTAACCAACTGAGCTATAAGAGCAGTTGGTTTTTATCTTTATTGTATCTATATAAATATATTGATACATGCATGATATGTATTCATTCATGCTATTTTCTGTTTTATTCGTTTTTATTCTATTGTAAAATTTATCAGAAATGCAACTTTTCCTTATATACAAAATGACAATATTCATTTAAATTTTCCTCAACATATTAATTTTGAGTTTTTCTAAATTCCATTTTTTTTGAATACAATAGCCTAATAAGTTAACGTGAATTTATAATGTGATTATATATATATGTAAACATGCATCAATTAAATAAGAATAATTGACAAGATCCCTAATCATTATTCAATATTTTAATTAATTCTTCTAGTATCAATTATGTTCTTTAACAAGAGTTCCATTTTTCTTTATATCAGATAACATATATTAGAAATAGAGATTAAAATGAAACTTGAAAATAATTGATAAAATGTGTGTCAACATACTTTTGTCGATACTTTTTCCCATGAGAATCTTTTTTTTAAAAGAAAAAGAAGTCTTGTCACTTGTTTAGGATGTCACAACAATACTGTCAACATATTCGTGCTTGTATGACATCAAATGTCCAGACAGTCACAAACAGAAGTGTGCCTCTATGCATGTTTTGTCAATGTATGTTTACTTTTTATCATCTCTATGTATAGCTTCTTATAATTTGTATGAGTGTCGAACTTGTCTGATGAGAGTATGTAAGAATCACCTTACTAATCATTCATCGTTATACTGGTACATTTTTATTTTATTAATTTTATTTATATCTCTTATTAAATAGTCATTACGTGATGAGATGCCTTACAGACCATAGTTTGATATGTACTCAATGTAAATTGGTTGTTCCAGATTTTGATTATGTTACATCAACAAGTATTTATATTAATATGTTAAAGAACTATTTCAACAATAAATGAAAATGTTTTATTAATATATATATACTCTATGATATTCCATATATAGAAAGTTTTCAAGAAGAATATATGTTAAATCCCTCTTTTGAGCCTGAAATACCTCAAATAACCGTAGATCCCTTTTTATCTGAACATTTCACACCTGTATTATCTACTGATAATTCTGAAACAGGCCATGATCCATTAGATACTTATACTTATTCTTTATCTACTAATGATAGTTCTAAAAGAGATATAACTGAATTAGAATTGAATTCACTTCCTAATTCTAAACGTAAATTATGTGATTTACAAGAATTATCTTCAAATAAATCACTTTCTAATGACACAAATGACGCGCTAAAGCCGTTACCTCTTTCTATTATTGGCTCATTCTCACCTGCCAAGGGGGATTCCTCTATAAATAGTGATAGTAATTCAAGTGATAATAATAATAATAATAATAATAATAATGATAATGATGACGATGAAGAAGAAGAAGAAGAAGAAAAAGAAGAACAAGAAGGTATATATATATATTATATTCTTATTCATGTTTATTATATAATTATTATATTTATGTATATAGAGCAAGCTATTTGGGATCAATTTACTGATCTTCCTGTATATATATAGTTATAGCTATTATTGTGTATTCTTATTTATATATATTCTTATTGTCTATTCTATTATATATATATGTATATTATTATCTATTTATATGTATATTATAATATTGTCTATTCTTCTTTATAATATATATATATATAGCCTACTCCAAAGTATACAGAATGGGACATTTTAAATGGAATCAATTCTCATATGTATCAACATATAGTTGTTATTATTGGAAACTCTATTTATTCAGGTATATATTATATTTATTATTATTATTATTATTATTATTATTATTATTATTATTATTATTATTATTATTATTATTATTATTATTATTATTATTATTATTATTATTATTATTATTATTATTATTATTATTATTATTATTATTATTATTATTATTATATATATAGAGTGTAGTACTTATATACATCAATTATTTCAGCCAGAATCACCCATTCTGAATAAAGAATTATTCCTTATTCATCCATGTAATTAATATATATATATTTATATATATATATTTATTTCTTTTATTATTGTTTTAATGATATATATATATATATTCATTATTCTATTTCTTTTATTATTATTATTATTATATATATATAGATACATTCTATACATTTGCAGATTATTTTCATTATCAACATGCAGATGAGTTGATTCCCACGAATATTTATAAGTTTATAAATCATATACACTCTATGCATTGCTTACAAACTTGTTATTCATTTAATATTGATTGTATTTTTATTATTATATATTGATTGTATTATATTATTATTATTATTATTATTATTGTGTATTTATGTGTTATATGAATATTATTGATATTATTTTGATTCTTTCCCAATTCTTATATATATATATATATATATATAATACTATATTATATATTGTTTTCAGGTCACCCCGATAAGTTTGTATTACCTGCCAATAAGTATATCCCTCTTTCAGGCACGTGGAGTAACCCCCTCTGCAGCAGGTGCCAACATCCTTACGATAAGAAGAAATTTGATAATTCCATAGAGAAACACATGATTCCAACATGTGAATTATGTAACGGATATATACAAGTATATATATATTATTAGTAGTATATTTATAATAATGTTTTTAATTATATTTATATTATATTATATTATTATTATTTATAATATTATATTATATTATATATAGCCTGGTATTCGTTTTCCTGACGATAAGTTAGACCCTCGTTTGGTGGAGAGAATGAAGGAGGACATGGAGGACATTGATCTATTGCTAATACTAGGGTGCGATATGAATAATAACCTTCAGTATATATATATAATAATAACAATAACAATATTATTATTATTGATTAATACTATTCTTCTTTTTCTTCTTATTAATCCATCTATGTATATCATTAATATTATATATATATATATATATCCCCATAGGTTTATATTAAATAACTTTACACAGAATATTTCTCGGTTATTTATGACGGATCAATTAGTTTCTTTTGTTGGTCAAAACATGTATATATATATATATATATATCTTGATATGTTATTTAATATAAATAATTACTTGTTTAATAATTTTTCTTTTATTTATACATAGTAATCATTATATTTATAATATGATATCTGTTATTGATATAAATATATATATAAATATATATATACCTTATATATAAATATATAAATATATATATATACCTATATATATAGGTATCGTGATGTTATATGTGCCCATGATTGTAATCATGTCTTAACAGAGTTTATGGTGAAATCGGGATGGTTCTCTAAGGAACAAGTGAAGGAATGCACTTCTCAATCCTTCTTACATCTTATTGATTGTCTTTATAAAGCATTAGAACAAGAGAAATTGAATACGTCCTATAATACTATAGATACAAGAGATAGTAATAGTGATGATAGCAGTAATAATACAGATGAAAATGAAGATGAAGAGAGTGATAATAGTGATAATAGTGATAATTCAGATGAACAGAATCATACATCACATCCATTATTAATATCTTCTTCTTCCTCTACTTCTGTTCCAGGTATTCAAATTAATCCAATTAATCATAGAACTCTGATTCCATCTCAACATCAGTTAGTAGAGGATGTAGATATTGATGATTATTCAACGATTAAAGCACAATTCTTTGAAGTACCATCACCTATCAATCCTTCTATTAAAGAAACGTCTCTATTACTAAACTCTTTATCACCTTCAAATAATATACATACTAATCATACTTCTGTACCTGTATCTCTTGATTCTTCTTCTTTATCTTCTTTGTCTTCTTTATCTCAAGTGAATCCTTCACTTAATAAAACGACATTATCACTTATAAATAACACATCAATTCCTTCATTATCTTCTTCTAATACTACTTCTCGTAATATTAATTCTAGTATAACTACAAATACAGATAGAAATAATCATTCTTCTTCTTCTTCTTCTCCTTCTGTTTCTCTATTCACATCACCTCAACATATATTATCTTCTATTCCAAAAGAAAATAATCTTCAATCTTTATCCGATCTCTATACTTCCAAGAATACACTTTCTTCTTCTCTTCTTCAACCTCTTCTTCATCCTGTTGCTACTGCTATTTCTCTTTCTCATGAATTAGATTCTTCTTCATCTTTACAAAATACTAATAATATTCAAAATAAACATACTCTTCTTAATTCATCTTCATCTATAGATCCTTCTTCACATTCTTTAGAATCTTCTATTACACAACCCCTCAGTTTGTCATCCTTAACGATTCTACCTACTACTGCTACTACTACTCTCTCTTCAACATCATCTCTCTCCAAACGTAGTGAAACACCCATGTGGATCATCGAAAACCAAACTTTACCACGTGAAAAATATAATCCTTATGATAGTCTACATATTTAATGAATTTAGAAAATTATTTTATTTGCTCTATATATATTCTTTTATATATTTAACTATTCCTCATTGAAGATGATATTATATATATATATATATATATATATATATGAATGGGTTACTTGATGTATTTTATTATTAGTTTTCTGTAAATTATTCAAATTGTTGTCTTTTTGTGTATTCTATTTTAAGAATGTCTTTATCTTTTCTCTTTTATTCTTTTTTTTTCATTTTTCTTTATGACTTTTCTCAATTCATTATACTCTATTTTTCAATTTTGCATTAATATTATCGCCTTTGTTTATGATATAAGCATGAATGCTATTTGTTAGTTTTTGGTTTTACTAATTATATATATAAATATAGTATAATAAATAGTTATGACCAAGTAGTGTGCTACACATATAACAACTAAAATACTTAATAAACAGAGTTCTCCAGAAGAAGAATTAGCAATAAAAGAAATCATTATTACGAAAACAGAAAAGAATAGAAAGAATATGCAAAATAAAAAGTAGACAACTTAATGAAACGATCAGGATAAATAAATAAATAATAAATGTCTGTGAATCATATTCATTGGAAAATGAATACTTAAATTATATATATATATGTGAATACAAATATCTGAAAAGAAATTTCTAATAATAGAATAACAGTATAGTTATGAAAAAGAAATTTAAATATTGAAATGAGAAATGATGATGAAAAAGTTTAACAACTATATGTATATAGAAAATAGGGTGTCTTATAGGACGTTTTAGAGAAATATGAAAAAGATATATATTAGTGAATATTTATATTTTATAACAAAATGAACAAGTGTATAGATAGAAAGATAAATAAAGTAAATAAAAAAGATATATATATGTAGAGTTAGTGAGAAAAGATATATAAAAAATGAATATCTAATAATAGAATATTTAATAAACTAAAGAAAGAAAGAAAGAAAAACAATTATATCTATATATATATATTTATAGAATAACTATAATAATTGTATATATAAAAACTATACTAGAAATAGTATTGATATAGATATATGAAAAGAGTAGTAGACAGGATGCGTATTAGAAGATAGAACAACAACATGTAGTATCAAATATATCCGAAGACTCATCGATATGATGAATTAAAGTATGAAATACACCATCAATATTCTAAAGAGATTTCATAATATATAAATAATATAATAAATAATATAATTTAATATATAAATAATAATATAATATAATATACAAATAATATAATAAATAATAATATAATATAATATATAAATAATATATAAATAATATATAAATAGTATATGATATATATATAATACCTTTCCTAGTTTAGCACTGCATTCGACATAAGGACATTTCCAACTACGAACTACTGGTATAATATCCTCTTTAAATACTTCTCTATATATATATATTAAATGATAAATTATTATAAAAAGACAAAAAAATGACAAGATGAAAAAAATCATTAATATCAATTAACAATAATAATAATATATTTTTACCTTTCATCTTCTAAATCGATTTTATTTCCTACTAATATATAAGGAACTGCCATATATAATGAAGTAAGTCTTTGCTGTAATTTGCAAACGATGTCAAACGACTGTCTGCTATTAACAGCAAAAACAAGAACGTATCCATCCATACCAATAGAAACTTCTTTAGGAATTGGCATTTGATCATCCATTCCAGCAGTATCCACAATATGAATATCAAACTTCACTTTATCAATACAAGTTTCTTTATCCCATGTTTGTGAAGGAGTTGGGCTGTAGGGTTGTTCAAATTCTTTGGTTTTAAAATATCTTGATATACTGGTCTTACCAACAGCAGCAAAACCCATCAACGCAATATTTCTCTTATAAATCAAGTGCGTGTTGTTCTCCATTAATGGAGCATGAACGCCCTCATTTTGACTTGAACTGGATGACATATTAGATAAAAGAAATAACAAATAAAAATAACAAAAAAAAGAAAAGACCTATCCAATTACCGTCTTCAGGGCTTATTATTTCTTTTCGAGGATTCTAAAAAATATGGCAAAGAAAATAAATTAATCACGATTCTTGGGTTAGTCATCCTGATTTCTTGTTTCTTAAAATCAGCCAATAAGAATCGTAGAATATCTTTTTCTAGTCAATCAAAAAGCAGATTTACAGAAAACCATTTTCTTTTTCTATTCTTTTAGGCGAAACTAGATTCAGACCAGTTCAAAGTAGGAGAAAACGACTGAAGTTGTCTTAAAAAATGTAGAATATATAAAGAATAGTATATATGAGTTTTTTTTTGATAATGTTGAATAATCATGAATTTCTTTCTATGATGAGCTGGAATCTCTATTTTTCATTTCTATGTTTCATTTTCTTTAGATTAATTTTGTTGTTGTTGTTATTTTTCTCTTAAGTTATGAGTTTCCTTTCTAAGATTGTAAATCATCAAAGACATACGAAAACATTAGTTTATATCTATGAAAACTATATTCCTGAGTCTATTGAACCTATTGTTAATGTGTTTAAAAGCTTTTATATTAATCAGTTAGAATTAAATGATAAACATGCTTCCATCTACTCATTACTTACTGTTGTTTTCATCGTTTTAGCTCTTTTTGGTGTTCTTATGAATCTTATTATTTCCATTGTGGATCGCTTCTCAAATAATGGCAAATCTAAGAATAATAAATGTGTTTTATTTGGACCTTGTGGTGCTGGTAAAACTGCTTTATTCAATAAGTTTTTATATGGTCGTCATCCCAAGACAGTGACCTCTATTTCTATGAATGAAGTAAAGGTTATATTAAAAGGAGATGATACAGCTAATCAGAAACGTATTGACCTTATTGATTATCCTGGTCATCCCTCTATGAAGAAGTATAATGATATTATAATATATTATATATATTATATATTATATTATTTTATTGATATTTATATTATATATTATATTTTTTTATTTATATTTATATTATATTATATTATTGATATTTATATTATATGTTATATTATTTTATTTATATTTATATATTATATTATATATTATAAATTATATATAGTGAATTGAATTCTCTTCTTACAGGTTGTTTGTGTGGTATATTTGTAATTGATGGTACTAATCCTAAAATACAAGAATGCTGTGAGTATATATTTATGAATATAGCTTATTCTATAATAATAAACTATAAATATATTTTTATCTTTTTATATCATAATACTATTACTGATTTACATATATATTTCTCTAATTAGATTATTATATGATTTATTTGTAAATACTGAGTTTAATAATAATCCTTCTCCTCTTATAATATGCATTAATAAACAAGATCTTCATAATTGTAAAAACTCGGATATTATTGAAAAGGAATTAGAACAAGAATTGTATATATATATATATGTATTCATTCAATTATTATTTATATGAATTTATTATTATTATTTTTTTATTTTATAATTATATTTTAAAATTAATATATATATATATATATGTATATTATGTATATATAGAGATAAAATAAAAGAATCTCGTGGTTCTATTGAAGAAATTGGCAGTAAACAAACATTAAAATTAGGTGTTGAAGGACAAGTATATATATAATAATAATAATATATACTCATATTAGATTCATGTATTTTCATTAATAATATATATATATATATATATATATATATATAGACATTTTCATTTGAGAATGACGCTCCTTGTAATGTGTATTTCAAAGATATATCTGTTAATAGCGATAAAGATATCAAATTACTTAATGATTTTATTCTTGCTAATTTCTAAATGTAGTCATTATTCTTATCTTTTATTGATATAATCTTTATTTTAATTAAATAATTAAATATTATATACTAATATAACTTTGGGATTTCAGCTTTTTAAAAAGTATTCATATTGTTTTCTTTTATTTTAAATATAAAACAACATAACTGTAATATGCCATATTTACCATTTTCATCTCTTCATCCTATATATGTTCATTTCCGTTGTCAGACACATTTATTAAATTGTGTTCTATTCTAATAGAACATCTTTATCATACAAAAAATTAATGTTTGATTTAAGAGTATAAAAAGTTTATAGAAAACCATAATGCCCACATTATTAGAAATAATTGTTTTCTTGATTGCTTTTGTAATATCATTACTTATTACATTCTTCGTTGTAATTTACATTTCCAAAGTATTTTTTAATCATTTCACTTTTTAATCATATAAAGGAACATTATAATGTTGATGGAAAAGTAGCACTAGTTACGGGAAGTGCTTCTGGACTTGGATTCAAAATCGCGGAACGACTTCTCAAAAAAGGATCTTCTGTTATTTTATGGGATATCAATGAAAAATTACTTGTGGAATCGTATACCAAATTGTCGAAATTTGTGAAGAAAGGACAACATTTGTCATATCAAGTAGTAGATTTAGCTGATATTAATTCTGTATGTTGAAATTATTTATTCTATTGAATATGAAATTATTGTTGATATCATATTATTGATCTCAAGTAGATTTTCTTAGTATATATATATTTTTATTTGTTTAGATTGAGAAATATGTGACAGAAGCTTTGGAAAAGCACGGAACAATTGATATCTTAGTCAATAATGCTGGTGTTATGGAAGCTCAATCCTTACAAACTATATCAATATCTGAATCTCAACATGCATTTTATGTATTTATATAAATGATTTAATTAATTACTTTTTTTTCATATTTTTTTTTATTTGTTATATAAGATGAATATATTATTACTTATTAAAGGTGAATTATTTTTCTCAACTTCAATTAATTAGATTACTCTTCCCTATAATGATTCAACAAAAATGTATGTTTTATATATTATATGTATATAATGTATATATAGCTGGATATATTATATCAATATCTTCGTTAATGGCCGATTTACCAGGATCCTTTTTATTGTATATATATATATATATTATTAGTTATTTTATGAATTAAATAATGATGTTATATAATGAATTATATTATTAGATTATATAATGAATTATATAATTATAAAATGAATTATATAATTGTATTATTTAATGAATTATATATTTAGATTATATACTGAATTATATAATTATATTATATAATGAATTATATAATTACATTATATAATGAATTATATGTTAATTATAAAATAAATTACTTTTTAATAAACTAATAAAAATAATGAATTCTATACATCAACATATATCTATAGTAATTATTGTACTACAAAGACTTCTATTTCTTCTCTACATGCATGCATTCGACAAGAGTTACTCCCTCTCGGCCTCTATAATGATATACATACTTTATGTGTGTATCCCTATATACTTGATACGAATATGTTTAAAGAAGCTATGAATTACACGTATCTATATTTATAGTATAAATTTTTATTCTTAACTATTTTATTTTTTATTTTCTGTATAACTATATATTAGTAATTCAATGATTCATAATCTATGTAGAGATATATGGGGTCGTTTTATTATGACTATTTTCCCGCGATTATCTGCCGATTGTGTGGCGGATACTATTTTAAAGAGCATCGAAAGAATTGATCATATCCGTTATATACCTGTATATTCCTATTCTTATTATTCATTTTTTTTTGGATCTCCTATATATATATATATATATTTTATAGGGATATTTCAGATATTTAATATTATTATTACGTTTCTTCCCTTGTTGGTTCCAAGATGTTGTGACTTCTCTTATGGTATATATATATATATATATCTTAATAAGTATGATGATAATAACTAATGAATTATTATTATCTTTTTATCTATTAATGTAATTTTATATATTATTAACTAGTATCAATGAAGTATTTATTATATATATCTATATAGGGAGGTGGTCATGGAATGGATTCTTATATGAATAATAAACATTCTGATCTTTCTCCTGATTCCATTAGTCTTGAAGAAAAGAAAAATAATTAAATGCTTTTTCATTATATATATTATATCCTTTATATTCTTGTTCTTTAAAAACTTAAAATATATATATGACCTATGCTCCCGTTGTTTTATCAATTTGTTTATTATGAATGAAATTAAAAATACAGTTATTACATTTAAAAAACAACTCTATTTAAAAATCAAAGTAATTATTATCATATATAAAAACTCATTCCTATCGTTCTCTTTTAATAAAAATAAAAAGAAAAAAGAATCCAAATAATTACATAAAATGATTAAAAAAAAAATGAAAACTATGAAAATAAGGAACTAAATAAATAATATATATATATAAACAATATAAAATGATTAGTTATGGAACTTTCTCTTTTCAGGAATAGCAACATCTACTTGAACAATTGAGGATATAAGAAGATCAATTACTTCATTTTTATGAGAAGCATAATCTTTCTTTAAAGTTTCAATTTCATCAGATGTTTGTTGTTCAAGATTCTTGATTTCCTTTTGTTGATCATCACCAAGTTTCTAAGATAAAATTAAGAAATAGCGTACAAGTTTAAAATATATTTAAAAAAAAGAAATTAAAAAAATAATAATAATTCATAATTAAAAGAATTTATATATAATTTCATACAGCTTGTTGTTTTAACTTGAATTCTTCGTCCATCTTGTTACGATATTTATCTATTTGTTGTTTAGATTCAAGACGACCTTGTTCAACAAGTTGTTGTCTCACTATAGTTTAAATAGGTTAAACAGTCTTCCATCATGATAATGAAAAGAAAAAAATAAACAAATTGAATAATAAAACGTACTGTTACGAGCATCGGTAATTAATCTTGAAGCTTCTTCTTCAGCTTTTTGAAGATCATTAATTCCTTGATATCCAGCTTGAGCCATCTTTCTTTATGTAAATAATATTCAAAACAAAAATGTATTATCAATAAAATTGACTGTAACAAAAACAAATCGTTTCAAGTACTCCAAAACGACTTTATTCTTATAAATGGATAAAGACAAAAAAGATCTGTTTCGGAATCTGGGAATTCTGTATTTTCCATTAACAAATAGAATATTCCTCACGATTATTTCATCAAAAGATTTTCCATGTTTTTTATTATTATTTTTTATTTATTGAATTTTCTTAAGATGCATTTAGACTTTCCTATTATGAACTTATGTGGAATCTTGTCAAAGATATATTATTTTCAGCTTGCTGATATAAAAACAATGAAGACAATAGAAGTTTGTCCATGTAATAACAAACAATATAAATAGAAACAAAAAATATCAAAAACAGAAATACAAAAAAGAATAGACAATAATATATAAAAAAAATAAGAACAAGAAGAAAAAAAAGAAAATCACACAAATTTTAAAGTTTTATTTTTTTATCAGAAGCTTTAGTAACGGGAACAGAAGGAGAAGGAGCTACTCTCTTTTTGTTTTCTTTACTTTTATAAAAGAATTTACCATCTTGATCCTTAAAACTAGCTTTTGGCTTTCCAGTTTCGAAATCAACAGTTGTATATCTTCCTTCAAGCTATATTATTTGGTAGATAATAGAAAAATATTTAAGATATATTTAAGATATATATAAGATATATTTAAGATATATAAGATATATAAGATATATTTAAAATATATATAAGAAATATATAAGATATATATATATATACTTCAAGTGTACCCGATTTTTTAACAGCATTAAGAACTGAATCTCCTCTTTTATATTGAATATATGCAATTCCTTTTGTTCTACCTGTTTGTGTCCAACGAGGAATACGTACATTAACAATAGGTCCATATAACATGAAAGCATTTCTAATTTGTTCTTCATCATATTCATAAGGAATATTCTTCACAAATACAGTATCACAATTAGCAGGAACAGAAGTAATAGAAGATTTATTTTGAACTACTATATATATATATATTTATTATATATGTAGAACAAAATAATAATAAATATGAATAATATATATATATATATATATATATATATATATATATATATATATACCAGGAACAACTCCATTAGCACGTTGAACACGTACATATCGTTTCCCCATATATTCGTGATCCTTCTTAAGAGCCTCAGTGATGCAGGACTCGTCATCAAATACCACGTGACAATAACCACGACAACGACCACTATCTTGATATCTATATATATAGAGAGATAATAATAATAATAATAATAATAATAATAAACATATAATAAACATAATAATAAACATAATATCTATTTTACCTTGGCATTTTAACTTGTATAATATGAGATTTTAATTCTTTGAAGAATTCTTGAATATCAGCTTCTTGTGTTTCATAAGGTAAGCCATCAATATATACTTCTCCTTTACTATATATATAATAATAATTAGTATTATTATAACTCTACATTATCATAAAAAGTAATATAAATATATATCTACAAAATAAATATATAAGACATAATAGTAATAAAATAAATATGAATAGAATCATAATATATACGGCGACCCAGTAGATAAAGTAGATTTGATTTCTTTTGATTTTTCTTCTTTTTGTTTTTCTTCATTATTCTTCTCATCTTCTGTAGCATTACGACTCTTATGATTACGTTTTAAAGCTCTTTTAAACATAGTTATAGAAAGATCAATTGGTTCTCCATTTATACCAACTTTAAATAATAATAAATCACCAAAAAATTTATCTTGAGGAGGATCAATTGCCATATGAAGAGGGTTTTCTGGAAGATTATCACCTGAATAACTAGAAATATGTTCATTATATAAAATTGTCAAATAAACTATATCAAAACACACTAACAAATAATAAATCTATCAAAGGATCATATTAAAATACCTTAAAACAGCAATTTGACTTCCTTCCATTTCACCAATATATTCTAATTCAGCGTTAAAAAGCTTGAAAAGCTCATCTTTATCTTGTAAGTCAATCACAACTTCTTCATAATCACCATTTGATCTAGAAATAACACAACGTCTTTTAACATGTTCAGACTCCTTTTGATCATCTTCTACTTGCATTTCATCTACTTTTTCAACTTCATCTACTTTTTTTCCCATATTTTCATTAACCATTCTTTTCAATCTAATTATATGTGCCAAATAAACGTTAAATAAATAAAATTAAATATACTTTTAGAGTTAATTGAAGTCTTTTTTGTTTTCTTTTTAAGAAAATTGGATGGTTTTTTCTCACTCACTTTTCTTATTTTCCCAGAAATCTACTCTTTTTCTACCTACTTCTTTATTGACGCTATATATCGATATCTCATAAACAAATTAAAATAATCGTGATTATTTTTCTGGATGGATACAAATGAAATTGCATTTCGAATTTCTTTTTAAAATCAAGAATCCATAGAGTTTAAAAACAAAATTCTTTTTTTACACATTTTCACATGAGCGTATGTTAAATTTATATTTTAATGTATTAATCAATCTAGAGAAAAGCGTGGGGTCTTTGGGATCCTGCTGAACATGGGTTAGCACCAGATTTCTGGTTAACCAATTATACTAAAATGAAGGGGTGAGGTTGTAAGTTACCACAAGCTAAACTGTTGGAATATTTAAAAGCTGTGAAGAATAACGATAATAAATCGAATGAAACCCCTGGACTAGATTGTGCTGTTGTCAAGTCTAAAATACCTGGATATGTATGATTTATTTAAAATCTAATCATTATTATTCATTTCGTTTTTTTTATTTGTTTGCTTTTATAATTATGAGCATAACTTTAAAATAGTATTCTAGTATATTATAATGAAAGTAATACCATTTATTTATAGTATTCTATTTCTACTACTGATTTCTTCTATCCTCTAATTGATGATCCTTATCTTCAAGTAAGCTTTTATTTAAAGTGTCTATAATAAAAATGATAATAGTTATAATAATAATATAATAATGTTATAATAATAATATAATAATGTTATAATATTAATAATAATATAATAATAATTATAATAATAAATATATAATATTATATATAGGGTCGTATTGCTGCTTGTAACGTTATTTCTGATATGTATGCCATGGGTGTCATTGAGATTGATACGATGCTTATGATTCTAGGTGTTTGTCGAGAGATGCCTGAAAAAGAAAGAGATTATTCTACTCGTGAAATGATTCGTGGATTTAATGGTATTTAGAATACATATTATATATTAATATTTTTTATAGAATTTAATTTAGAATTAAATTATTGATTTATTTTATTTATTATTTTTTCTTCTGTTTATACTTTTTTATTTTTTTTTTAAATATATTATTTCATTTTTCTATTATTATTATTATATTATTATTATTATATTTTTTCATTTTTATATTATTATTTCATTATTATTTCATTATTATATTATTATTTCATTCTATATTTTCTTCTTCTAAAGATATTGCTCATATTGCTGCAACAAATGTGACAGGAGGTCAGACAGTAATGAACGAGTGGCCAATGATTGGTGGTGTAGCTACATCTATTAGTAAAGAACCAAAAATTAAAGGTTTACCTTGTGATTATGATGGTAGTATACCTAATGAAGATGAAGAAGGTGATTTCATTTGGCCAGATAGAGGAGAAGCAGGAGATGTTCTTATATTAACTAAACCCATTGGTACACAAGTATTTATTATTCTAGATATATTTATTATATTTATATATTTATTATTATTATTTTAATAAAAATATATAATATATATATATATATCTATATAGGCTGCTGTGAATACCTTTGAATGGATTCGTAAGCCTGCTTCTTGGGCGAATATCGAGGATATTATGACTTATGATGATATTATTAAGACTTATAAGATGGCATGTGACTCTATGTCTTTCCCTAATTTGATTGGTGCTCAGTTGATGCGTAAGTATCATGCTCATGGTTGTACAGATATTACAGGGTTTGGTATATATGGTCATACAAATAATTTAGCAGAACAACAACGTAATAAGATTAATCTTATTATAAAACGTCTTCCTGTTATAGTGAATATGCTCACTGTTAATGATTATCTTCATGATAAATTCCGTTTCCATACTGGATTAAGTGCTGAATCTTCAGGTGGTCTTATGATAATGCTACCTCCTCAATATGCTGAAAGTTACTTAAAAGAATATAAGGAGTTAACTGGCCATGAAGCATGGATTGTAGGAGAAGTTGTTGAAGGAGAGAACAAGTCTATTCTTGATAAAGATATGGAATTATTTGAAGTAGAAGAATGGTAAAGAGAGAGAAAGAGAAGTAGTTTTTATTATTTAAGTTTAAAAAATAAGAATTTATATATATATACAAATATGTATAGATTCTTTTTTTTTAGATTTGATTAATGGTACAGTTTATATTTAAGGGTTTCATTTATATATTTATTTGAATTATTCTTTCTAACTTTTATATATTGTTAGTTTGATGTAATTTATAATTTTTTAAACATTTATATATATATATATCTTATTTTATTTATTTAATATTTATTAATTCTATGAATTGAATGATAATGACATATATTTAATAGAATCCAACAGCTATAAATATATATTAATAAATTTTTTGATGAAGTGTCATATGAAAGCTTAGCTGTATGAATACAGAACAAATTTATTCTTTATTGCTTCTATTTTATAGTTTAATTAGTTTATATTGTTTTGTAAAATGTAATTTTTTTTTAATCTTAAAAAAAGAAAAGAAAACAATATATATTTAAATAAAAATATATATAATGTATATCCTAAAAAACAATATAATTAATAAAGAAATACAATAGTTTTATATGAAAATGAAGTGAAAGCAAGTTGACAAAAAAAAACTAAATAAAACAATACATTGAAATGAAAAGAAAAAAAGGAATATAAAAAATATAATATTATACATATATAATTCATTATAAAAAGAAAGGAAATCATAAATACTTCTATAAATTCTCTTTAATAAATAGAAATTCTATTTACATATCGGCATCTAAGAGGGGTTCAATTTGTTTCAAAATAAATTCAACATCCTTCTTTTTCAAATTAGGTATCATAGAATTCTTTTTATTAATTTGAGTTTTCTTTAATTCTTTACATCTCTTTAATACAGAATATATGTTAGATAAAGTCAAACGACTAAGTTGAGTAGCACGAGCATCTGAATTCAGTACAGATCTTAAATTATCTGAAAGTAAATAATCTAATAATTGACGAAGAGATCTGAATATTTCAATAAGATCTGGAATATCACATTTTTCAGCGAATGTTTCTAAAGACGAAAGATCGAGATTTAAATTGAATAAATCGACACAATTAATAGGGAACTAAAGAGAATGGAAGAATATTTAATAATAATATATCAATATATCAATATATATATACATCTTCATCATAAAGTAATTCTGATATTTTATCGGATATATTTTTAAATGTAGTAAAATGAGCAGCATCACGAATAGAAGAGGGTAATATATCAAGAAGAGAAAAGATAACTTCTAAATAGTTAATAAGAGCAGTTATATTCGAATGAGGTTTATTATTAGGAGTTGTTTCTAAGAAATTGATAGTAGAATATTCAGCAAGAAGTTCATCAGACTAAATAGAGAAAGGAATAGAGATATAGAATAGAATAAATAATAATAATAATAATAGCATAAATATATATATATACTTTATTACCAATTTGTTCAAATAAAGTACCTTGTAATTTTCCTTGTACTTGCATAAATTCGCGGGAAATACCATCAAGATTATAATCAGCTGCTTGTTCTCCCGTGGGAAGATTCTCCTTCTTTGTACCAGTCATAGTTCTATATAATAATAATAATAATAATAATAATAATAATAATAATAATAATAATAATAATAATAATAATAATAATAATAATAATAATAATAATAATAATAATAATAATAATAATAATAATAATAATAATAATAATTTGGTTAATAATAATAATAATAATAATAATTTGGTTAATAATAATAATAATTTGGTTAATAATAATAATAATTTGGTTAATAATAATAATAATAATAATAATAATATGTATACAAGATAATATTTTGGAAGTGTTTGGCAGCAGTGGAGAAATAGCCGCTATTAAGCGAATGATACCCTAATTGTAACGGTTGTAATTCGTTAACATTTTCAGAGGGATCTGTAACTTCTTTCACGTGATGGAATAAATTCTTACATAAATCAAATAATTCTCTGTTAATATCATATATATTCACAGCTTTAGCAAATTTCATTAATATAGTTAAATTATTAAATATAATATAAAGACAATTTGGAACGACAGACGTAAAATCCATTGAAATAGGGAAATCACCCTATAATAATAATAATAATAATAATAATAATAATAATAATAATAATAATAATAATAATAATAATAATAATAATAATAATAATAATAATAATAATAATAATATATACTTGAGGTAATTCTTGAATAAGTCCATATCTATATATATTCTCTTCATAATCTTTTTGATCCTTACAACTATAATTACCGAAATCCTCGCGGGAAACAACAGCATCAATATCACTATATAATCATAATTTTATTATTATTATTATCTAAAACATAGACAACTTTAATTATATATATATAGATATATATAATTATAATTAAGTCATATAATATACTAGCAAGCTTGTTTTTGAATATTATGTACAGCGAGTTCGAATAGATTATTCTTAAGGTCAAATATAGAAGTAACATTCATAGAATATGGAGGTTGAGACATACATAAACCATAAGTCCATAATGCAGATTCAATAGTAATTAATTCATCTAATCCTGAAATCTTCTTTAAATGGTAGTCTATAGCTTCAATAAGAGCTTTCAAATTACGATCAAATAAAGCTTTTAACTGTATAAATTAATAATAATAATAATAATAATAATAATAATAATAATAATAATAATAATAATAAATGTATATATACTTCTTGATTGGATATAATAGGTTGAGGTCCACGTTGAATTGTTTCTTCAACAACGAAAAAGGAAATAGATCTTTCTAATAGATCTTGAAGACTATATATATGATTTAATAAATAGAGTATTATATATATATATATATATATATATATATATACAGAGAGAGGAAGAGTGTGGTATCCATCGATGTTAAGGAGTGATCCGCCATAGTCTCAAAGTTAGCTTGCTCCTAAAGGAGACATAATAATAATAATAATATAATAATAAACATAATAATAATAAATATAATAATAATAATAAACATAATAATAATAAATATAATAATAATAATAAACCTACAAGTCTCTTTTCTTTGTAGAGATATACGAAGTCGTCCATTTTATTCATATATTCATATACATGTAAACACTGATATACAGTAGATATATCAATACTTTCAATTAATTCATCCAAACTAGCTCCAACAGACTCCTTATCTATATATATATATATATATATAGGATTAAAGAATAATACATATTAATATATATATATATATATACTTCCATTATTATTACTATCTAGAGTACCCTATATATAATAATAAATATATAACTATATAATACTTACAATATCATTCATCTTTTCACAAGTTTTTTGGAATAATGTCTTTCCCACGGGAGTAGACACAATAGCAATCTTTTCGGTCCATTCAACAAATGAATCATTAACAGCATCCTATAAATATAATAATAATACATAATAAATAATAATAATAAATATAAACATAAACATTAACATAAATATAATAACAATAAACATAAACATAATTATAAATATAATAAATAGAATCAGTTTAATTTCCTTAATATATATATACAATGACACGATCTATTTGGGGTTGAATAAATGCCTGTATATTACGACTAAGTCTACAATTAGGGATATCTTTTAAATAACTTCTTAATGTATATATAGTCTTTAATGCAGGGAAATATTTATTTTCAGATAACTATACATGATATAATAATAATATATAAATAAATAAAAAAGTAAATATAACAAAAAAATAATAAAAGTATATAAACATCAAAATATACTTGTCGTTGAGCCTTTTCAGCAATCGTAATAAGATTATCAAATATATCAATACTCTTCGAAGCATCATCGATATGATCTTGTAAACAACGGTAACTTAAATATTGTTCAGCGACTCCCAATGTTCTAAAGAAAGAGAAAAAATAAAACATTTTTCATTATTATTGAAGAAATGGAGATATAAAAACATACTTTTCAGCAGAAGAGCCAATTTCTTCATGGAATCCTTCAATATCACTCTATGAATAATATAATTAATCATATGGAAAACAAAGAAAAAATACCTTTAAAGATTCTAAATCATGTTTTATACTACTCACACCATCGAGACTACTACCGAATTGAAGATAGTTTTTATCACAAATTTCATGAATAGATCTATATTGAAAAATATGTTTTCATCTTGTTAATATCACATTAATATATAAAAATAGAAAATATATAATTGTGAATAAATTATGATAAAAAGTAAAAGAAATACTGATCTTTTTCTTTGATGTATTGGTCAAGAGTAGTGAGAAGTGTATCGCTCCATCCTCTACTAAGAGCAGTTTTTAATGTAGGAGTGATTTGTAAATCACCATTCAATTGTTGGAGCATAGCTTGACAGCTCTCTTTAGGATCAACGGTATTAATCGTACGATCCTTCTCCGTTTGTTTTTCAGAACTCATTTTTATAATTAACTTATTACAGAAATGATAGATAAAGTTTAAAAAAATCCTTTTCTTTTGAAGCATGATTAGGCTACAAAGACGGCACTTTAGCAAAAAAACAATAGCATTTTGTATCGTTTACGGGGAAAACACATGATACAGGGAATTCTTCTATTATTTCATGATAATTTAATACTGTTCTTAACAAATAATTATGTTTTGCACTTTTCTATTTTTGAGTCATTCTTGATGGATAATCATGAATAATATAATATTGTTATCAAATATTTCTGGTTGTTTTTTGGTGGCAAATTATTTGAATAACAGAAACAGCAACTAATTGATTCCCGTTAGTATTCTAGAAATAATGGGGAGAAAACATTTTTATTATTAATTGACGACATTTCTAGAACTCCTTTTCTTCAAAAGAAACAAAAGAAATTTCGAATTGCTAGAAAAATGGAAAACTGTTTTTGAACTTTCATAGTTGAGTAATTTGTCTATTATTTGCTAATTCAGTATTTCCTTAACTATAAATACTTAAAATGAGTGTTACTATTCGTTACACAAGTAAAAAAGAAACTGATATAAAGGTACAGTATGAAGATGATTATACTTTTGGTTGGTTAAGAGAGTTTGCTCATAATTCCTATGAAATTGAGAAAGAAAATGTAGTTTTTCTTTATAAAGGAGAAATTATGGATGTTGATGAAGATATTATGTTCGATTTCGGGATAAAAGAAGATGACGTTATTGTTGTCTTCGATAAAACAAAGAACTATGCTGCAAAAGTTGAATATCACGAAACAAATCTGACTTGTTATCCCAAAGTTGAATATACTTTTGGAACTTTAAAGTCCAGGCTATTAGAAGTATGTTTTGATAATGAATATCTTTTATATTCTTAGTTTATAATAATATATATATGTATATATATATATTTTTTCTAAACATGATGTGATTGTTCTTTTAAGTTTCTCAACTATTTAAATTTATTATTTATTTTTTAAAACTTTTCTATATGTATATATTTAATGATATCTCTAGACGATAAAGAAAACAACTGGATCTTATTCTGATGTTATAGATGGAGGTTTATATTTAATTTGGGAAAAAACTATATTATCGGATGAGAAAACGATTAAAGACATGAATATAAAGCCAGAAAAACTTATTGTTGAATATAAAATGATTGTACGTTAGTTATTCTAAATATTAGTCTATGTATTTTATTTTTTTGTATATTATATATATAATTTTTATTTTTTTTTTAATATTCAAATGTATATTATAATTCTAATAAATATGATTCAATATTAATTTTATTATATATATATATTAGGAGAAATCTAAAATACATCAAATACGTAATTTACCTGATTTGAATTCATCCACTATCTCTACAAGATCCGAGAAAGAACAAGAACGAAAGAAACTTCAAAAGAAAGAATCTATACGTTCATTATTTGGTTTAATACCTTATATAAAAGATCTTTGGAATCGTAGACCCTCAAAAGAAGAGTTGCGTCATAATACGTTACTTTTATTTGGAATACAAATCATACCGTTACTTATATTCTTTATTTGTTCTATGTCTCAAGTATTATCGAATTTCGCTTATTTAGTTGTTTTCCTCTTCTTTATCTTATGTGCTAACATAAGTATTCTTTATAATATCATTCAAACTATTCATGTATTTAATTCTACATATTTAAATCTTATTTTCGCTATTCCTTTATGTCCAACGGCTACTTACTTTCTTCTTAAATATTGTGTTAGTCGAAAATTACTATTTTCATGTCTTGTTGCTATTCCTTTTGAACAAATTGTATATTCTGTTTGCAAATATCAACGACCTAGTATATATATATATTCTATTATTCTATTATTCTTTATATAGTTTATAAAAGACCTGTACCTACATCCCGTGTATATATATAATTCTTTTTTTATTTAATATGATATATATATATATACATATTCTATATAAACACATACTCTCTAGCCTTCTATAAATACATCATATATATCTACACCTCAAAATCGATCTTCTTCTCCTTCTGAACCTGCTTTAAATACATCTACAGCTTCTTTATTCAATACTTCTATTCATTCTACTACTTCTTCTATTCCTTCTATGGCTAACAATACACCTCTTCTCTATGATTATACTATAAGTTCTCTCTCTTATACTCCTGACGATATTACTCCCTTTGTTAAAGAAGCAAAATCTGTATCTTTAGGTATTGCTATACCTACATTCAGAACTATATTACCAGGACGTATTGAAGGAGCTTCTCTTTGTATATTCATATTTATATATTGTTTTTTTCTAGTTTTATTTTGTTGTTGGTATTGCTCTTTTTATGCAAAATTCATATATTATTCTTTATATATTAAAAAATTAAATATTATTCCTTATATATTAAAAAATTCATATATTATTCTTTATATATTAAAAAATTAAATATTATTCCTTACATATTACAATTCTTATTATTAAAACTATTCTCTTTCATATTGTTAATTATTATTTTATAAAATTTATAATAATCTATAACTTTTTTTTTCTATTTCAACTCTAGTATTCCCAGATTTATCATTTACTGCTCCTCCTAATTCTCATGTCAATTTCACTGTTTATATGAACGAATATATTTTTGCACAAGGAAATGGTGAAGATATTGGTGATTATCAAGGTGATGAATATGCATTTACTATCGATTCTCAACAACAATTCAATGGAAAAATCAATTTCAAAGTTGTTTGCTATTCTTTCAATTAATTCCATTTATTCTCACTGTTCGTTTTCTATCATTTGACTTTCCTGTCCAGTTTTATTTAATTGTTTTTGTTTATTTACATATTTATTGCTGGCTTTTTGTTAATTTTTGTTAAATTGTTTTTGATTCTTTGACCAAATGAATTTATCAAGTTTCTAAAACGAGGATCTAGTCAAGAACACTATTTTGTTTCACTGTAATTTTTTTAAATAAATTATTTTTTATTATACCTTGTATCGTTATTTAATTGTCATACTTCATCAAATACATACTTCATACATCCAGACAGATCCTCTAGTGAGTCAGTTTTCTGTAAAAAGCAATAAAAAAAACATAAGGTGGATAAGAAAAGGAACTCTATTATTTTGATTGGCTTCTTTGTGTAAACTGTTCAATAAAATTAATCTGAATTTTCCAGAGATTCTCACCGTATAGAGTTCCATGGAATTAAGGATATTTGTGATTGTTTTATTTAAATGTTTAGAATAGATTATTATTCATATAAATAATTTATACAATATGTTTGCGTGTTTAGCTCCAAATCGTCTCTACAAACTTCCTTATATTGACTACTCGTCAATTCAAGTACTTTTTACTCATTCTTGTTTCCAATATGTGTCTTTTTTCAATTTTAGAACCCTACTCTTGTTTCCTATCCTATTGATGGTGATCGTAAGCATGGAATTTTTCGACAAACAGGTATTGATGAACTTTATACTACTCCATTTCCTGATAAACCTTGGATAAAGACTACAACATATCCTTTCTTATAATATAATGAATAGTTTCATTTATAATTTTTTGACTTTATTCTTGTATTGTCCATTTTGTTTCTTTTTTTTTCTTAATATGGAACAGATATGTTAGAAAATAGTTCTAAAGAATATGCAAATAATCGTTCACTAGGTGAACGTATTGAAAATGCTGATGGAACTTATGGAGAGTATGCTATTTATATATTAAGTCACTTTTTTTTAGAAAAACTATAAAATAGTAGTTATTCTTTTTTATATTATATTATATATATATAGATATCGTTATATAACTTTTGCTCAGTTATTTACTCGTGTTATCCGTCTTGGCCGTGGTTTACGTCAATTATGTCCTTTTATAAATCGAGAAGATCCAGTAGGTGTATATAGTGTGAATAGCAGTAACCTTCAAACTGCTTGTCTTGCTATCCATTCTCAAGTATATAGAATATATATATATAATGCTGATTCTTTCTGTATTCGTTTCATTATTATTTTTATAATAATATTTCATATTATACTCATTATTCTCTATTCATTATTATAATCAATAATAATTATAATTCTTTTTTTTTATTCATTATTATAATTAATAATAATTATAATTCTATTATTCTCTTTTCATTATTATAATCAATAATAATCATAATAATAACTCTAATATTTTCAATAGAGTTTGCGTGTTGTTCCTCTTTATGATACTCTTGGTGCACATGCATGTGAATATATATGTAATGAAACTCAACTTCAAGTGATTTTCACCACATTCAATCATCAAGAAGATATGAAGAAACTTATAGGTATATATATTATAATATCTTTATATATATTAATTGCACAATCATATAGATTTCGTTATTTTACTATATATTATTTACATTATTTTTATTCCTATATTTCTATATAGTAAGTTGTCCTTCAATAAAGGTAATCATTATATTAGATAAAGACATTGAATCTATTCCTGAAGATTATCTTCCTTCCTCTGTTTCTATCTATCGCTTTGATGATGTATATATATTTAATTATGATTTTAATTATTATTATCTTTATATATATGTATATAATTAATTTTTATTTTTCAAATTTATTTATTTTCTTTCATATCGTGAATATATTTATTTAATAATTATAATTACTATATATTTTTCATTTCTATTTATCTCTATTTTCTATGCCTCTATATATAGGTATTACAGAGTGGTCCAGAAGAATCAGAGTATCATATTCGTGAAGACGACTGGAGACCTTCTGCTGATACTATATGTCATATATTCTATACTTCAGGAACTACAGGCAATCCAAAAGGAGTATTAATCTCTCATATTGGTATTATGTTTACTGCTGCATCCTTCTTAAATGGAATTGTAGGTTTATTATTATTATTATTATTATTATTATATTATATTATTATTATATTATATTTAATATATCATTTATTATCATTTATTATCATTTATATAAATATCATAGTGATCTACATAAATTATATTATATATAGTTATATCGTGGACAAGAGATAACAGAACGTGATGGTGTATTTTCATATTTACCTCTTGCTCATGGATATGCAACTTCTGTTGAATTAGCAGTATTATCTCGTGGTGTTCGTATTCCATATTTTACTGGATCTTTAAAGAATATCTTACCTGATGTCAAAGAAGCTGCTCCTTCTTTGTTTATTGGTGTACCTCGAGTTTTAAATCGTATTAAAACAGGTATTATTAATCAATTTGCTTCTTTTAATTATATTAAGCAAATATTTATTTCATGGTGTATACATTTCCAAACCTTAGCTACTCGTAAAGGATATAGACATGCTCTCCTTGATAAACTTGTATTTAATCAATTAACTGCTATGTTTGGAGGAAATCTTCGTTTCTTTGCTGTTGGTGCTGCTCCTATGAATCCAGAAGATTCTGAATTCTTATCTGTTTGTTTTAATGCTCCTTTATTAGAAGGATATGGATTAACAGAAACTAGTGCTGCTGCATTTATGACTCTTAATAATGATCATAGTGTTTATGGAAATGTTGGTGCTCCTTTTATTGCTACTGAATTTAAATTAGTTTCTTGTCCTGATATAGAATATACAGTAGATGACGAACCATGTCCACGTGGAGAAGTTTGTATTCGTGGTGGTTGTTTATTTAAAGGATATTATAAGAATGAAGAAGAAACAAAGAAAGTTATGGATGAAGATGGATTCTTCCATACAGGCGACATTGGCAGATTAAATCCTGATAATTCACTTACAATTATTGATCGAAAGAAGAATATCTTTAAAATGGCTCAAGGAGAATATATTGCTGCTGAACATTTAGAAAGTGTATATGAAGAAAGTCCTTTAATTGGACAATTATTTATATATGGAAATGGCCATGAACGTTATCTTGTAGGTATTGTAGGAGTTGATCCTGTTCTTGCTATTCAAAAGATGAAAGAATTGAATATGGATGTTATTGACTATAAACAAGAAGGATGGGAAGAATCTTTTAAAAAGAATGTTCAAACATCTATTTTCCATGATTATGTATTAGAACTTTTACATCAAAAAGCTGAAAAAGCACAACTTCGTGGATTTGAAGTTATAAAAGAAATCTATATAGAATCACATTATGAATCAAATAATATGATCTTTGCAGAAACTAACAATATGCTTACTCCCTCATTCAAATTAAAACGATATAACTGTCAAAAACATTATCAATCTATTATTGATGATCTCTATAAGAAAATCAATACTACTTCTATGTAATACTCTATACACATATTTTCTTTTATACATATTTCTTATTTGTAAAATATATATATTTATATCACATATTCTGTTTTTATTTCTTTTATATAAGTTTTTTTTAAATTTATATAAACATTTACTTTTGATAACCTTTTGAAATTCTTTTGTTTCTTTTGATATATATTATATGTACTATTTTTTCTGATTTCGTTACAGAAGATATTTTTAAGCATTTAGGATAAGTTATATTCTTTGTTTTGTTCTCTTCTCTTACTTCTAGTATTTAAATTTTTACTATTAACGATGTTTTTCTCACCATTTTTACTATTTTCAGCAATCATGTGTTTTTCAATTTTGGTAACACTCTAGTTTATTTGTAAATGTCAGGATCTATTATTAGAGTGAACATTAAGTGTTTTAACTGACTCATTATTAACTGAATTAATTTCTTATTATGAATCTAAGTATGATGATACTCACTAGCTAGAGCAGTTCACTTGTATGTTATACGAATATCATTAATTCTCATATTATATACTAAAAATAATCTGATACTCAAAATTGTAACATAATTTTGATAAAAAAGTATATCAATAAAAACAGAATTCTCTGTGAAACCCAAAGCAAATATATATAATATTTAAAAAATTATTTTTAGGAATAAAACTCATAAAATATATCCCTGTAACTAAAATTAGTGAACAATATATAAAAGTTTTATTCGTGTTTTAAAGTATACGTTTTTAAAAAAAAAACACAACATATTATCATTCTTATATTATATATATATAATAAACATGCCTTCATATAAGAACTATTCTGTATTTCTTATTGATATGAATCTTTACTATCCTTTAGAATTCTTGGGATCCATCAAGTGGTTCAAGTCGAGCTAGAGTATACATGTGATTTTCACATAAAAATAATATACTATGAATATAGGCATCAAAAACAGTATCAGTAAGTCAGACGAGTTCTACAAAACAAACTCAACCAAATGTTGTAGCAACTGCTCCGATAAGACAGCCGAACAATGCTTTTGTAAAGGAAGAGCCTAAAAAGGAAAGTAAAACTCATAAGATATGGATGATGATTCGATGGAAAGTTCTTATCCTTGCGATTATTTTATTAATTATGCTTCTTTTCCAAGTATTCTTTTTTCTTTTCATAAATGAATTAATGTTTTATTTATTTTTCATGTAGATTGCATTCACTTTCTTTCCAAGTTTTGTCATCAGTTATTTCTGCATCAAACCTCAAAAAGTACGTTATGTTTAATAAGTCTTTTTCAATGTTTCTTCTTCTTTTTCAATGTTTCTTTCTCTTTTTCTTCTATTTATTAAAAAACATAATTACTACCATTTTTCATATTATTCTATATCTTTCTAGTCAGCTTCCTTAGTTGGTTTATTGTTTTCTCCATTTGTACATGATTCTTGGATTTATTTATTGAGTGATCTTCCAGTATTCTTATTATTGTCTATTTTATTGTTATTAAGAGGGAAATCACGATATATTTGTGTATCTTTAATTTCTGTTCTTTTTGGAAATTGTTTTGTATTTATTTTTGGAGAATCAGGAAAGATTTATTATGGTCTTGGAGGTATTTATATAAGTATTCTTTATTGATTTTAAAAATGATATTTTATGTAATATTATTATGAAATTAATATATATCTATAATTCCTGAAGTATCGTTATTTCTAAAGATATCTTATGAAATTACGTTACTCTATACTATATGATTATCTATAATATATATTCAAATAATAATAGTTTTACCTTATATTATTTTTTATTCTTCTTTATTTCCTTTAGTCTACGTATTTGGTCTTTTGAGTTATATATATCTTTCTTCGTTATTGGAATTGAATTGGCCACCAAAATGTAATTCACATAGGTATATATATATAATACTATAAATAAATATAGGATCTCTATTTTATAGTATGACAGTTATATATATATATGCATATTATTATACTATTATCTATTGTATATATAGTATCAAAGCTTTTATTATTGCGTTAGTTGCAAGTATGTATATTGTATGATATCTATTATATATTCTATAGCATTGATTCTCATTTTATTTTATTATTTTGATCTCGTACCTTTCCAAATTTATGGGTATATACATATTATATGTTTATTTATATATATATATATATATATATATATATATATAATCTTCTATCTATCCTCTTTAGTTGGCAGTTGCCTGTAGGCGGTTGTCTTGGAGGTATATTAGCAGCAGTTATTCTCTCTGTTCCTATTATTCAAAAAGTACTTCGTATCTCAACTGTATATATATTAGTTTATTTCATTATTATTTTTTATTCTTCATATTATTATTTTTTTAATATTTCATATTATTTTTTTAACTTTTCACATTCTTATTATAATTATTATAATTATTGATTTATAAAATGAATATATTTTATCCATGTGAGTAGATAGTGTCTATATACTTATGAGTTTTCTCTCTCTACATATATCTATATATAGCCTTCAAAATCTAGATCTTCTTCAGTTACAGATACCCATATAAAACAAATTACACAAGAGACGACAAATACTACTACTACTAATAATAATAATACGGATACTACTCATGCAAACTCTACTTTACAATCAAAATCAAATACTATTTCTATTCCTATTCCTAATAACAAATCAAATCAAGTAAATTCAAATGTTTCTAAAATGAATTCTCAATTAGATTCTACTTCATCTTCTTTTCCTCAATCTCAATTTACATCAAATGCTGTTCTTGCTCCTTCTACACTTCCAGAGAAACCAAAACCTTCTTTTAATCCACTTAATTTAATTGCTGGTTTATTTGAAAAGAAATCAAAACCTATTACATTTAAACCTATGGATGATAATAATCAGGATTCTTTAATTACACCTTTATTTACTCATGAAAAACGTATGTCTTCTTCTTCTATTCCTACTGAATCAAATTCAGAACTTTCCAGTCAAAGGAATACTAATTTTGATGGACAAGATGATTTTGTGAATGAAGTGAAGAATAATCCGTTTATAGGAAGAAGAAGTAGTCAAGAAAAAGATGAAGAAAACGAAGAAAATATATATAATAATAAGAATCCTTTTGCTACAGAAGAAGAAATAGAGGATAATAATAGTAAAATAAAAGAAAATATATATAATAATAAGAATCCTTTTGCTACAGAAGAAGAAATAGAGGATAATAATAATAATAATAAAGGAAGGAATCCATTTAGTAATGAAACAATAGAAGATAATGATGAAAAAGAAAAGTCTCAAGAAAGAAATCCATTTGCTAATGAAGAATCAAGAATAAATGTTACTACTACTACTTCTCCTGCTATATCTCCTTTTACTGCTCTTACTCAAAAAATGAAAGAATCATTAAAAGAGTCAGATCAATTTATTCAATCAATTCAAAATGTAGTTGAAACTGATATAAATAAGAATACTATTTATCAATCAACAAATCCTTTTGATTCTATAGGTGAAAATGAATTGAATAGAGAGATATCTGAAGATAATAATAAGAAACAGAAACATCATTTTAAACGTGAATCGTTGAATCCATTTGATATAACAAATCAAGAAGAAGAAGAAGAAGAAAATAATGATGATGATGAAGAAGAGATTATTACTATTTCTCAAGAGAATAAGCAAAATATTCTTCATCAGTCAACAAATCCTTTTGATATGGTTTCAACAGATAGCGATACACAAATTAATTCTAATGAAAATATACATACAAATGAAGTATCGTCATATTCTAAAAAGAAATTATCAAATCCCTTTGATGAACAATATATAGAAATAGAAGAAGAAAAAGATAATCATGATTCTTTGTTAAATCATTCTTTAAATCCTTTTGATTCATAAAATAATCATAAATCTTTATTAAATCATTCTTTAAATCCTTTTGATTCATAAGTATGTCATTCTATAACTTTGTATTTTAATTCTATTTCTTTATCAATGAAATAAATCTTGTTTTCAAGTTTTATAATTAAAATTTAATTAGTTTTCTTTTATTATATATAGTATATATATCTTTTCAATAGTTCTTTTTTTATTTTTATTTCCTCATTCATTTTTTTTTTATACCATGTCTTGTTACTTTTATAGATTAGTTGTTATACACTTTATTTTATATTCATTATATAAAACGTTCTTATTCATTAATAATTCTTTTTTTATTTTTGCATGGTTTCGTTTTTTATAGTTCTTTATTTATATCTACAAAAATTGTTACTCTTATATGAAATAACAGATAAAAAGAATAATAGACTTTGTGAGTAGATTCTTGATAAGAAAAATAAATTGTTAAGCAAAGACATTTATCACATAGATAGAGAGAATTCAGATAAAAGAATTAAAAACTCTAGTTTTAATTGTCGTCATAAAATTCTGAATGGCAGATAAATGAAATGAAATGATGATTCTAAAGAATAGAATGAGATTGATAGAGATATCACAAAGATAAAAAAATAAGATATTTTTGTGATTTTTTAAGAAAAAACAGTTTGAATGTGCAAATGAATTCTCTGAAAGAAGGGGGGATGAGCCGGTGTTTGTCATAAAAAACAAATGATGATTCTTTTTTCTTTGTTTAGAGCTTGTTATATGCTTTAATTTGTGATCTATAACGTTCATTTATATATAGGAAAAATATGGAAGATTCTAAGAAGTCAGTAGAGATGTCAGAAAGTGAAAAAAGCTTCTTTGAGAACTCATTGTATTCTGTCATGTATGAAACCAAAGTGATCCAACAGCAATTTTCTAATTTCCAACAACTATTTGATACGTATGTCACAAATACAAATTCATTTCTTGTTTTTGCAGTAGATTTCTTTCACGGTCGATGCAAATCAGCATTCGATACTAATCAGTTATCGAAACCAAGTGTAAATGATAGTCCTGCAACAAAAAGTGGGTCTTCAACTTCTTCGACATGTCCATCTCCTGTTCAATATAGTTATCCTTTTCGTATGCCATATCCTTCAGTATCTTCTACATTTGAATCAGTTAGGAAATTCACAAAAAATAATTTATATCCTACAAATTCAGAGATATCTTTACAGACTTTTAATAGTGACAATACTATTAAAGAAAGTTTTGATATTCATAATTTATTAGTATCAAGAAAGAATAGATTAGATTCTTTAACTCAGAAAGAAACTAAAGGAAATTCTGTTTCTGGTAAAAATAATACAGCAGATAATATATCTGTAAGTTCTTCTACAAAGAGTAGTGAATCTAGTTCTAATGAGAAACAAGGTACACTTCCTGTAGGTATAAAACGAATAAGGCAAGAAATAAAAAGAGATAAATCTTATAAACAAAAGAAGAAGCAGAAACGTAGTATAATTGATAAACATCGAATAGAATCATATATAGTATCTTATAAAGGAAGCAATACCTTTATTTTAGATCCTTTAGATTATGATTATATTGAGGAAGTCAAGTCTATGTTTGCATCAAATAATCTTATTCAAATACCTATGTTAAATAGTATATATAAAGATACATTTTTCCCTGATTCTACATTATTAAATGATGAATATTCTAAGTATTTAAGTGGATGGCTAGGAAGAGATAAAACATGGAAACTTATTTTTCAGTATTTATATATTTGTATTTGTTTTATGGAATCTATATATATTTATTGTTATTATTTTATTTTTATTATTTTTATGAATTTATATTTTTTATTACTAATATTATTTTTTATTATTAATATTATATATTTTTTTTATTATTAATATTATATTTTTTATTATTATTATCCTTAATTTATAATATATATATCTTTATTAACTTTTAATCTTTTATTAATTTATATATATATCTTAATTATAGTGCTGCAAAAGATGGTTTTGTATCCGGGATATTTCATCAGAAATGTGATAATAAAGGAGAAACAGTGACGATTTTCAAGTCTCATAATAATGGTATGGATTGCTTGTTCGGAGGATATACTTCTTTATCATGGAATGGAGGTATATAAATAGAATTCTATTATTAGTATTATTTTTGATATATAATATATTTTTTATTATTATAAACATTTTATTCTATTCATATTATTATAAATAATATTATTATTAAGTATATCATTATATTTTAATTATAATTCATATTTATTATAAATCATGATTATTTTCTTAAAAAATATTATTTAAACAATATACTAATATCATCATCTTCTTCTTATTCTATATCTACATATATATATATATTATATATATATATATAATATATATATATAGATAATATGCATCATAGAGATCCAGATAGTTTTATATTTACATTAAAAAATATGCATGACATTCCTCCAACGAAATATTCTTGTGTATATCCAGATAAAGCAATATTTCAAGGTTCTCATTTAGGTCCTTCTTTTGGTGCTGATTATAATAATTTAGGAGTATCAGGCTTGAAAGATGCGTTAGGATATATGTATAGTACATTTAATCGTGAACATGCTATTTATGGAGATCTTAGTGGCTATGGTAATGGATTATTCACGGGAACAGAAGCTGACTGGGGGATGGTCATGTTCTCTGCAGTTGATTATGAAGTATTTGCTATCGATAAAATAGTGTAATACTTTATATTCATAAGTATCCCCAAATATGTATATAGTCTACAATATCTTTTTTAAATGTAAATAACATTTTTTATTTATTTTTTTTTTATTTTTTTTGTTTATAGATCAATATATATTTTTATTATTGGTCTTTCGTGTGTGTTCTCTTATAGGATTCCTTTTTCATTTATAATTCATATATTGTTAATTGTTATTATATATTTATTATATTTGGCTTTTTAAAAAATTTTCTTTGAATTTATTACTTCAGTTTATTCTTTTTTCTGCTGTTTGTATATTTGTGTTTTAAAATATATACATATATATACATATATATATATATATATAATTATTATTCCCTTTTTATATATTCTATTCTCTTTTCTTCTTTTTAATATATTTGTATATATTTACATTCATATTTCTTTTCTATATACATATTCATTATAAACCTATTTAAGAAGGTGAAATAATCTTGGATTATCTCCATTGTATTTGTAATATAACTATGCTATTCTTTAATTGTTTATTCGTTATATTACTATAATTCCTAATCTATATTCTATATATTTTGTTTTTTTTTAAAATTCTTTTTACATAATAAACTTGATACTCTTAAAAACATCTTCAACGATTGTTTTCATAGAACAGATCAAATCTAATTCCAAAAAGAATGATTCTTATAAAAGAAAAATCAAATTTCGTAAAAAAAAAGAGTATAATTAATGAAATGTACATCAGAAAAATAATGAGAGATTGCTAGTTAACATAACATAAGAATAGAATTGCATTTAATAAAAGAAACCGTTGCATTAAAACAAAATGAAGAAAACCCTCACTTTATACCAAATGGTCGTTCTATTTATATTTCTTGGCATGCCCTTTCCTATCTGTTTTAAAACTGAATAGATAAACATCAGTCAGATAAATTCATTTAGAAAACACATCAGGAAAACCATCGAAATAATTTATCAGGTCGACCCTCTTCTTCTTTTCGAATTCGATTTTCATTCTAATCGAATAATGTCCCAACCGTTGTACTGAGCTGGCTATTTTGTATCGTTTCTATTTAATTTTGATTTCTTATATATTTATTGTCGTGTACAGAATTTCTTTTTACAAGTTTCTTTAATAAAACATGAGTTCTATAAGAAAAGATCACCTTCGTATTGTTTATGTAACAGATAACTTCGATGCTGATAATAATGGAACAACCATTTCAGTAAGAAGATTCGTAGAAACACTTCGATCTTTTGGTCATGAAGTAAGAGTTGTTAGTAATGGAAGAGAAGAACCTGATAAGTACGTCGTTCCTAGTTATACGAAAGGTTTTATTCCATGGTATGTTAAGCGTGAATGCATGGTTTTTGCTAAACCTGATAAAGAAGTTATACGTAAAGCATTCGAAGGTGCTGATGTAATTTATTTTCAACTTCCTTTTATATTAGGATTAACAGCTTTAAAAATAGCAAATGAAATGCATATTCCTGTTACTGCTGGCTTTCATTGTCAACCTGAAAATATCACATTTAATATTGGATTAGGTTGGTGTACTCCATTAAGTGAACTAATTTATGAATTATTTAAAAATATGTTTTATAAGAAAATTGGTCATATCCATTGTCCTACTCAATTTTTAGCTGATGAGCTGAAAAGACATCATTATAAAGGTCAAACACATGTGATTTCAAATGGATCTTATATGAAGAAATATCATCCTATGAATATAGAACGTGATCCTCAATTACAAGGAAAATTTGTTATCTTAATGTCTGGAAGATTATCTACAGAAAAAAGACAAGATCTACTTATTCATGCTGTTGAAAAATCTAAATATAAAAATCAAATTCAGATCATCTTAGCTGGAATGGGACCTTTACAAAGTCGTTATGAAAAGATGTCAGCGAATCTTCCTAATAAACCTATCATACGTCTATTCAGTCAAGAAGAACTTGTTTATACTATTAATATGTGTGATTTATATGTTCATGGTGCTGATGCAGAAATTGAGTCTATTTCATGTATAGAAGCTTTTTCGTGTGGTCTTGTTCCTGTCATAGCTAATGCTAAGAAATCAGCTACTAAACAATTTGCTCTCTGTGAATACAACACATTTAAAGGTGGTAATGTTGATGAATTAGTTGAAAGAATCGAATTTTGGATGGAACATGAAGAGCTTCGTAAGGAATACTCTGCTAAATATGTTGAATTTGCAAAAGAATTTGATATTGTTACTTGTGGTCACAAAATGGAAAATATGTTTTATGAAGCTATGGATGATTATTATCAAATGAATCCTGAATATATTCAAAATAATATATCAATTCCTCAAACTAATGAAGTTAAACAACCTATTGAAGAAGGCTCACCTCTTCAAGTCCTTTTACTTTCTTCTTAAGTCACTGTTATTTATATATTTCTATATTTGTGTTTTTTTTAAATAATAAATCTTTTTTTTTTTTTTTAGTAAATTGTTACCAGTGATTTGTATTGATATCTATTAGTGTGATGAAGTAATATATAGAATCATTATTTAAATAATTCATTCATTTATTCTTTCGTGTCTTTTTTATTATAATAATAAATCGTTCTTTATTATTCGTCTAATTTTTTTTTTAGTATTTTTTTCATGATATGCCTTATATTTCTATATATATGTATTCTTTAAATTTCATGTTAGTTGAACATAACTTTTAATTTACTTTTTTTTTAATTAATATTGAACTATAATATTTTCACTTTTCTTCTTTTTCAAATTTTTTTATTAAAATAATGTTTTGTCTATTGTTTGGTTTCTCTTCAGTATTCTATTATCCTTTGAATAGACTAAACAATTATAATATGTGTTATGATTCATTCTAATCAATATGAATTGATTCCAAAATGTTAAACAAGATATTTTATATCATCTCTATTATCAGTAGATGAATAACAATTGAGAAATATGTTTTAATTCATTTCGATTCATTGCAATCATACATTTATAACAATACCTACCCATCACAATAGTATGTTTTACAAACAAAACATACCCAACTAACAATAATCTATCTCTTTTACAGAGAATTTCAATAAAATTGCTTTAAAGATATTTCCATGATTATTCTCATAACATAGAGACCCTTCTGATTATTTTCAAAAAAAGAAAAAAATTTGTTGATATTTTTCTTTGTCTAAATTTCTTTCCATAATATCTATATTATTATATAAGAATGCCTGAAGACGTCACTATTGAGCAGACAAGTAATGAACAACAAAATGAATTTCGTGATTATCTAGCTACTTCTGGGTTTCTTGGCACTTTCACGAATGCATTTATCTCTTTATATAATGCTAAACCTAGACCTGAAGATCCTTTTGAGTATGTATTTCATTTGTTTTTATTTGTAGTTGATATATATATGATTTTATGTTCTTTTATATATTAATGCTATTCTGATTATATCTGTCTATTCTTTTTATGAATATATGTAAATAAATGTATTCATTTCATGTATGAATACGTTATATCTATATAGATTTTTGAAAAATATAATATATATATATAAATTTTTGAAAAATATATTATATATATATAGTTTTTTGAAAAATATATTATATATATATAGATTTTTGAAAAATATATTATATATCTATATAATTTTTTGAAAAATATATTATATCTATATAGATTTTTGAAAAATATATTATATCCTGATTATGAGAAAGAAAAGAAAAGACTTGAGAAAGATATTGAAGATTTTAATGCAAGAATAAAACAACTTGAAGCGGATATTGTTAAGGAAAAACAAGATTATGAAAAGAAGCTTAATCGATTAACTCCTCCTAAACAAAATTAATTATTTTTTTTTAAATATTATTGATATTCAAATTGCATGCTTTAAATATATATAAATCAATCTTATGTTTTCTTTGTTTATATTGTTTAGTTCATGTTTATAAAGATTAAAAAAAAAAAAATGAATTTATTATGATAAACAAACAAATAATTGCAGAATATATATAAAAATTGAATACAATATTTATATACATATATAGAAAATACTAAAAATAATAAATAATACATAAAGAATAAAAGAATATATTGACTTAATTACAGTCTTCTCCATCCCAGCAATCTTTATAAGTTAATTCAGGAGGTAAACAAGAATCACCTAATACACAACGTCTTCCTTGATCTAATTGTTTAATTTCATTCATTTCTTCTTCAGTTAAAGAGAAATCAAAGATATTCATATTTTCAACAAGACGAGTAAGAGTTGTAGTTTTAGGAATACAAATAGTACCTCTTTGAATAGCCCAACGAATACATATTTGAGCAGGAGATTTATTATATTTCTTACCAATAGCAATTACACGAGGATCTTCAGTAGGAGCTATCTTATTAGGACTATATATATATATTAATTATTATTATTATTTTATTATATTAATAATAGTTATTATTTTATTATATTAATAATAATATTATTATATATTTATATACTCTGTATTATTAGGATCAGGTCTAACTAAAGGAGCATAAGCAGTTAAATAAATATTATGTTCTTTACAGAAATTGAATAAATTCCATTGTTGAAGACTAGGATGTAATTCGACCTATAATCAATATAAAGTATATAGGTATAGTATATTTATAATATTAATTATATTATGTTAATTTATTTGTAAAAAAAAAATATTATCTATTATATATATACTTGATTATTACAAGGTAATATATTACAATGAGGTAAGAATTCTTTCAGTTTCTTTACAGTAAAATTACTTACACCAATACTACGAATTTCTCCCTTTTCAACTAATTTTTCTAATTCTCTCCATGTATTTGTCATTCTATCTACATTCCAACTATATATATAAATAAATTAATAAATAAATTATTAAAAAAAAAAATAAAATTAAAATAAATAAATATAAATATAAATATAAATAATAAAAAAAAACACAAAATATACCCTAATCTTGTTTCAGCTCTTCTTTCATTAAAGAAAGGAACAGAGAACCAATTATTAGGATCACGTTTAGCTTCATCTTCAGGAAGAGTAGCATATTCAAAAGGCCAATGAATTAAGTAAAGATCTAAATAATCAACTTGAAGATTCTTTTTACTTTGAGCAAAAGCTTTAGATACATTTTCAGGAGCAAAATCAGTACACCATAACTTGGTTGAAATAAATAACTCTTCTCTCTTAACAAGTCCATTATCAATAGCTTCTTTAATAGCTTCACCAACATATTGCTCGTTACTGTATGCAGCAGCACAATCGAAAAGTCTATAACCAAGCTTAATAGCCTCGATTACAGAATCATGAATCTTCTGAGGTTCACTCTTCCAAGTTCCTAAACCAAAAATAGGCATCATATAACCAGAAGATAATTTAATTGAAGGAATAGACATTGTGATATCAAATACAAAGGAAAATAACTTGTTTTAATTATTAAATGAATAATAAAATATGTGAAATACAACATTCATAAAGATTTTTTCTCGAAAAACGAATATTTGAAAGCAGTTGTTTCGTTTTATTTTTGCAAATGAAAAGGAGATTCTTGTGGCTAATCTTTTGATTGTGTTTAATATCATCATATATGATTCTATAGGTGTCAAATAACGTTATTTTTGTGTATGTTTATTTTTATCTGTTCATTTAATTATAGGTTATTAAATTATAAAAGGTGCTTATTTGTTAACATTAAAAAGTATATTTATCAAAATAAAAAAAAAAATAAATAAAACAGAACTATTTATAAAACTATAATCTATAATATAATATAATATATATGAAGAATTATGAGAATACAAAGATTTGGGAAATAATCAACTTAATTAACATTTTCATTATCCCATATTTGTTCCTTTGTCATTTCAGGTTTAGTTAAGATATCTCCAACACATCCTCTTCTTCCTTCATCAAGTTTCTTGATTTCACTCATTTCTTCTTCAGTTAAAGAGAAATCAAATACATTCATATTTTCAGGTAAACGAGAAATAGTTACTGTTTTAGGAATACAAATAGTACCTCTTTGAATAGCCCAACGAATACATATTTGAGCAGGAGATTTATTATATTTCTTAGCAAGTGAAAGAATTAAAGGCTTTGTCATAGGAGATATCTGATTTTCACTATATTTATTATTTATGATTATATATATTATATTTATAATCATATATATTATATTTATAATTATATGTTATATTTATAATCATATATATTATATTTATGATTATATATATTAGATTTATGATTATATATTTATATACTCTGTATTATTAGGATCAGGATGTCCAAGAGGATAATAAGCAGTTAAATAAATATTATGTTCTTTACAGAAATTATATAATTCCCATTGTTGTAACTGAGGATGTAATTCGACTTGATTATTACAAGGTAATATATTACAATGAGGTAAGAATTCTTTCAGTTTCTTTACAGTAAAATTACTTACACCAATACTACGAATTTCTCCCTATATTAATATTAATAATAATAATAGTATTATTATTATATCCCTTTTCAACTAATTTTTCTAATTCTCTCCATGTATTTGTCATTCTATCTACATTCCAACTATATATATAAATAAATTAATAAATAAATTATTAAAAAAAAAATATAAAATAATAATAAAAAAACACAAAATATACCCTAATCTTGTTTCTTCAGTTCTTTCATTAAAGAAAGGAACACTAAAATAATTATTAGGATCACGTTTAGCTTCATCTTCAGATTTAACTACAGTTTCAAAAGGCCAATGAACCAAATATAAATCTATATAGTCAAGTTGAAGGTTCTTTTTACTTTGAGCAAATGCTTTAGATACATGTTCAGGAGCAAAGTCATTACACCATAGCTTTGTTGTGATAAATACATCCTCTCTCTTAATCAATCCACATTCAATAGCTTCTTTGATAGCACTACCTAATTCAACTTCATTACCATAAACAGCAGCACAATCGAAATGTCTATAACCAAGCTTAATAGCCTCAATCACAGCATCATGAACTTTATTAGGTTCACTTAAATAAGTTCCTAAACCATATGAAGGAATTTCATAACCACTAGATAACTTTATATAAGGTACAGACATCTTAACTATATTAATAAAACAATTCTTAAAAAAAAATTAATTTACAAAAAATAAATAAATCTTTATTAAGACAGTATTCTTCCAGATTCTTCTTCATATGCCAAGTTATTAGCAACTGATTTTTTTTTTAATTTTTATTGAAAATCACAAAGTTTTCCATTGTTTTTTAAATAAAACCGTTTTTATTTATTTATGTCGACTTAGGAATTCTGTTTTTCATTTGCTTTATTTTGTTCTTTTTTGAGATATTCTTTTTATTGAAATACTCCACAGTATCTTTTAGTATATTAATAATCTTGATGCAATTGAGTTCTTCATCAATTTTATCTCTTGCATCATATTAAAATATATTGGAGTAAGTAGATTTATCTGAGAATTAATTTTTAATATTTGTTTTTAGATTCAATAAAAATATACAGAGATTAGAAAAACAAGGTATATTCATATTTGAAAATATTTCTAACAAAACAACCATGATGTATTCTTCATTATCTCAAAAACAAGTGAAATAAGCTTTAAATATAGAGTATTCATATAGGATCTATCTTTTACAATAAAGATATAATTTCTTAAGACAGTAAAATCTTTGTTTATAAAGAAAAATAGAAAATGGATTACGTAGAACTTTTTTTTATTATTATATTATATATATATGAACAAACAATGATGAGATCAAAATAGAGAATAACAATAAATTCAAAAAATTTAAAAAATTATAGACAATTACAAAACAAAATTTAAAAAAAACTAAATATATTGCAAACAAAACAAAACAAATAAACAATTTTCTTTTAAGGAAATGTAGTAATGAAAAGTGGTTAAGTTTTAAGTATATACTTGAATAAATAGGATTCTTATAATATATATATATATATACAATGAATACTAGAATATGTTTAATAATTGATACTACTATGAATATTTAAAAAGAAAAAAATAGTTTAATAAATCATAAATTATGAAGAAGAATATATAGAATATGTAATAAATATTAAACATAAGAATATATACTATATATAAAAAATAAAAAATATTAATATATATAAAAAAAAATCTTCTTGACAAAAAAAATATGAAAAAATGATGAAAAAAAATAAAATCATAATTAAATAGAAAATATGAAGAGAGCCTAAGCATTGAACAAAAAAAAAAGAATTGAAAAATGATAATAAAACAAATAAAAAGAAAAAAAATGATTATCTAAATACATTATTATATAACTAATTATAACAAATATACAAAAATATCAGTTTAATAAACAAAACACACTGATCAATTACAAATGAAATTATTAATTACTTAAAATTATTAATAATGATGTTTATAGTATATATTCGATACAGAGAAATAGTTTGTTTAATCGTAGAGTACATTTTTAAACATTAATATAGAAGACCTTGGTTTTCTTCTTACTATACTATCTCTATATGTATTCATACTATTTCGAATACTATCTTGACATTGCAGAGATATCCGTCGATCTCGTGATTGTGAATATTTCTGTGTAAATCTCTGAGTATGAGGTATTGTGGATTCTTTATTTTCTTGTTGCTGAATCTTTTTTATATTTGGATTATTTGATATATTTCGATATAATTCAACAACTTGATCTATAATATCACGTTCTTCATTATCTTCTTCTTCATCTATATCAATAATATCCTTTGTTGTATCGGATGATAAATTAACTAATAAATTACATTCATATATATATTGTGATACTTGTTGTGTCTTATCAGATAATTCATCGAATGCATTTGAATACCATACTAAATCATCTTCAATATCTTTTAATTCTTTCTGAAAATCAGCTTTCTCTTTCTCTATATATTCTTGTAGCTTCTTTTTATCCTCTAATATCGATTGAATCTCTTTCTTATATAAAGTTATTGACATACACATTTCATCCATTTTCTCTTTTGAAATCTTTTTCTTGTCATTTTCAGTCTCAATCTGAAACTCACTGAAATACATATTCTTTATATTCATATTTTTAGTATTTTCATCTTCATTAATAAAATCATAAGTATGTAAATAACTATTAATATCATCTTCCATCTTTGTTAAATCTGTTTTCATCTTTACTGTAAATTTTATATTTTTCTTTATATATTCTAATTCTTGACTACGTATTTGAAGTGCATAATTTAACATGAATATATCAGCTTCTGTTCTTATTGTAAGAGCATCATATTCTTCTCGTTGGTCTTTTAATTGATATCGTAATTCATTTGTTTCTTGTGTTAATTCTTGGATCTCTTTCTTTTGACTACTAAGTAATTGAGATTTAGCTTCATTCTCTTTCTGCAAAGAATTTAATTGAACTTTTAATTGATTAATTTCATTCTCTTTCTGTAATAGTTCATCATTTAAATCATCTATATATTTAGATTGATTCATATAATTTATTGTACTACCCATAGAGTTTGAATAATTATCTCCATATATATCATTATAAACAATAGAAGATGGACGACAAGCTAAATAATTATCTTGTTTCTTTATTGGATTCAGTTGAGTATTCTTTGTATTCATAACATTATTAATCGTTTTCTTTAAAGAGTCTTTAGAATTTGAAATAGTAGAAATAGATGAACTTGTAGAATTAGTAGATATATTATTTATAGTCAGAGAAGAAGAAGAAGAAGAAGATGATATTGGTTTATTTATAGTCATAGATTTTCCAAGAGGTGATTTTGTATATTGAGAAGAAGTAACACTAGAAGTTGAAGTCGATAAAGTAGGAATAGAAGAAGAAGATGGAGAAATAGATGATAAAGAAGATGTATCAATATATAAAGGTTGACGTATAGATTTATTATTATTATTATTATTATTATTATTATTATTATTATTATTATTATTATTATTATTATTATTATTATTATTATTATTATTATTATTATTATTATTATTATTATTATTATTATTATTATTATTATTATTATTATTATTATTATTATTATTATTATTATTATTATTATTATTATTATTATTATTATTATTATTATTATTATTATCTGAGATATTATTATTATTATCTGAGATATTATTATTATTATTATTATTATTATTATTAGAATTATTATTATTATTATTCAATTGAATCATTTCTATTTTAGAATTCATTAAAGAAGATGATGATGATGATGATATATTTGTATTATTGACATTTATACTTTGATTAGATTGTAAACATAAAGAATCTTTTTCATTCTCTATATATAAAGAATCATTATATTTAGAAGAAGAAAGATCATGATAAATAACACTATTTTCTTCATCTTCATTATCTTCTTCAGTATGAGTTGTTTCTGAATACATATTATTTTTATCTTGTTCTTCAGAATGATTATGATTATTTTGATTTGTTGAAAAAAGAAAAGAATCAAAATCTGAAGAAGACATATTTTGTCGTTTATATCGTTCTCCATTATATGTAATATTTTGTATATCTTGAGGTAAACAAGGAAGTAAGCTATCCTTAGGAGAAGAAGGAATATCACTATCTATAGACATATCTGTTAATAGAAGTGATGATGAAGAATCAAGAAGAGAATCTGATTTTTGTATTGGACTTAATGAAAGAATAGTATTTGAAGAAGATGATGACGAGATTGTATCTTTTATTGATTTATTTATATTTTTAGGCGTATGTACAGATATTGAAAGAGATGATAAATATGAATTCTTTGAATTCTCTTGATTAATTGTATTATTTATAGAATTAGGAATAGAAGTTGAAACACTTAATGTATGTAGATTATGTTCATCTTCATCATTTGAAGAATCTTCAGATTCTAATGGAATTTCAGTAGTATTATTAGGGAAATAAGAAGTAAAATGTGGATAATGATTAAAGAAAGAACTAGAAGGACTATTTAATGGTGAAAATGATAATGCTGATTTTGATTTCATATTTGGAGAAACACAAGGATTTGTAGGAGAAGGAGAAACACAAGAAACTACGGTTTGATCTATTTATATAATAATAATGATAATATTATTTTAATAATAATAAAGATCACAAGATGAAAATAAATTAAGATATATATATATACTATTTAGGGTAATAGGAAGAAAGACAGAAAGAGGTTTTAATATATTTATTAATTCTTCTTCTTGTACAGTGGATAATTGAGGAACTTAATATATATAGAGAAAATATAATAAAATTGTTAATAAAGGAATAAAAAAAGAAAAATAATAAATAAAGTGATATATACATTGAATAGTAATAAACCGTATAAATGTATTTTCTTTGATATAAAGTGGAAGTGTCTTGAGTATATCAAAAGAAAGAATACTCGCTATATAAATAATATTATATATAAATAATATATAAATAATATATAAAAATAAAACATATAAATAATATCATACATAAATAAAATAATATAGGAATTTTTATAATGAAATAGGAAGATATATATATATATAAAACAAGAGTATTGAATATAAAACTATAAATATAAATTAGTATATACTTGGAATAAAAAATTTGTCAATATATATAATAGATCCGTTTAAATATATAGGATTAATTTGAATTACTGAGAAACTATCTATATACAAATATATATATATATATATATAAAAGAAATAGTTTACCACTAATAATAATTTCTTTGATTTGATTTCCCCACGGGGAAGTTAGAAATGTAAATATATTTGATTCACAACAATCACCTATTAATTTTAAAATATAATATTGAGAAACGTGTAGACATATGTATTTGTATAATAATATTAAGAGATTTATATATATATATATACATAACATTTTTAGATTACGTAATTTATAATCTTGTTTATTCTTAAATATAAAATAGAATGTTTTTTCTTCCGTCTCTGTTGGTAGGGGATCATGTAACGCAGAAGAGAAGCGAGGAGGCTCTGTAGATAGGGGAAATAAACGGTTATTTGAATATATATATATATATATATATATATACGACTATTTTGAAAATCAGTGATCACTATGGATTCTGGAAAGTTGAAGGAACACTATTTATATAATAATATTAATAATAATAATAATATTAATAATAATAATATTAATAATAGTAATATTAATAATATTAATAACTTTTATTATGAAAGATGAAAAGGAAATATCTAAGTTATACAAACGTATATATACTTCTATAAAATAAATAGTATCATTTAGTTGTTGTTTATAATCATTTAAATAATGATTCTCTTTCCTCATATATCCGGTAGAACATATTAAGAAGATATCATGATCCGAAGGAAGCTTAAATGAATCCTATATATTAATAATAATAATAAAGATAATAATAATAATAATAATAATAATAATAATAATAATAATAATAATAATAATAATAATAATAATAATAATAATAATAATAATAATAATAATAATAATAATAATAATAATAATAATAATAATAATAATAATAATAATAATAATAATAATAATAATAATAATAATAATAATAATAATAATAATAATAATAATAATAACCAATCACATATAACAAATAACAAATAACAAATAACAAATAACAAATAACAAATAACAAATAACAAATAACAAACAAAAAAAAAACATATAAAAAAAAATCAAATTCATATATTCTACTATATATACTTTAATCATATTTTCAAATGCATTTATAGAGATATTTTCTTTGATAGTAAATAGTTTACTAATATTTGTTGTATGATTATAAACAGTTGTAGAGAAATTATATGTTATCTATATATTTATAATTATATAATAATTTAATAATAAAGAGAACGTAATCTTCTTTAATAATAAGAATATATATATATACGTTAGTAAGAGTATCAATGTGCTGTTTAATAGTAATAATAGTATGAGTATAAGAAGTATTATAATTTAATAAGAAATATCCAACAGAATCATTAGGATCCACTTTTATATCATTTACATACATATCATAAGGCTTATTTATATCGAAAGAAGAATCTCTTTTTGATATTAACTAAATTTATTATGAAATAATATTATGCTAAAAGTCAATAGTCAATATATTTATGTAAACGTTTATATATATAATAAATAGGAATAGTTTATATATATATATACATATCATTTAGACATAATATAAATAATAATTGTTTATATATAGAATACTAATAAATAAATATACTAAAATACATACATCAAGTAAAATAATAAAAATGCGATTACAGGATAATGTTGTATGAATAGTTGTTGCTAACTCAATCTTATTATATTTGACAGTTACATGTGCAGTAGGATAGAAGTTCAATGTTTTTCCAACAAGATGATACAAAAGAAAGTCATCTGAAGTGAGTCTATTTCCATTATTTCGTATAACTTGGCTATTTGGTTGATATTTATATGTCCTCTATATTTATATTCATTAATAGAGAACTGATTTTTATAAATAAGCATACATATAACACTTCTTTCAACCATTTCAACGTGGTTGTTTTATCTGGAATAAGAATTTGAGTTCGCTGATTCCGAAATTCAATCCAGACGTATCCAATACCTTCCTTTTGAGTATAAGACATTAATATATTTTGAAAAATCAATTCTAAATATTTGAATTTTTTTTAGATTCAATTTGTCTGATTCTTTCTTAAAACTGATGTAAACACATTATTTAAAAATATTTTTCTCTTTTTTAATATCATCTCTTCATAAAATGATCATTCTATAAATTGTACTCGTTAAGATATATATAGACCATGAAGGACCATAACGTTTTATCGTTTTTTAGTCACGTTTAAAAGAGAATGTCAACTAAAAGTTTGACTTTAATTACTAATGACATTTATTTCTTGTTTAACACATGTTTAAAATCATGTTCATGGCAAAATAAAATAGAAATCAAATTATTATTATTAATTCGTTTACAAATAATTACGAAATAATTCATGGTTATTACATATAATTATTTAAATAAACACAAACAAGAAATTTCAAGATGTAATCTAAAACAAAACAATTACTAGAATTTACAAAAATACAATTCAAACGTTTCGTTTAAATATGATGACTTACAATTCTTCTGAGTCATCATAATGAATAGAAAAGACTTCTACTTCTTCACATTTCCAAATTGGTTGACCATCAAATAATTCATTTCCTTTTCCTGTAGAATCTATGAACGAATAAGGAAAGTTCAAATTATTAGACATTCGACTTATATCACAATTGTTTCGGATTGTTAAATCACCTTTCTTTCCAAATGAAGCAGAATAACCACCTACATAATAAATAGAACGACTTTGGGAATTAGAACTAATTTTCGTAGGAGGAATATCATAAGGATTCTTTAATGTAAATAACCATAACTCGTTAGCTTCCATGAATTGTCCTGTTCCTTTTGAACTGTCCCAGGCTACATCAGTAAAACCACCAAAAATATTTCCATTCTGGCTTTTAATCACAGTTAGTGTATTTTTATGATCGTCCACCATTCTATGGAAATCCTTACCTTCAAATCCATCTCGACTTCCACGATATAATAACTCATATTGAATTGGATGCTGAGTCCATTCATCAATATATTGATTGTAATCTTCAGAGAGAATATTACTATCGATCTAATACATAATTAAATTCAATAACAGAAAACATACGTTGACAGCTGAAGCAATTGTCCATACAAAGAACATATATATATAATTTACATTCATCATTTTATATATATGCGTATAACTAAGTTTATTAGGTAAATACTTTGAAGAAAAAATAAATGAAAAAAAGAAAAAGTTGTTGGTTTCAAGTATTCTTCTTTATATTTTTTACTTTAGACTTTTCCTTTATAAATTAAAAAAAAAATATTTTTTATGAATTTCATTTTTTGTTTATTATATATATACTTGAAAATGATAGAAAACAGTATAAAATGATAACAAAAAACAGAGTACCATTTGAACATTTCTTATTCCCTCCAAAAAAAGAGTAGCAACGGGTTGATATTTTTAAGCAAAATTCAGATTAATTTTACAAATATATTAAACATCTGAATTTATTTAAGGATTTCATTTTTTTAAATTAAGAGAAGAATAACAGGAATAGATATTTCGATATGCATGTCAAAACAATTGAGATTGCCTGGCATCGAAGAGAAGATTCGGCAGTAAATGACCCAATTCTCTCGATCCATTTCTTAACAAATTCGTTTTTTGCTACTGCAGGTAACGATAACGAAATCAGATTATGGAAAATTGTTCCCACTGAAACTGATTTTAACATTGTGTACTGTTGCTCTCTTCATGGACATTCTCAAGCTGTTAATGTAGTCCGATGGTCTCCAGATGGTACGTTGTTTTATTATTTTGATTTATTTATTAACTAAAATTATGTAATAATCGTGTTTACCATTTATAGGCCATTATTTAGCTTCAGGAAGTGATGGTATATATATATATTATTATTATTCTGATATAGTTGGATAGATGGTCTTGTTATAATATGGAGTTTAAATAAAGATCAATGTCAAAATTGGGAGGAATGTTCTTCAGATAAGTTTGTTATTCGTAAGATATTAAGGTATTTATATAGAATATGATTTTGGTTTTTAATGAATATAATTGTTTATGTATATTATTTTATATAGAGGTCATTCAATGGATGTATATGATCTCTCTTGGTGTCCTGATTCTATACATATATGCTCTGCTTCTATTGATAATAGTGTCATTATATGGAATGTTGCCAAAGGTAGTTATATATATATATATTGTATTAGTTTATGTATATATGATAAATAGAACATGTTCTATGAATTTCAATAAAATTATAATATATATATATATATAGATAAGAGTATTCTTCAAACAATTTCAGAACATACACAATTTGTATTAGTAAGTTTTATTTAATAATAATATATATATGAATATTTTAAAACGTTTTTATTGTCCACTATTCAATTGTGTTTTTAGGGTATCACGTGGGATCCCCTTGACCGTTATATTTGTAGCGAGAGTAACGACCGTACGGTTAGAGTCTATGTATCCAATCAAAACACTCCGATCTCTGATTACAAAACATTTCCAAATTTAAATTGTAAATATTCGTTAAAACGACGTAATTATACAAATGAAAAAGATGAAACTACAGATACTGTATATATATATATATATTATATATATAATAGTTATTTATATTTCTTTGAATTATTATTTATATACTTATTATAATTCCATTATATTTTTAACACTATATATATATATAGCCTGAAATTCGTAAAATAAAAAGTCATAATTTATATTTGGATGAAGCAGTTCTCTCTTTTTTTAGACGATTAACATTCTCTCCCCGCGGGGAAATACTGATTACTCCCACGGGAATGTTTCAAGAAGCATATGATAGACCCATAGTTAATTGCTCTTATGTGTTTATACGAGATCTTTTTGATATGTATATATATTATCTTTAAATATTATATATATATGTAATAATTATAATATATAATCAATATAATCAATATAATCAATATAATCAATATAATCAATGTAATCAATATAATAAATAATCAATATAATCAATATAATCAATATAATCAATATAATCAATATAATAAATATAATAAATATAATAAATATAATAAATATAATAAATATAATAATATAATAAATATAATAAATATAATCAATATATAGTCCTTGTGCTTATCTGCCTTCTCCCTCTCCTACTACTTGTATTAAATTCAATCCTCATATGTATAAACTACCCTCCAATTGTATATATCAGTTATATCATATATTATATTATATGTATTTTAATTATGATTATCTTTTATATACTATTCTTTATATATACTTATGATTATATCTTAAATAATATCCTATATATATGTATATATATAGGTAATGGCGTTGTTCCTGTTGGATCTCTTTCTGATTTAGCAGATATCAAGTATAGAATACTTATAATAATATAATATAATATATATATATATAGAGGTGTATATTATTATGCAGTGATTAACAATGAGGGAATTTTGATCTATAACACAATTAGTTTCTCCCCTATTTTTTATATTGGAGATATTCATTATGCACAAATCAATGATATTGACTGGTATTTATATATATATTTATATAGATCTATTTTATATATAATATAATCATTCTTAATTCAGGTATTAATAATTTTTATATATATAATATATCTATATAGGAGTCCTGATGGAACAAAATTGATTTGTGTTTCAACAGATGGTTATGCTACATATATAGATGTTTCTGAGGATTTAGGAGATATTATAACTGATGAAACACAAATAAATAAGATGAATACAATGGATATTGATATAGATGATCCACATAATAATAATAATAATAATAATAATAATAATAATAATATGGATACTGTTCATATAACTACTACAGCTATTAATAATAATAATAATAATAATAATAATAATAATAATAATAATAATAATAATAATAATAATAATAATAATAATAATATCTCAAATAATAATAATAATAATAATATCTCAAATAATAATAATAATAATAATATCTCAAATAATAATAATAATAATGCTACTACTACTTCAAATACTACAGATAATAATACAGAGCAATCTGAGCGATCGATGTCTGTAGCCAATAATAATACTATACTAATTGAATCTTCTCAAGAGAATAACAATACAAATGAAGGTGAAGACAATAAAAATCAAATGGAAATTGAACAATAAACTTAATATATCTATAAATAAATATCTCTTGAATTCATTTCTTTACTATTGCTTCTTATTTATTATCCTTTTTTAATATATATATATGTATGTGTTAAAGATTTTTTGTTATATATAGTTGTTGTTAATGATTTTATATATATATATTACTACTTTATTAGATCATTAATCAGAATAGCCTTATATAATGTATATTTACATTATCAATTTCAAATATCGATTAACTAAAATATACTTTTATTTCTATATAATTATAATATATTATTATTTAAACAAAACAATTGAGAATTATTCATTAGAAACTAAAACTGAAAAACAAAGAGAAAAAAGAGTAAAGAAAAAGAAGAGTTAAAAAAAAGTGGAAAATACAAAAGAAAATTATCATGATATACTATTAGATATATATATATATTAGGAATAGAAAATGTAAAATAGTTCATTATAGGAATAAACAAAAAGAAAGAAAGTATGAATAGTATATATACATATATATATCATGACAAATAACCCATTATTATATGAAAAAAAGAAGATATAAATAAGAATATATTTTACGATATTTATACAGATATTTATGAATCTGAATATTTGACTGTTTTTTGGATATAAACTAAGATATATCTATAAAGAAAAGAATAATAATAGTTATTATATATATATATATATATACGGCTTTAAATTTTCAATTGTTTTCTCTGTATATTCATGTATTTTAAGATTATCAAATAAAAACCATTTATTGTCTATCTTCACATAAGATACATAATGACCTCTATATATAAATAATAAGTAGAATAATAATAAGTATAATAATAATATACTCATTCACATTTCCTGTATGAACAATGCAAGCAAATAAATCATATATATATGAATCATTTCTATATATAATGTTAATAATAATATAATAATAATAATGATAATAATACTATATACATTGTAGAATCAACATAATGAGTAAAATCAAGATTTGTAATTGGGAAAGAAATATAGCTATTATCTTTATTTATATGATTCGAAACAGTTTCAATTCTCTAAATGAATAAAGAATATATATATATATATATATACATACATTGATTCGAAGAAAGAGGACAACAGGTAGTTTTTTTATACGTACATATCGAGTTTGTTGCTATATATAAATATATAATAGCACAACATTATATAATAACAATTAAAAGAAGAATATATATATATACAACAAAATTAAATGAGTTTGAAATAACTTCTTCGGCGATATACTGATTTAAACAATCATATAACGTACATCCATCTATATATATATATATAGTTCATTATATGTATATACTGAAAGGAATAGCTAATGAGATATCAAAAAAATCTTCATAACTATATATATATAAATATAGTTTAAATAATTAGAATATTATATAAATAACAATATACGTTTTTGAAATATCATTTTCATGTGTAGAATTAACAGAATAGGTTGTCAAAACACCGCCAAATAATGTGTGAATAATACATGTGCATATATTGGGTTGAGTTGAAACTATAGAATTATAACAAATATCGTCATAAAACAGTATTAGAAATCTAATAGAATCATAAATAAAAAGGAATACAATATATATATATAAATATATATACATTTTTGAATAAGTGATTGATGAAGTAATTCAAATAAACACAAATAAAACTCTTGTACATCTTGATGGTCGCACGTTGAAAGGGAGGAAGAAGACTTTAAAGGTAGGGAATCAAATAGATGAATAGAATAAAAATAAATTTATAATAATATTGTATATAATTCTAGTGTACGTATTATTATTGTATAGAAATGTATATATACTTTAAAGACAGTATATAATAGAGAATAAGGAATAAGAGGAGTTGTTGACTTATCACTATTCACCTATTTATAGTATATTTATAGTATATTTATAGTATATTTATAGTATATTTATAGTGTATTTATAGTGTATTTATAGTATATAGAGTATATTTATAGTATATATAGAGTATAAACTATATATATAGTATATAGAGTAAATATATACATAGAAGAATAGGTCACGTAAGACACATGCGGCACATTTATGTTTTTCATCTGGTACAATCACATTGTTAATAAAACAATCCTATATATAATATATATAATATCTATAATATATATATAATATATACAAGATAAGAATGTTTATCTGACAGAAAGAAATTCTTTAATGGCGTGATATGAAGTAATACTTGTAATACACTATATATACATATATACATAATAACTATAACTAACTATATATATATACCTATTCATATAACAAGTATTTCCCATATCACAAATCCCTCGAATACTACAATCTATATATATACATATATACATATATATATAGTTATATATATATTATCACTAAGCTTTAATAAAAAGAAAAGAAATAAGAATATATATATATATATATATATATATATATAGTTATATATATATATGAATACTATATTTCTTTAGATCTTCTGCACTATCATAATTTGTAGTTGAACATATATATGAATATTTATCCGTACTAACTACATATATATATATATAATTAATCATATACTAAAAGAATAGATACTAATAACTAAAAATAATAAAATTTATATATATATAGAAATACTTGAAAAAACAGGTAATGAATGGGATAAGAAATATTTCAGACATTGAATCCCTTCATTATCATAACATTTTAGAGCAAATTGTTTATATAATGAACATTCTTTATGATATACAACATCCCCACACCAAATACAAAAACTAAAAAAATGATATAGATAATTAATGAATTAGGAAATGAAACTAGATTGAATAAATATACATATCAAATGTTATAGACGAAACACAAAAATGATGGTTGGTTTCTAACATGTGTTCTCTCATGTGATATAAACAATGGCTTGTACAACACTAATATATTAATAATTATATTTGAATTCATTCATTATTACATTCAAACATATCCATGGATCTGAAATCTCGCATTGGAGACAGTCTTTTTGATGTTTCACGTTCATATTCTAGAAATAATGTATTTAAAGTGATACAGATCAATATTAGAAACTATATATAAAAATAAATGCAAAAAATACTGATAAAAACTTGTCAGGATTCAATTTTAAAAGTAAAATGATCAAAATATATCGTTTATAAAAATTTGGATCTCCATCTATAATAGATGGCATATGATCACAATCTTTTGATATATACAAATTGAAATTCATTGAAAACAAAAGAAACAAATCAAATAGTAACAATCCTTGATTATTTGCTGAAAATGTAGTGAAAAACTAATTTTTTCTATAGGAATACAATCTTTTGAAAAAGAATTTTTAAATCGTTGCTTTCTTATTACTTTATTTAAAGAACACATCTATTTATATTTTAGAACTGTTCACACATGATTGCTTCACTTCGTAATACGTTCATTTTGTCAAGCACTTTACTGAAAAGAACTTTTTTCCGAGAACTTCTTGAGGCTCCATATGTAACGAAAGAGACAAGTCCATCATTAAAGATATTTGGTTGTAATTATCAAGGGAATATCTCTGATTTTGATAAGGCATTAGGAAACACATGTAGTCAATATGAGAAGGTATGTATGTTTTTTTCGCATGTTGTATTTATTTCTTGGCTTATTTATGTCCAAATTATGTATATTTATTGAGAAACTATGAATATAGATTGTCAAAGCCCCATTAACCTGTGAACGTTTTGGATGTATCAATTTTACTACTTCAGAACAAGCATCTAAAGAAAGTATGTATATAGTTTTTTAATTATTATTATATGTATATATACTAGAAATGGAATGGTCTTGTTTTGTTGTTCTTGATGACCCTACTGTGATTGAAGCACTTCAAACAAATAGTATACCAAATCATTATTCTGTTGATATTAGTCCTTATAATGTTTTACAGTATTTATTTATTATTATATTTTTATTTATTATTATGGTTTTATTTAATTTTATTATTATATTTTTATTTATTATTATATTTTTATTATTTATTATTATATTTTTATTATTTATTATTATGTTTTTATTTATTTATTATTATATTTTTATTATTTATTATTATATTTTTATTTTTATTTATTATTATATTTTTATTTAATTTTATTATTAATATTCTATATTTTATTAGTTGTAAAATGCAACATAAAAATAAAATGTCAACTTTAGCTGCTGGAATTCGTGTGTATATATATATTTAATCACTTAATAACATTTTTTAAATACTTTTTTCTTATTATATCATTATATAACAGTCAATGACTTGCGAGATATTTTGTTAAAATTACAATTTATTATTATCTATAGATATCCTGCTTTTAATCGTTATATAAAGAAATACACACTTCCTGCTATAACAACCTCAATTGAACTTTATTATAATGATATGAGATATCTTGAGTATATACATAGGAATATTTCTATTATTTATTACGATATATATAGGTATTATGCATATTTAGAAGGAACAGAATTCTTCGATTCTATTAGAAAAAATAATCCATTTATATTAACGAAAGATATATAAAAACATGTTTTTATTATTTATTATTTATTTCATTATTTTATAGTTTTTAAGATAATTGTTTAATATTTTTCTATTTAACAATATAAATATAGTGTAGTTGTTTTAAAAACTGTTTTGAATAACCATATAACTAGTTGATTATTAGTGAATTCAGTTATATATGAGTAAATAATTTATTTTAAAAAGTTGTTACTTGTGATATTATGTAAAAAAAATTATTTTTAAAGATATCTGTTTCTTGTAACAGTTTTATGCTTATGAAATAAACATTATAAATAAACAATTAATTCTTAAATATATAATACTTTACTATATTAATAAACAGCATTGATAATTGTTTATATAAATAAATATGATAATAATAAAAATGAAACGAAAGAATATATATATATATGAGTTAAATTAAAAAATAGTAATACTTGTTGTATAATATATATTATGCTCTTCCCCAGACTTCATAATCTTCTACTGTAAAGTAATTTTGAGTATCAGAATTATTAGTATTCACAAATAAGGATGATTTTTGAGGCGTATTCACAGTAGTAAATGAGTTTGAATTATTATATGCATTATCATTAGTAGCATGACAATTATTAACAATAACTATATCTTTTCCACCTCCAAATGTAGGACCATACGAAGAAGAACAGTAGATACCATTACCTGTACCATTATGTAGATATTGAGTAGGAGGAATACCATGCTCATTACTTAAGGTAAATAGAAACTCTTTAGAAGCAGGTTTATCACAGTTACTTGTTCTAGATTCCCAACTTTGATCTGTATATCCTCCAAATATATTCATATGATTATTATGACCTATATGCTTGATTAGAGTAACTGTTTCTCCTTTATTATCGCAATAGTTATGAAAGAAAAATACAAAATAATCATATTCACTTGCTCTATATATTATTTAAATTATTAAAATATATATATATATATATTCAAATTATTTATATTATAGAATTATACCTAAATAATAATTTCCATCTCTTTTCTTTACCTAACCAATTCACCAAGGGAGTTTCAAAACGTTTCTTTTCAATTATAGTGGAGTTTATAAATACATTTGGTTTTCCCATCATTGATTCTCTCACTTCTTCTCTTCCTTTCTTGCCAAATAATTCAATCATTTCTTTCTCGAATAATTCTTTATTAATATCATTTATCTTATCTTCTTCTATATTTATATATCTATTATTCACATATTGAGTAATATATTCAATATATTCATATTTCTTATTCATATATAAACTATCTTCAATATGATTATAATCAATAAATCCATTATCATAATTCATTACATAATTATTCCATAAGCCATTCTTTATTAAATACTCTTTAATATTATCATTCTGATTTCCATTAATAAATAAAGAAACTTCATCACCGTTCTTATACTGTTTCTTTTTAGTATCTCTTCTTTCTCTACATGCAACCAAATCTAAAGGAATCACTAATCCACAAAATTCATATAAATCCAATAATTCTAATTGATCTTTATAACATAAACCTGTAATATCTACTTTCTTTCCATTCAAATAATCTATTACATAATAAGCCATAATATCATTTCCTCTATAATCTAGATATACAGTTCCATCACTTTCTCTACTCTCTTGATCACACGATTCATAAAGAAAAGAACCTTCTATTGTATCTATTATTCTTTTTGATAAAGGAAAAATAAGATCATTATTTGCGAAACGAATTAAATCAAAACTAGTATCATCATACGTATTCCTACTTACATTTATACCTGTATCGTTATTCATATGAATATTATGAGGTAACGAATCAAAAACAAAGTTTTTCTCATTTGCTTCAACAAATCTACCTTTATATGTAATAGCGATGTTTCTTACAAATTCTTCAAGATTGTATCCAATATTAGCCATAGATTCAAATCTTCTTATTTGATCTTTTATCATATCTTCATACATTATCAAATATTCTTTCAAAATAAGCAACAAATTCTTATCATATCCATTCTTTTCTATATCCATGAATCCAAATAATTCACTAATTCCAAGAAATACAAGCAATTCAAAAAATAACTAATTTTTTTTTAAAGAATCAACAAAAATAAGCAGCCAGGCGGGTTTGAACCACCGACCGCACGATCTGCAATCGTATGCTCTACCACTGAGCTATGGCTGCTAGTTGACTTCTATTTTTATTTATATTATATAGGAGCAAATAGAAAAAAAAAAGAATTCCTTTTATGAACAAAGTTATAGTATAATTCTTCACTCTGCATTTTTTTATGTTATTATCAACAAATATAATTGTTTAGTTATTAAGTTTTTAATGAAAATTTCTAATTCGACAAATAAGACACAAAAACAATTATGTTAAGAATTCTTCTGTTAGAGAAATGACAAATATTCATGGGAAAATTTGTTTATTCGCGCAGAATTCGAAAATTGTCGACTGTTGGGGTAATTCAAAAAAGCAAATTAATAATTGATGGAGTTTTTTAAATGATCCTCATTTAATATTCATTAATTATTTATATGAAATAAAATTGTTTTTCAGGTTAAGTTATGGTATTGATTTATATAGAGACTTATTCTGGGCATATATACTCGATTAGATTAGAAGAAACCGATCTCGTTGATAAGTTATGTTGCATGTTGTATTTGTTATCATCAATTCCTACACATTTATATAAATTTAATGAATCCAAAAAAGGTTTAGTTATTATTCCTCGTTATGGAAAAACATTGAAAGAAAATCATATTTTTGATGGTATACATCTTATTATGGCTCCATTTGATGATTACGTCACGAAGCATACATGTTTTCTTGTTCTAAAACGATGTTTTGTCGTATCTATCCATTTAAATTCTAAAGATACAAAAAGTATTTTAGTTCAAACTGTGAATAAGAAACTACAGGCAATGTCAAAGAAACCATTACCGAATTCAATCCAGTTTCAAATCAATAATCAGAAGGTTGAAGAAAATGTTTATTTGTCTTCCTATATTCACGATTTAGATTGTCTTATATATATTGCTGAATAAATAACTTTACAAAGTTTATTAATATATATTCTTTTTTTCCTTTTCTTACTTTATATTGTTATTTTTTCTATTGGTCTCTCTTCATTATTTTTTTTTTTGCTTTTTTATTTATTTGTTTATTTTTTTTTATAATAGTATTAGTATATATATATTATATATAATATATTTTTAATAAATTTTTTAACATTTTTTTTTTTATTTTTATTAACTTTTTATTTTTTGCTATTCATCATTTTCATAATATATGTATATCTTTATCTTTTATTTCATTTTATCACATTTTTCAATATGTATGTGATACCCTTTTTTCTTATTATGTGATGTGTTGTATATATTTCTTTCTTTAATTCTCAATTATGTCTTTTCGATAGTTCTTCCATTTTTTTTTTGTCATTCTTTCTTTCAATTAATATATACACAGTATTTCGTTGTCATTCTTTTTATTTTTTTGTTAAAAAATAAAGCTTGTTATTTTTTATTTGAAAGCAAAATCATAGTATATATTATGATATATACTATACATAAGAATACAATATAAACAAAAGATATAATTGAAAGATTTATAAATATAATTTTTATAAATATGAATAATCATTGAAAACAAAAATGATTAAAGGAGAAAAAATAAAATGAAAATAGAAAAAAAAAGATCATTCAAGGATTATTGTTATAATAAAAGAAAATAATGAAAAAGAGGAAAAAAAAAGAATTGAAAATAATATTATTTCTAAATATATAAAATCTAAATGATAAATAATTGTAAAAGAAGAAAAACTACAATTTTGCAAGTACAACTTTTTTCCCTCGAAATCTATTTTTAATATATTTTCCTTGTTTTACAATTATATGTCCATTTAAAAAGGATTGTTCCTATATAATACATAATATATAGACTATATAGAATATATATAATATATGTAATATATATAATGATGGTATAAAATTGAATAAATATAATATCTAAAAAATAAATAATATATGTAATATATATATAATGATGGTATAAAAATGAATAAATATAATATTTAAAAAATAAATAATATATAGAATATATATAATGATAGTATAAAAATTGAATAAATATAATATTGAAAAAATAAATAATATATAGAATATATATAATGATGGTATAAAAATCAAATATAATATTTAAAAAATAAATAATATATAGAATATATATAATGATGGTATAAAAATTGAATAAACTATATACAATATCTAAAGCAATTGGTTCAACATCTAAGATTCCATCATTACTTAATATAGATTCTTGACATAAACTATATAAATTATAAACAATTAAAATATAACAAATATTTAAAAAAAAACATTACAATAAACAATACAATTTAATATTCATAATAATCATCATATATATACAATTCTTGTGATTGACTTAAATATGTTGAATGATCATATAAATGACTATATATATTATAGATTCATAAAATGTTATTCTTTTAAAAATAAGAAAAAAATGATATATACATTGAATTATTTTTAAGAAAAGATTCACCACTTCTAGCAATATATGCATTCATAGCATCTTTAGTTCCTTGAGAGAGATCTAGCCTATTTATTAAATAAAATTATAGATATATAAAAATAAATGAACGATATACTGTGACATATTGTTACAATAATGACTACCAATGAAACTATCAAGGTCTGCAGTATTCTGAAGAGAATCATTATTATCTTCATTTGCTGTTGCTATTACTTTATGTTGATTAACATCATTTTGAAGACGTTTCACGCGATCTTTTGGAGAATCCTCTACTGTTTCTAGATCGAAACTAGACCTTTTACGCTTTTCCATAGAATTATCCATTTTTCTATTATAATAATCAGTAGGTTCTTCACTTAGTATCTTCTTTTGGATTATAGATAGGTTTTCTATTGACATAAAATTTCTGTACAATCAACTTTTAGGATAAACACCCAAAAGAAATAGAATACTCAATGAAATATATAAAAAGGAAATAAATCATAACAAACAAAATAAGACCGCGCTTTGTTATTGCGGGAAAAAAAAGTGGCAACTTTTGTTGCATCCCCTTGTTTTTTTATAAAAAATGACTCTATCTTTTTCATTCAAAAATAAACCGCCTTTTTTGCCCCTCAAACTTTACATTTTTTAATTTTTGTTTTTTATTTGATCTGATGTGGCTTTTAATGTAATATAGATTTTAATCGAATTAGAAATGCAGTAGAATAACGTTTATGTGGTACTAATATTCAAAAAATGGTATCGGTGACGTTCATTTTCTTAAATTTGAAATTTAAAATGAATTTTATGCTAGATTCTCGATAAAAAGGAATGTATGCTTATAAAAATTTATTTAAAAATGATGATTTGATACTATTTTTAAAATAGGCACATTTGCTATTGTTAATAATATGATTGGATAGTGTATTTGATCTCCAATCATTAAGTAATAAAACGTCAAATAGTATTAAAACATATGATAATGAATTTTAAAGTAGACTTGTTGTTTTTATAATAATACATAAAATAAATACAAAACTAAGAGAATGATAAAATAAAAGTGAACTGTTTGAATAGAATAATTCGTTTACAACAATACATAGAGTAATAGAATAAACAATAAATATATCCTATATTAATGATATAAGAACAATATATACATATATATATAATACTAGTACATTAAAATACCAATCTTTGTAAAAAGAATACATTTGATCATTATTTTCATTAAATAAATTACTTCTTTAATAAATCTTTAAGAGGAGCAGGATTACCACGGGGATCATTACAATTTCTACAAAGAGCTAAGAAATTACGAGGTTTAGCTTCCTATATATATATATATAATGAATATATATAAATTTATATATTTTATGAAAATCATAATAAACATATGAAAATCATAATTCATAATATATCATTATATATATATCTTCAGGTGTAAGAAGATTAAGATCTTTATATTTGAATACATAAGCATGTTGCATTTTAATATGAGCAGGAGGATCAATAGGATCAAAGAACTTGGTTTCCCAAGGCTTATATTTATCTCCTTCTTGATGACAAGGTAATAAACGTTGAGATTCCTCTATATATATATATATATATATATATATAATTATGATGATTCTATTGATCATTAAATTTATTATTATTATTATTTATTAAAAAAATGAATAATTATAAATATAATTATAATATATATATATATATATATATATATATATATATATATATATATATATATATATATATATATATATATATATATATATATATATATACCAAGTTCAGCCTTCTTCTTAGCAACAGTATTCCAATCAGGACCTCCCTCTTTACGAATAGACTTGGTTACATCTAACCATAATCTATATATATATATATATATAGTATATTATAAGTAATATAAATAATAATATATAATATAATATAAATAATAATATATAATATAGATAAGTAATATAATATAAATAGAATATATATACCTTCTACTTTCATATAATCCTTCATATTCCTCTTTAAGAGTTAACTTGGGTAAAACAGTAAGAGAAGCAACATCTAAAAGAGTCTTTGTTTCCTATATATATATATATATTATTATTATTATTTTCTATGATATATATATTATTATGTATCACAAAAAATATATAATTAAAAAAATATATATATATATATAAATTCAGAAGTCTTAGCATCAGTAATAGAATAACTAGTATCCCATTTACCTTCAAAATGAGATAAAGTGTCTTTTTCCTTCTTTATACAACCTTTAACAACATTATATTCACCAAAGAAAGGCTATATATATGTTATATATAAATATATAGTTTCTTTTAAAGTGAAAGAAATAATATATAATATAATATATATAGTTTCTTTTAAAATGAAAGTAATAATAATATATATATATTATATATACTTTAGCATGGAAATGAATATCAGCAGAATATCCAGTTTTTTCACAAGAAAGAGTAACGTCATCAATTAATTGAAGTGCTAATTTACCTACAAATAAACCAGTACCAGAGAAATTAGGGATACGTGTTTTATACTATATATATATATATATATATATATATTATTATAATAAACTATAATAATAAAGATAAACTATAATAATAAATATTAAAATAATAGCATACCACTTCTCCTAATCTAGGAAGAGTAATAGTACATTCTCCCACCATTCCACATAACGCGCTATTTCCTGTAAATTGAGATCTATATATATATATATATGAATTATTAAGAAATAATGTAGACATAAATAATAATAATAAAAAAAAAAACAAAGAAAATGATATATAACTAAATAAAATAATCAATTAAGTATATATATATATACTTTGTCCAAATATATCCTTCTACACAATATCCCATCGTTTGGTTTTCAAGATAAAAAGCAGATACAGGAGGGTGATGAGATACTTGCTCAGCAATATAAGAAATAGTCGATTTCTTTATATATATAAACATATACAACTATTTATAAAGTAATATATTTAACTATTGGTTTCTAATAATATATATATATATATATATATATATATATATACTAGTTTTACAAATACAACTGTAGCATTCACCAATAATAGGATTATATGGCTTCTTAACACCCTATATTAATGTTAATTATTAATGAAAGAAAAAATGTTAATAATAAAACAACAAAAATATAATAAAACAATAAAAATATAATAAAGCAATAAAAACATAATAAAGCAATAAAAATAATAATAAAATAATAAGCATATAATAAAGCAATAAAAGTATAATAAAATAATAAACATATAATAAAGCAATAAAAATATTAAAATATCAATATACATGAGCTTTATAATGCCAAGCAGATAAATACCACTTTAAAATATTCATAAAACGTTGTTCTTCAGTACCATTAATCATACAGTCATCATCTAAAATATCAATATGCATAAGAGTATCACCAAATCTTTCAAGAAGAGATCTAGGATCTAAAAATTCTACAGGAATCATGGTTCTTGTAAGATCTTGACCAGGACGAAGTTGTTTTAATAAATGCTTGATAAGACTAGGTTGTTCATAAGGAGCACCATTGATTTCACCTCCTCGGAACTCAATGGGATCTTCATAACAAAGAGTCGTATAATCTATATCTGGATCATATTGGGGAAAGTCATGAGGTTCAGTGGTCATTTTTGTTCTCTATAATATATATATATTGTCACATAAATAATAATCATAATCAAATAGTATTCAAGTATATATATACCTCTTATACGCAATTATAAAGAATAAAACTGTATGATAGATTGAAGTATTCTCTTTCTGCCGAATTCCGTTTGCATCGAAATCAAAAAAAAAGGGCAACAAAAAATTAACCGTATAATGCCTGATGTTGTTCCCAAAAGGGTATGACGTAATAATAGATAATCACGATTAATCTGGATTTCTTAGGGTTTCCGATCTGACTTCATTGTTTCATGAGAACAAAATAGATTCTTTTTTTATACTCTTATTACATGGTTTATATTCAAAAAATACACTTAGCTATTATGAATAATAAATTAAAATGTTTTTTATTTATTTCTTTATTAAATATATTGTTTTGTTTTGTTTTAATGATTCACTATATAATATAGTTTATACAACTACGATGTTTAAGAATAAATCAGGTGTGTGGCCTGCTGGTCTAGTGGTATGATTCTTGCTTCGGGTGCTAGAGGTCCCGGGTTCGATTCCCGGGTAGGCCCATATTCTTTTTTGTATTCTTTTTTGAATACATTTGTTTCTATGAAGATTCCAAACTATTCTTTGAGTAAGGTTTGTATATCAAGAAAATATTTGCTTACGCCTTGAAACCCTTAGAAAATGTGTGGAAAGATATTTTTTTTATACATTTTGAATCCCAATAGAGTTTTATTACGAATGCCAAAAGAATATTTAGACAAAACATCTGATAAGGGTCCAGTTTTAATTACTAGATTTGGATATCATTTGCAATACGAATATATTTTTATATTATATTTAAATTATATTTTTTCGAAACACATTGAATGTTTAGTACGAGTATAGATATTATCAAACAAAAAATCAATGTACACGTCATCAGTCACAACATAGTTAAATTTCTTTATATATATAGATATTCAATGGTAGGGATCCTGGAGATCGATCTGAAGCACAAAATATTTTGAATCAATTAAGGGATGCACCTGATTTTTTGGAAATATCAAAATATTTATTGACTGAAGCAAGTGGTGTTTATGCCAATCATGGTTCTGTATTTATTAAATGGTATATTATTAAATAGATATTTTTATATATGATAGGAAAGTATGTGATCAATCTACACCTCTTTCTGAGAGTGAAGCGAAGAGTTTAATGGATTTTCTTATTCAATATTTCTTAGAACACAACAACGGTATTTTATATTTTATAAATTCTATTCTGATGTTCTAAACTATTTAGTTAAAAAAGAAGTTATTAATTTGTTATGTTATTCTATTGCTGTATTATCGGTTTCTTATGGTGCCTTTTATGATAACTTGGAACAAATCAATAACAATTTCTTTAACATAGATTATATAAGTTTATGGCTTAATATATTAAAAGAAATTCCACAATTTATAAATGAAATAAAAGTATATATTTATAGATATATTTATATTAATATCATCATTAATTACTTGATTCTTAATATAAATAGAGAAATTATAATAATAATTATAATTGTCTAAATAAGAGTACTCAAGAAATATTAGCATGTAATAATTATATATATACGAAATTCTGGGAACTCATGAATAGCCAATATGTGTATTCTGTAGACTATGTATATATATATATATTATTATTATTATTATTATTTATTTATTAATCAATGAATATATATAGAGTTTATTGATGGAATCCGTATCATCATGGATTGGAAATGGCTCATTTTCTTCACAGCAACTATTAGATTTAAATATATTACGTATTCTTTCTCAAGTATCTATAATATTGCTATTTATTTTATAGATATTATAGAAGGCTTAAAATCTTTTTTATCTAATTATTTTAATACTATTTTTTTTAGAATTTGTGTTGCACAGGAATGTCTCAAGTGTCATATACTATCATAGATACTATTTTTCATGTGTATATTATATTTATTATTATTATTATTATTATTATTATTATTATTATTATTATTAAAATTTTTATTATTATTCATATATAAAGATATTCAATTGATAAAAATAATAATAAATTATATGAAAAAATTTTGCATTTATTTTACGAACAAAAACAAACAATAAAAAATTGTTTGGATTATAGCCTTGATTTTAGACAATCTTTTTTTCATTTATTATCTTTAGTCGGACTTTATTCTGTTTATTTTGAGGATTTTATGGAAGAATTCTTAGAATTATTATATGTATATATGTATATTTATTATTTTATTCAATATATCATAGTTATATATATACATTTCTAACATTTTTTTATAATAATTTATTTAAATACCTATATATATAATTATTATATATACATATATTTTAGATGATATTTGAATATATGCCAATTAATCCACCAATAGTTAATCAAGATATTCTTTTCTTCATTGATAATTGGCTGACTGTCCTTTTAAAGAAATATCAACATACATTTAAAGACTATATTAATAAACATAAAAAACTATACGATGTTATTAATAGAATTATTTGTTGTTGTTTACTTCCTTATGTATATTTTGTAATATTTATATATATTTACTATTTTATATATATTTTTATTATATGTAGTTATTGATTCGTTTTACTGTTTTATTATATTTAATTATTGATAAGTTTTACTGTTTTATTATATGTAATTATTGATAAGTTTTTACTGTTTTATTATATTTAATTATTGATTAGTTTTACTGTATTAATATATGTGTATATAATTTTATTCTTTTTCTTCGATTTATATCTATAAGAATTATATTTATAGGAATATGATAGTTATGATGAAAATACAAAAAATATATTTTCATTAAACAGAGATACTATTTATGTATATTGTATTTATATAATATTACCTATTGATATATATATAGGGTATTCTTTCTATACAATGTCGTGAACTAAAAGAAAATGCTTTTAATACAATTAAATTATATTACAAGAGATTTAATGAGCAAGTATATATTTATAAACCATAGAGTAATAATGATATTATTATATAAATTATTATTATATAACTTATTATTATTATTATTATTATTATATAACTTATTATTATATAATTTATTATTATTATATTATTATTATTATATAACTTATTATATAGTCAATGGAAGAATGTGATAAAATTCGTTATCTAGACGGTTACTTATTTCTAATACCTTCTCTTTTTAATGAATATATACCTTCTAATGAAGATTTCCAAAATGTATTAATATATATATAACAAAAATAGTATATTGAATATCATTTTTATTTCATTTAGATATTCAGAAGTCTAGACTATTATAAAACATCTCTCTATCTATTAAATACGTTCTTTTTCTTCATTACTATTCTTTGTAATCGACAAAGATGCATAATTACTGATACCAATCTTTGTAAAGATATTTTTTCATTAATAATCAATGAATTTGATCAGCCCTTTGTACGTCTTTCTTTTTCAATTTATATATTTATTTAAATTATTAATAATTAGTTATATTTATATATATATATTTATTTGTTTAACAATATATATAATAATATACTTATTTGCTTCTCTATTCAATAGCTTCAATATAATAATTCTTGTGCATTCAAATACTTCTGTATGCATGGTTATCACATCACATTCTTCAAACAAATTCCACTAGGTATATATATATTCATTTACATATATATATATATTATACATATATAGAAAAATTAGTGAGTATTTTTATTCCTAATTCAACTACAATGAATATTACTACATATCGACTTCTATATGAAGGGTTTTCTATACTACTGGAATATTATCCTTTGCATTTCGATAAGATTGTAGAAATAATTACAACACCTATTTTTAATCAGTTTACTCAACTTGTTACATATAATGTAAGAGACCCAAAAACCGTTTGTGTTGGACTTATGATATTAGCTGTATAATATTTATTATATTGAGATATATATACATATATTTATTTATTTACTCTTTTTTATGTATTAATGATTAATACCTATTATTTATATTTATAATATCAATATATTATAGAATAATTTTTTTCTTCTATTTTTTATTTCTATATAATACCTAGATAACTCTTTAGAATTGTATATTAACTATAATTTCTTAATATACTATATATATATATATATATATATATAGTGTTTGTCTTATTGTATCTGTACTCCAGGTCAACTGCTATCATTAAATGAAACACGATTGTTAGATAGAACTGTTTTTTGTGACTTATTTCAAAAGCATTATAATTTAATGATAGAACTAATAAACAATTATCTTAATGATGAGTATATATATACTATAATAATAATAATAATATCATTATTTTTTTATCCGAAATCAATTTTAATATATATATTTATATCTAGAGATACAATGGAAACTTTTTGTTATTATTTAAAATATTTAATTCGTGTGTTTCCACAATGCTTATATATGTATATTCCGCAAATATGTACTCAAATCACAAGTCTTTTTCAAAATACCAAATGTGGAGACTATATATATCTTTCAGCATGTGTATATGAAAAATATAGTGATTATATTGACCTACTTCTACAGTATATATTATTTATTGAATTTATTTTTTTTTTCTTCTTTTAATCAATATTTATATATATATATTTATTATTTCTTGTTATTCTTTTTATTCATAATATACAGAGTATTCTATACTATTATATTATTATGTTTATTATTATCTATATAAATAGAAATAACTTTGATCTAATTGCTTGGATTAAATCTATTTTCAATGCTGCACTTGAATTTATAAATAACGACCATTCCTTACAAAATCGTTTCATTGAAAAAGTAGAATATATTTTTTTCTTGTTTATCATAGATATTTATACTATTCTAATTTATATTATAATTATTCTTCATATATTCAGTATAATTAGATATTGAACTACTTTTTAAATCTATTTTTATTCTATATAGATTTCTTATTTCAATAATATTCTAATAATTATATAATATACTTTATTATAGTTCATGTTATCAATTAAGAAAATTGTTATAAATCAAAATTTACAGTCACTGATATATTCCGATATTATATTTACAGAAAGAATAATTCAATTCCTTTGTGATTGTTGTCTTATTCAAGAAAAGTATATAAATATATATATTTAATATTTTTTATCTAGTTTTGTTTTATTCTATATTTGTATTTTAGTATATATATGTTTTATATATTTATATATTTATTTCTAGAGAAGTTTATATACAAGTTTCAGATTTATTAAATCTTATGACCGATCGTTCCTGTTTCTATCAACAATCAAATAATCAAATAACTATGAATATACAAAACTTAAACACATTAATTGAGAAACATATGTCAGTGTTAATCAAAAATATTGTATATATATATATATATATTCTTTGTAATCCTTTATTCTTTATACTTTATGTATTATTTGTTTTTAATAAGGACTTATATATATATATATATCCATTATTATATCTATAGATGAATGGTTTATTATTTCATTATCCTGATCAATATGATATAATAAGCAAATTAGAACGATCTACTTTATATACATTATATTATTTATATCATTATTCTTTTGATTCTTATTCACGTGCAATGGGAGAATATATACAATGGCTTACTACACAATATCATTACAATGAATGTATCAACAAATTAACAGATGTATATTATTATATATCATCATTTATTATTATATACATATATACATATTATATATAGACAAAAAGTCATAATAATCTTTTAAAAAGTATTTTTATTCAAAATATATATATATTTGTTAATAAAATGGAAAGAAACGAAGTTTCTATGATTTGATAAGGTTGTTTTTGTTTTTGTTTTTCTTCTTCTTTTTTACTTGCTTTTGTTATATGTGTTTTTTTTTAATAATTATATATTTTTATTTTATTTTATTTTATTTTATTTATTATTATTATTCATTTTATTATTATTTTATTTCATCCATTTTCAGAATTCTTATTCATTTTTTTTAAATAAATCTTTATTTATTTTCCAAAAGTTTTATTCTATTACTCCTATGTCTTTATCCTTCTCATCAACTCTATTCAAACTCTTTATTAATCTAATTATTTCATTTCATTGTATTTTATTTCTTTTATTTTATTCAATTTGTTTTTTTTTATATTTTTTTTTTAATTAAAACCATACTTTTAAAAGTCTATTTAATTCTATATATACAAAAACAAGAATATATTTTTTAATGTTACTAGAAGACTTATAATTAACTTTATACAAAACCAAATAACTATAAAATAGCAATTATTCATAACACAAAAAAAATATAAGAAACGGAAAAGAAAAGAAAAGAGATATATATAAGGATAGTGTTTTTAAAATATATTACTTTAGAAATATATATTTTAATATATATATATTCTATATTGTTTATCTATAAGAAGGATCAATACGAATATCAACATCTTGTTGAAGTTCTTCTTCTTTAAGTTCATTCACAATTTCATTAAAATATTGCTTAGCACGCTTGTGTCTGATTTCACCAGCCATTCGATGTTTCTTCATTGAAGGTGTCTCATTACAAAATATATGTTTCTAAATATAAAAGACATATTTATGAAGATATATTTTTTTAAAAAGATAAATTTCATATAATAAATTTCTATTATCGTTTATAAAACAATCACTCAAACTGTCAATAAAAATTTAAATACATAAATACATACATTAGGACCTCTTCTCAAATAAGGAATAACTTTTTCACCAAAAAGTAACTTGTTATATACTTCAGCAGCATCAGAAGCTGTTCCATTGCAAGGAGCACAACTAACAGATCTCACAAGCATCTGAGATGCTTTGAGTATATTTGTCTTATTACGAACAACTAAACTCGCTAGAGTATTCATTAGGATCGTTTTTAACAACTACAAAAGTGTAGAAATTATTTTGATAAAAAAAAATGTTGTTATTCAAAAAACGTGAATAATCATGGGAATATTCTTTTATGAAAATTGTCCTTATTCTTTTTCTATAGAGACTTGCAAAATTATTCCCGCGGGAATTTTAAAAATTGCACTTCTTAAATTGCACTTTTTTTATTTGAATTGACAAAAATGTATTATTGCCACAATTAGCTATATGTATGGTTGCTATGCTCTAGTCTTGATCAGTATATCTGTAATAGTGTGTGATTGTTTCATTTTTAAAGGAATTAATGTTCTTGTGGCACTTTAGCAGAAAATATTAGACATTCCATTTACAAAAGTCTTTTTAACTGGTCTTAAAGATTGATATATGAAACTAAAATTCATTCTTAGTGTTTCTAGTCATATACAATTGAGAATTATAAAAGTCACTGTTAAATTATAACGAAATTAAGTGATTATCCTTCAAATTATTTTATGTGGATTTATCTAACATTTTATCTTTCATTATTATCTAGATTATATATAAAGCATCTTAGATATGAAAAATAATATAAAGAAGAAAATATGACAACACATTTCCCCATTCATTTCCATAAAAATTGAAATTTAATTTTTTTTTACCAAATTCAATTCGATACAAGACATCATTCTAAGCTCATTTATGAAGGTTCCACTTGAAACAACCTATTTAAACCACTTAATTGTGGCAAAAGTTAAAAAATTGCACTTTTTTTTTTTGTGACCCTAAAGATTGCACTTTTTACCTGGGAATGTCAAGTCTCTATTTTTCTATTAACTTTCTTGTTTTCATGTCAAATATTTATAAATAACAAAACAAAACTAGATACACATTGCAATGATTAAAGTACAAAATTCTTACGAATAAGAAAAAGAAAATACATAATATAAGAAATATATATTTTATATTTTGTTTTGAATAGATAAGTTTTAATAATACACAAAAAAAAAATGGCTCACCCTATTAATAAAACAAAAGTATTCTATATATATATAAAGAATCTAATATTTTATTAATTGTATAAAAGATTTTTTTTTATTTGATAAAGCAAATAAAAGAATTCCTTTAAGCGATGGTATTAAGAGCATTCTTTAAGATTTGAACGAAGTTATCTGTGTTACTAGGATCTTCACTCTTGACAGTAATCTTGCAATTATTTTGAGCAATAAGTAATTCAGTTAAGAAATACATACCATTAGAACAACCAAAAAGGAAAATCTTCATAACTTGTCCCATGAAACCAGAAGCGACAAAGGAAATAGCATTAGCAGAGCAAGCAGCTTCTACTTGATTAGGTTGAGAAGGAGCATTAGCAATTTGGAATTGTTCTTCATGAGCAGCAGTAAGAGTAGTCCATTTTTGTTGGAAAACAGCTCTATCTAATACGCTATTAGGTTCTAAAGCAAAAGCTTCAGGAGCATTATTACCCATCATATTACCAGAAGCCATATCATCTTCTTGGAACATATCATCATCATCAACATTATCATCATCACCACCTTCTTCATAATCTTCTTCATCTTCATCTTCACCTTCAGCACCATTATAACCAAGATCAGGTACAACTAATTCCTTAGTAGTAACGAAGTTAGCAGCAGGTTTTTCATATATAACAGATAAACTATTAAATTCTTCAAATAATGTTTTAATAAGAGATTCTTCCATATCAACAAATTTATCAACATTATCTTGATTAACATCGATAACAGAACGAGCACTTTCTACATCATTCTTTAATAATCTATAATACATAAGAACACGGTCACGAAGATCAGGAGAAGATTCATCTTCAATAAGAGCTTTAAATAAACGACCAAGCATAGCTTGCATTTCAGGAGCACGTCTAAAGAATAACTTAATACAACAAGTAAGTAATTCTAAACGAACACAAATAGCTTTTTCTTCAGTAATACCATCAATAATGATTTCAACAACATAAGGAGCATCTTCAACCATATCAGGGAAAGCACCAATAAGCCATAAGCAAGCAGCACGACCTTTAGGATCAGTCATCTTAGTAAGAAGACGAGGAATATTACTCATAACTTCTTCAGCATATTCAGGATGTTTACGAAGTAAATCTTGTAAAACAACGACAGTTTCAGAACGAATATGTTCGACTTCAATATCTAAGAATTCAATAAGAGTATCGAAAACAGGTCTACAAGCAATTTCCATATTAATACCAAGATTAGCAATAGCACGAATAGCTTCTCTAGCAGTATGTTCAGGACTTCCAGGAACATATTCCTTTAATTCACCTAATAATTCCATATAGTTCTTATCAGTAGCTAATAAAGGAAGAATTTCAATCTTTTGTTTCCAAATATAAGAGGGTTCAGTATAACGACAGAAGAATTGACGATATTCATCAACAAAAGCAGAATTATCACTTCTTAACATAAGTTTAACATGAGAGAGGACAGTATAAGAAACTTCATAATAAGGAGAAGCAATAAGAGTAAGTAAAGGTTGCTTCAGACGAGTAAAGACTTGTTGTTTTACTTGAGGCATATTTTCAGTAAAAGCTAAATAAGTCTTTGTAGTAGCTAAAACAACAGCAGTATTGTGATATCTAAGGAAAGGTTCAAGAAGATTCATAATACCAAATAATTCTTGTTCATTTTCAGGACAATATTGAGAAACAAGATCTAAAACAGTACACATACACCATTCATTGAAATCCTTAAGACGATTTAATAAATGATGAATAAGAGCTTGAGTCTTAGGAAGATCTCCAGTAATTTCCTTAAGAGCAAGAAGAGCATTCGTAACAACAAGAGGATCGGTATCAAGAACTAAATTTTGAAGAGCAGTAATAAGATTACTATTCTTAACAAGTTCTTTATCAAGATGATATAACTTTAAAACACCCATGATAGCTGTTCTACGAACATAAGCACTCTTATCTTGAAGACCACGTTCAAGAGGAGTTCTCATATATTCAACAACGGAAATAAGACGAAGAGAACAAAGAGAACGAAGAGCCATACCACGAATAGTAGGATTCTCATTACGACTATATATATAGAGAATAATCATTATTTTGTTTAATAAATATATTTCTATTATTATTAATAATATCTTTATTCAATAAAATTAATATATATATATATATATATATATATATATATATATAACATACGAGTCTTTATCGAATGTGTTAATAGCAAGAATAGCTAAATCTTCATTTTGTTTAGCATAAGTAACAAGATATTGATTGGTCATCTTCTTAACAACAATATCCTTAGTAATGGAAACCTATAAAAAGATTAGTATAGAAATAAAATCAATAAATAAAAAATAAAATCAATAAATAAAAAAAATAAAATCAATAAATAAAAAACTAAAATCAATAAATAAAAAAAATAAAATCAATAAATAAAAAATAAAATCAATAAATAAAAAATAAAATCAATAAATAAAAAATAAAATCAATAAATTAAAAATAAAATCAATAAATTAAAAATAAAATCAATAAATAAAAAATAAAATCAATAAATAAAAAATAAAATCAATGAATAAAAAATAAAATCAATAAATTAAAAATAAAATCAATAAATAAAAAATAAAATCAATAAATAAAAAATAAAATCAATAAATTAAAAATAAAATCAATAAATTAAAAATAAAATCAATAAATTAAAAATAAAATCATACCATGACAACGTTAGGGAAAAGTTTAGACATATCAACACCCATAGTAGTGAAATAAATAACTTTTCTCATAACTTCACGAAGTTTCATATCATCTTTTTGGATTTCAGGTTTAGAAAGAAGAGTTTGTAATTCATTAACATCACCCTTCTTCTTAGAAGCAGCAAGAGTCTTCTGTTTCTGTTTAGCTTCCTTTTCAGCCTTGGTTTCCTTGGCACGACTGCCACCACCCATACCAGTAAGAGGCTTCTTATCCTTTCGCTTAAACATGATGATATATTACTTGATATTAATAGAGAATAATAAAAACAAATAAATTTCCTTATCAAATAATCATAATAATTACATTCTACATAGAGAAACACATCGAATAATGTCCATTTTTTCATATATGACTCCTTATCTTGGACATTTAACCTTTTTCTAGTCATAAAAACATCTATCTTACAACTGTTCCAATTATATGACCCCTTATTCTATAAAAGATAATCCAATATAAAATCTTCTTTAGAATCCTGGGAAATCTCCAATTTATTTTTTGTTTATTTATTTTCATTTAAGTTCTTGTAATTTTGTATTTTGAAAGACTTTCTTATCGCAATCGTTTACAATTAATTGATATAACATCGTGAATTGTTTTTATTTTCATATATTTCATAAAAAACACTTTTTTTTTACATTTCGTTTTTTTTCTCTATCTACTTTTTAATTTATATGTTCATTCTTCTTTTCATATTTTGCTAAGAGTAAACTTATTATAAGTCGTAATTTTATAAGTAAATAACTGCTATTTTTTTTACAATTGACATCAAGTTATTATTGTAATATTGATATTGAAACGAATACTGTGTATGACACTTTAATAAAGTAATAACTGAAAGAAGAATACATGAAAATATGCAAAAAACGATGATTTATAAATAATAATTTCGTTGAAGATACTCTTTTAGAAACTTTTCAAAAAATAGAGATCTTCTTCCTTATGATTATGGGAATTTATGAAGAAAGAAATGTAGAATTCTTTTGTTGTTTTATATCGTATTCCTCTTATATAAATGGCTGATTTTGGTGAAGTATGACATCTATGAACTATCTATATTATAATTCGTCTGTAGTTAATTTTAGTTGTAAGTGATCTTCACATTCCTTTCCGTGGTATTGAAATTCCTGCTAAATTCAAGGCTATGCTTGTTCCTGATAAATTTAAACATATTGTTTGTGCTGGTAATCTTTGTACTTCTGAACAAGTAGAACTTTTCAAGAGTTTAAGTGAAGACAATCATATTATTAAGGGTGATTTCGATGAATTTTTAGGTGATTATCCTTATGAAGATCGTTTCTCTGTTGGTGATTGGACATTTGGTGTTTGTCACGGTCATCAACTTGTTCCTAATGGTGATCATTCTGTTTTAAATAGTTTAGCTAGAAAGGTATTCATTTTTATGATAATAAAATTTTCATTTGCTTTTATTTAATTTATTATTATATGTTTATTATTATAATGATTTGTATATATATATATAAATAGCTTGATGTTAATGTTCTTATTACTGGACATACTCATAAACTTGATGTATTCAAAGAAAATAGTACTTTATTCCTCAATCCCGGTTCCTTTACTGGCGCTTTTACTCCTTCGAATCCGTATATTATATTTATTGTTTATTGTTTATTTATATTTATTATATTTATTTTATTTATATTTATTATATTTTATTTTATTTATATTTATTATATTCTATTTTATTCATTATATTTTTTTTTATTATATTTATTATATTCTATTATATTCATTATATTTTATTTTATTATATTCATCATTTATTATAATCATTATATTTATTATATTTATATTCATTATTTATTATATTTATTATATAGTGATAATCATCCTACATTTATTCTTCTTGCAGTTAAAGACGATAAAGTATATATATATATTTATTTATTATATTTATGATTATTATCTAGCTTACTGTTTTTACTTATCAATTAAAAGATAATAAATTAGATGTAAAGAAAACGGAATATACAAAATCTGAATTATAAACAATTTTTATGTGAAATATTATTTTTTTATTGTTTTTCGATTATTCCTTACTTGTTCTATCATTCAATTATTGTTTTATTTCATATATTTCTCTATAACGTAGAAAAGTCATCTTTTATATTTATAATTATTATATCCTATGCTTATTTGATTCTATATCTATGTTAACCAACCACACATTTCTTTAATTTGCACATACATTATATTTATTTTGTTTATATCTCAAAATCATTAAATTAGTAATACCAAACAATAAGTTTTTCATATTCAATTTTTTTGATCAATTATAAACTATATTTTTCTAACTAGTTACAAGAATATATAAAAAATAATAAAAAATTTCAATTTTTGTTATCATTTTTTGCTATCATTAAAACAAACCATGCAAGCTGCAAGAGATCTTCTCGATCGACTTATGGGTCCGAACCGTAATGGTAATTTTGATAAAAAGACTTCTGAAATCAAAGACTTTCGTGATCCTCAAGTTTGTAAACTATTTCTATTAGGCTATTGTCCTCATGACCTCTTTCAAAATAGCAGAAACGATATGGGTCCTTGCCCTTTAATTCATGATGAAAAACTAAGAACGTCGTATGTCTTTATTTCATAGATATTCTTATCTATTCTTTCTATTTAATATTTATTTGATGATAATATTCTATAGTTTTGAGAAAGATCCTCATAAAAATTCTTATCGTTATGAAGACCGATTATATTCTGTTGCCAAACAAATCTACATTGAGTCTGAAAGAAGAATTGAGGTATGATGAATAATTATATCATTTTTTTTATACATGATTTAATAATTATCAGTGTTCTTATAGTATTTATTATTTACAATTGTAATTTTATTTAGGATCAAATACGTAAACTTGAAAAAGTTGGACCTGTTCTTCCTGTTAAAGTAGAAGAAAATGAAGATGTTCAAAATAAAGTAAAAGTCATTGAAGCTTTACAAAAGAAATATAAAGAACTCAGTATTTTTATTTATTTTATTTAATATATATAAATTCTATTTACTTTTATTGTTTTTTTTTTTATATTCTTAAATATTATATATTTTGTTTATTGTTTAAGTTATATTTTTATTTAATATTTTTTTTTTATATATTTTTTATTTATGTATTTATTTAATATTGTTTTTTATATATTTTTTATTTATGTATTTATTTAATATTGTTTTTATATATTTTTTATTTATGTATTTATTTAATATTGTTTTTATATATTTTTTATTTATGTATTTATTTAATATTGTTTTTATATATTTTTTATTTATATATTTATTTAATATTTTTATAGTAAATAATGGTAAAACTACTCAAGCTTTAGACGTTCAACATGAGATACAAGATGAAATACTAAATAAGGCTGAAATACAAGCTCGAATTATCCAAGACTCCAAAGCCATGCTTGACAAAAGTGTCACGTATACTTATTGTTTATTTATAAATTTTTTATTATTATGATTGTATTTATTATATTCTATTATTCTATTTATTCTATTATTCTATTTATTCTATTATTCTATTTATTCTATTTATTCTATTTATTCTATTTATTCTATTTATTCTATTTATTTTATTTATTCTATTTATTCTATTATTCTATTTATTCTATTTATTCTATTATTCTATTTATTCTATTATTCTATTTATTCTATTTATTCTATTATTCTATTATTCTATTATTCTATTATTCTATTATTCTATTATTCTATTTATTCTATTATTCTATTATTCTATTATTCTATTATTCTATTTATTCTATTTATTCTATTAATTATTATTAATACTATATTAATATATAGTGCTAGTAATGCTAAGGAGAATCAGCGTATGAGGGTATGTGATATTTGTGGAGCTACACTTTCTGCTTTTGATAGCGATAAGTATATATATATATATATATATATATATATAACACTTTTAATTAATCATTTATTATTCTATATATATATAAATATATACCTTATTCTTCTGTATATTCTAGACGTTTATCGGATCATTTCATAGGTCGTTCTCATATGGGGTATCTAGCTATACGTAATAAATATTTAGAATTAGAGAAAGTTCTTAGTCATCAGACATCACGTGATGCTTCTCGAAGACGTAGTCGAACACGTAGTCGTAGTTCCACGCGTCATAGTCCAAGTGGTAGTCGACGTAATAGAAGTAGAAGTAGAAGTAGAAGTAGAAGTAATAGACGAGGTGATGAAAGAAGAGATAGAGAAAGAAGAGATAGAGATAGAGAAAGAAGAGATTATGAAAGATCTAGAGATCATAGTAGCCGAATGGATGGACGAGAAAGAGAAAGAAGACGCTAATTATATAAGTATTTATTATTATATTATCATACAGTCTTCATTTTATTTATATATAATTTATAAATGTCTCTTTCTTTTTTTATATTTTTTTTATTTTGTTTATGTATATATTGATTTATGAACATATATTGATTTTTTCAAATAATCTTTGTCACTGTTTGGTTTTCATTTGAAATAAAATAATATCGACTTGAATGTATTTTTGTTAAATAATGTTTAATTAGCAAAGCAATAATTTATATAAAACAACACAATACAAAACTATTTACTATTTAATAATAATCAATACTTTTTTGATATTCAAATAAAAAAGAATTACTTAAAACTATCAACAAAAACAAAATAATTATTCACTATTATTTTCTTTTTCATCATCTTCTTCTTCTTCTTCTGCTTCATCATCATCATTAGATGCTAATAAATCTTGAATATTAATTTCTTCTTCTTCTTCTTCTTCTTCTTCTGGTATACCAGCATTATTTGTAGACTTAGTACTACTTTGAACACTTTCTATTTCTTCTTCTTGTCTTTTTCTCTTCATATTACGTTTTCGTTTTTGTATATATCCATTTTTCTCTTCTTTTGTATTCATACTCTTCGATCTCTTTATTGATTGACTATGTATACTTATTACTTTGTCTTCATCATCATCATCTTCTTCTTCATTATTATTATTATTATTATCATTATTATTAGTAGTAGTAGTATCATCATTAATATCTTTATCTTCATCATCATCTTCTTCTAATTCTTCTTCCACTTGAACTTCACTTCCATCGATATGACGAGTCTTTAAATTACCCAACCAAAAGGCTTCAATACAACCGTTATCTCCTAATAACTTCTTTATCTCAAATAAATAACTCTCTAAATATTTCTTTAACTTTGGTATATATACAGACATAGATGTATCTTTCACTACCTATATATATATATATATATATACATATGTTTAATTGCAATTATTATAATAAAACATATTCTATATATACATAAAGATATATACATATATATACTTTAGAATGACTACATAATGCTTGTACTTGACGTGTACTCTTCTGCATACTTCGAATAATAGAAATAACAGTCTTCTGGTCCCGCGGGAATAAGGAGGATAAGATAGGTAAAGAATGAGAGAGAAATAGAGAAATAAATTGAGTATAGTATCGCAAAGAAGAAGATATTATCTATATAGTATTATAAATACAAGTAGAATTATAATAATAAGAATAATATGTGTTATAATATATAATAATAATAATATATAATATTAATAATAGATATAATATTAATAATGATAATAATAAAAATATAAAATAAATATAATAATAATAATAATAAATATAATAAAAATATAAAATAAATATAATAATAATAATAATAATAAAAATATAAAATACATATAATAATAATAATAATAATAAATATACCACTTTGTGGTCGAACTTCTTTGTGAATGCAATGATTCCATCGATAGAAACACAGTATGTTTGAATGATCATAGCTTGTGTATATAGATCAGAACCAACAATATGCTTATGGAAATATGTATATTCTTGAGTTAATAGTTGAATAAGAATTGAATAATAAATATGGAGGGAAGAAGGGGTTAACGAGGGAAATGGAACCGTCTGCTGGTCTATCATCGACTTGAACTATATATTTATAGAGATAGATATATATAGAAACATGGATAGATAGAATAGAAAAAATAAAAGAGATAAACAATATAATAATAAAAAAAGAGATAAAAAAATAATAATAATAATAAAACAAGAGATAAACAAATATAATTATCAAGGCTAAAAACAAAAAAAAAGAATTTATATTCAAAATATAATATACAAAATAAATAAAATTCTAAATGTTAATGAATTTAAATTAGTACAGAAATAAAAATAATATTGAGAACATAGATATATTATATATATATACATCTTGATAAATCTCTTCAATTGTATGGAGAACGTCTTTACTATATAACACATATAATGTTAACAACTTCTTGAGGAACAACGCGTCAGATCCCCCAGCAGTACGGAGCGTCATCTTCTTTAGAACAGATAAACATAAATCGCTGAGTTCCGCGGTTATCGGACAGAATCCCTCATGGTCCTGTTGTATCTTTCTTAAGAGATTATACGTGCCTTCTTTATGTTTATATGCTAATAATACTTCTTTCTCTTCATTCTCTTTCTTATTTATATACATATCAACATATATCGAAACTAATGTATTCACCCAATCTATAAGAACTATATTAATATCATTACTCGTAATAATATCTAACATATCACTGAAATATGTATAACAAGAATGAATGGATGATAATAATTGTGTTCCATTGTGATCTGAGGACTCGAGATCCGGTTGGCTTATCTTCTGTGACGCATCTGAATCATAAACACAAAAGATTTTGTAAATATAGGGTTCAATAGCATTATAAACCGTGGGAATACTGAATGTATTTATATAAATAAGTAAAATAGAATGAATACAATCATATAATGCACTCTTTCCTGCTAAATCTACTTCATCAGCACTTTTCCCCGTGATTATACTCTATATATATATTGTGTTATATATATATATAGTATAGTTATGTAAATGCGAAGAAGAAGAAGATAAATACATAAATATATAGTTAAAGAGAATGAGTAGTATTAAATAGTTATATATATATACAATAATATAGTCCATGACATTTTTAAGAGATACATATATCTTATAATTACCCCATACCGTCAATAACTGATGAATATCTATCATTTCATCTTCCTATATATATAATATATTATAATATATTATAATATAATATAATATAATATAATATAATATAATATAATATAATATAATATAATATAATATAATATAATATAATATAATATAATATAATATAATATAATATAATATAATATAATATAATATAATATAATATAATATAATATAATATAATATAATATAATATAATATAATATAATATAATATAATATAATATAATATAATATAATATAATAATATATATATAATAATGAATATTTACATGACTATAATTAATAGATAATCAAATGTCACAAAATATATATATATATATATATACATAAATAGACTTCTTTTTCTTGGCTTCATCTGTAAGTGTTATATATATATTCATATCTTTTAATATACGTGCCAGCGAATATATAGATAGCGAAGGAGACGAAGAAACCGCGGGACTCGCAGATAAATTAAACTGAATATCTCTCCACCTATATATAAGATTATATATATATAAGATATTTTAATATATATATAAATAAGATATTTTATTACATGTATATATAAGATATATATATATATATATATATGTATATACCATAATATTTTAATAAAGTCAGGAGATAAAAGTGGTATATATAATGAAGACTTCTATATATATATATATATATATATATATCTTATTCTACTATTCTACAAGTAAATAAATAAACATATATATATATATATATATATATATATATATATATATATACGGATTTGGTTTGAGTAGGTGTTGTAACGATAGCGCTGCCAGTATATATATAGAGAGAGGAGAAACACGTGGATAAAGAGGTGAACTCCCCTTCAAGCACGTGCAACAGATTTAAACGACTACAAACCTAAAGAAAATGTTAAGGAAATTATATATACAAATATATATATATATATATATATTTATATTTAAATGAAATAGAATCATATTCAAGTATACACAATAAATAACTATTCATTATATATATTATATTATATATATATATATACTTTAATTCGTATATCTGTATCTTTCTCGAGTATAAATACATTTAATAATTCAGTAATCCAGAGAATTGTAGCATATTTACATATATATATACACTCTTTCTCTTCATTACCATATGTCTTGAAATTAGTAGATTCCCGTGGGGATAATATAGGACATCCTAATAATCCATCAATTCCCGCGAGACCATCTTCTGGGTTATTCAGAACATCTGTAATGGCCAATAAACGCAAATTGGCGGGTAATAAATAGAGAGAAAGCCGCGTTTTTAAGGATGGAGAAATTGCGAGGGAAAATAAATTTAATGCTATAGTCGTGTTCTATATAGATAAATACAGGATAGAAGAAGATATATATATATTAACTGAATATAATAATAGTAATAATATAAGTATAATAATAATGTATATATATATATATATACGTCTTGATCCAAATTATATTGATAATCAATAGGTATTTGATCTGCATGTATATACATAGAAGTATAAGAAGGAACTGTAACCTGAATATCCTGTATATATAAAGACTCAAATTCAGATCGAATACGGCTATTCAATTCCTATATATATAATAAGGATAATAGTAATATAGAATAGTAATCAATGTCTATAGGTTAATAATAGCATATAGTATACAACTATATGAATATAGTATTAATAAAAATATATTCTATCGTATATATATACATATAAAATAAATAAAATAATAAAACTATAATATATATATATATATATATATATACAAATAGGAATAGAGGAGGAATAAACGCATGCTTCACCCAAAGAGAAAGTTGTGTATACAGATATATTTTCAAATCAACTTCTTGTGAACATGAAGAAGAAAGCAGTTTATAAAAACGAATACAATCTGATGTCTATATATATAAATAATAATAATAATATAAATAATATAAATAATATAATCAAGAAAATAAAATAATTATAATCAATAATAATTCTATATATATATATATACAACATTCATTATTTCTTGTTCATATAAATCAGGATGTTTATAATATTCTGGTACTTCATATTTCTTATAAGTAAACTCCTTCATAGAAATAACTCCACCAATAACTCCTACACGTTTCTGACGCAACATGGGTCGATGAAGATACTTTCGTGTTAAAATGGTTAATTCATCCAAGCCACCTCCCCCGCGGGAATCATCAATTAATGATAAACGAACTAAGACTTCAAATAATACTTGTATCTATATATATATATATAGTATTATCATAGAATGTAGAGTAAGTCAACGAATATAATAATAATAATAATAATAATAATAATAATAATAATAATAATAATAATAATAATAATAATAATAATAATAATAATAATAATAATAATAATATATACTTGTTTTTCTGTCATCATATCAGTATAATCCAAAAGACCGCGAATAAATGGACGAAACACATTTAATTGTGTGTCAGTTGGGGAAACAGTGAGGTCCTTCAGCACGTGTAATGAGAGAATAGGGAGATAATTATTCGTTGGAGTAGAAGCACCTGTAGTAATATTACATACCAAAGTAGATATTAACTAGTATATATGAATAAGGTAGATTTATATATATAAAGAATATATATCATATAAAATGAAAGAATAAATTCAATATATATATAACGAATATATATCATATAAAATGAAAGAATAACCTCAATATATATATATAAGAAATATACAACATATAAAGTGATAAATTCAATATATATATATACTTCTTGTTGATGCACTAGATCAGAGAATTCAGTAAATAAACAAACGTACATTTCGCGGGCAATTTCCCGGCAACGAATTGAAGATGTGTTTCCGAGTTCTCCAATCAGAGCAAGAATAGAGGAATAGTATTTATTTAATGATAGACTATGTCCTTTTAATGTATCTAAATGAAGTGTAGAATTGGCGGGATAACGAGTAAATTTACGCGGGAAAACAAAACGTACCTAATAATAAATTAAAGAATAGTATATATATATATATATATATATATATATATATATATATGAATAATTTTAGCATAAAGATATTATAATGCTATATATATATGTATGTATATACATAGTTTGTGTATTGTGGATTAGCATAAAGAATATAATACATCCAATAATCTAAGAATAAATAATTACTACTATCTGTATTATGAAGAATCTATATATAAGTATAATAATAAAATAATATTCATAATTATTATTATTACACATAAGATAAACATATATATATATACCCTCATATATTGTTTACATAGGTTTGTGTGTGTATTTGTGGCTATACTTATATATTCTACCATCATGAGCTCATAATCGCGGGGATTCACATCATCAGATTCTATATATATATACATAAAATAATATGAATAGAATCATATATATATGACTAGATATTCATATATATATACTCCATGTATTCGGTTTAATATTATTTCGAAGAATCGAAATAATATCCGTACAAATATCGTGATCCGTACAACTCAGTAAGAAGTTTACCTATAATAGAATAATGACTATTATAGTATTAATATTGCTCATAAAGTATATCTTAGATGTATAACCTATATATAATTATTAATAGATATATACATACAATAGAGGGAATATCTTGGATGTTACAAGTCGTTAGGTTATTGACATATGTGTCTCGATATCGTTGAATCTGATTGGATGTCAAAGAGATATTCTGTAAGCACGTGTATATCGTAGAAATGAGTGGTTTTTCAGAAATTAGTAACGAACATAATTGTGAAAAAACAGTCTATATAAATTGATATTTATATATAAATAAATATATATATATGTAGATATACATCAATTTGGTCTTCATTAATTAATTCTGGTAATATATAAATAAGTTCTTTTTGTACAGAAACACTACATGTCTATATATAAAAATATGTATAATATATACATATATATTGTTTTAATAATATTGAATTCATATATATATATATATATATATATATATATATATATATACTTGTAACGCTTGGAGTAATGAATCACAAATAGAATTGTGTTCCAAACGAATGAAACTCAGCCAACGAAATTGCATTAATATTAACTGAATTAAACTGCCATCTTCATATTCATCACTTCCATTTTCTATTACCTTTATATATATATAATAAGAATACATAACATATATAATGAAACAATAAATTCAATAAATATATAATAAGAATTTTAATAATAAAAAGAATAGTTCGTTACCTTATCTAAAAGAATATCTAGAATATTCTTTTGTAAAGTATCTAATCGCATAAGAAGTCGACAAACAGAATCTTGTGACACACCATAATGAGAAACTAAATAAGAATTTTCATATTCTATAGAATAAAAAATATATATTATACTTTGTAAGTCGTCATTTTCTGAAGTACGTAAAAAAATAGGATGAAGGACCGTTTTAAAATTAGCAGTATCAGCGATATAATTCTCGAAACCTGATCAATTATAATATTCTACATACAATAATATACTTGAATAAAATCCATTCACTGTTTCATCTGTTTTCAACGTTTCTTTCAAAGAACTAAGGGACTTTATTGGATCATGAGAAATAAATTTTTCTATTTATATAATTAATACATTCTGGTATATTCATACTGTATTTTTCAGATAAAATAATATCACAATTCTTCAAAGTAGTTAAGAAAGGAAACTCTGTTACTAATTCCTCGTTAATTACTTGAGAACTCACTATTCATTTTAGTAAATAGATAACGTTGATGCAAAATATATACATGATTCCATCTATATTTAATGAACTGTATGTAGAAAATGATATTTGTTATACGGAAACCGCGCTTTTTTATTTTCATTTTCGTATTTTATTATCATTCTTTCGTATTCTTATGTATGTATTTTCACTATCTAGATGTTTATAACAAGGAATGCAGCAATATAAATTATTTAATATATTTAGATTATCACATATAAAAGAAATGATTCTTTTTATATGATTTATAATTCCTCTCTCCTACAAACTATTCTGAACCTATTTAAATGTTTCATATATAAATGAACATAATCTACAACTATGATCAATCTCATTTAAAAATAACTCTGTCATAATGCCTCGATATTCATATTTTTCACAATACTGTAAGCTCATGAATATAATCATGTAGTTAATATTCTAAAAAGGAAAATAAATAATTAAAAAAACTCATAAAAATGAAAAGTTGGATAATTGCGGGGATTTGTAAAGAGTTGAGTCGTTTTTTATACTTACAAGACATGAGCTTTCAAAGAAAAATAAATTGTTCTTATTTGTATAGATCTTATACTAGTAGTTTGTTTAAAATTTAGATAGATTTATCTGATTCTATTCTCTTCGTAAGAACTATTTAATAAAAGTCGCTAGAATTATAAACAATGTCTTATAAAGATCTTGAAGCAAAAGTATCAAAGATTTTCAGTGATCTTAACTCATTGAAAACGGATTGGGAAATCCGAAGACAAGCATTAATTGACTTGAAAGAACTTATATATTCTCCTCAGTATGCTAATGTAGATTGGTCGAGCTTAATTTCCCATGGTAATGGTTTTCAATTAACTAGTCAAGTATTTTAGATTATAGATTTACTCTTCATTATTAGTACTATCCTGTTTCTTATATATTATTTAAATATTATTGTTTTTTAGATGACAGATAATCGTAGTTCTATTGTAAGTGCAGCATGTGAAGCTGTTGAAGCTTTATCTAAAACAGGTCCCTCTATAGCAGAACGAATGTCATACATCTATGCTGGTGTTCTTGAAAAAGTCGGATCTGGAAACACTGTATTTATTATTATAGATGTTTTATTTATATATATAGTATAATAAAATAATTTCTTTATTATTATTATTATTATATAGGTAATCAGTTCTTATTGTCAAAAATGTTGCATTAATATTGTCTCAAATAGACCTTTTCGTAAACTATTTTCTTATTTAGCTAAAAATATTAATAGTCCCAAGTATATATATATATATTTATAGCTGCTTTTTTTATTATTCTTTTAAAACTTAAGATATTATTATTATCAATGATATATATAGTGATAATATGAAAACATGTATAATAGAGTCCACGTGCATAGCATGTGAGTCATGGCCAATAGAATACATTTCTGGTAATCAAGAACTTATTCAAATCATTTCTGTAAGTTATTTATGTTTAAATATTTTATATATTTTTTTATTCTGTTTTTTTATTTTTATTTTATTTTATTTATTATTTTTATTATTATATTTTTATTTATTAATTTTATTAAATTATATTTATACTTATTATTTTTATTATTAAATTTTTATTTATTAATTTTATTATATTATATTTATATTTATTATATTAATTCAATGCTATACAATGTATATATATAATAATAATAATAATATTATTATTATTATATAGTCAACCATTGGTGGTGCGTCTCAAATCGTACGTGATAAGGCACGTGACGCTTATATAGCAGTTCAACGTCGAGATCCTACAACTGCATCTTCTATATATGCTAAACTTGATTCAAGTACTCAATTTAAATTGGATTCTGCTGTTCAAAGTAGAAAATCAACACCTGTATATATATATTAAGTCCTCTATTTATTTTATTTATTTAATTATTTACTATATTATTTATTTATTTATTAATTAAAATACTTATTAATTAATTAAAGCATTAATTTACTAATGTATTTATCTATTAATTATTCAATTCAATAATGAATACATTTCTCTATATATTTCTCTATAAAGGATTCTACTCCTCGTCGTCCTATTCCTAAAGCATCTCCTTCTCCTTCTCCATTTACTAATAATACCGATTCTATGAGTAAAACAATGCCTTATAACTCTCGTCGTGGTGTTCCTAAACCTAATTATATCAGTAAAACTACTTCGACTACTCTTTCAGATCGTCCTATAACTAGTCCTATAAATATAACTAATATAAATATAAATGCTACTTCACCAAATATAGGAAATACAATAACTAATAAGCAATTTATAGCTTCTTCTGGTAGTGGAATGACATCTCCTACTATTAATTCACCTGCCTCTCTTCCTGTACCATCTCTTGTTTATCCTTATTCAAGAACTGGAGCTTCAAGAACTACAAAACCAATTAGTAATCTTCCTATACGTCCTGTTGTGAATACAGATATATATAAAACAATGACTGAATTTGAAGGAATACGCTTAAATGCTCATGTTATATTTAATATACCGAATGAAGAACAACGAATGGAAGGAGAAGTCAAATATATTGGTATATATAATGCTTATTATTTTGTATATTATTTTGTATATTATTATTATTATTATTATTATTGTTATATATTGGTTATATTCCTGGTTATAAGCATGTCTACGTAGGTATTGAAGCGGATAGGGTCTTTAACAAGGGAGGTACCAGCGTTATTGGAGGTATTACATTCTTTTCATGTCAACCAGGTAAAGCAATCTTCCTTAAGCCATCTTCTGTTATACCTATAGACTCTCGTATATATATATATACATTATTATTATTATTATATACTATACTATATATATGATTATATAATTTAAATATATATTATGATTATATATACTTTTCCCTAGCTTCAGCGGCTATAGGTCTCTCTGTTCCCCTATCTGTAAGGTCTGCTGTCCCTATCGTCCCTACTGTTCCTATTATGCCACAAATTACGCCTTCTCCTGCCCTCAATTCGGATATGGAAGAATTATATAAAATACTAGGTGCTCATCGATTGTTTATTAATGATTCACTTGATCAATTTGTAGACCAAGTATATATATATATATATAGAAATATAGAATTATATAGAAATATAATTTTTAACTATTTTCATACATTGATATATCATATATATATAGAATTATATATATATAATTTTCTACCTTATTATATTTCTATTAATTCTTATTCCCTCTCATTCTTTATTAGTTAAACATGTTGTCGGGATTTGAATCAGATACATGTACACAACAACAAAAACGTACTTATTATGACACCACAATTCCCGCGATTAAAAAGATCTGTGATGATGCTCAAGAATTATTGAAAATGTTAGAAGCTAATAAACCAAGAGATTAATATATATATATATATATATATATAGAATAACTATAATTTTTATATTATATTTATATTTAATTTATATTCATTATTACATTTTTTTTACATATAAATAACTCTTATTTTTGTGATTGCTATCCATTTCTATTTCATTTATTAAATCTTTTTATTTATATACATAATCTACGTATGTCTTTCATTTTTATATTTATTTATCTTTTTGGCTTTTTATTATGATCTAATATCTTTTTCTTCTTTTTTTCATTATTTCCTTTCATATATGCATAATATTTCATAATTTATACACTAACACTTTCAATTGTCTTTGTAATTTAAAATAAAACGTTTTGTTTCGTTTATTATATATTCATAAAATATATATTTATAGTATAATAATAGAATTCCTTTTCATTATATATAATAATTATTATCATATTAAATTATTATGATATACTGAAAAAGATATTTTAATTCTTGTTGTTATTAGTGTTTTTCTATTGAAATATTGCTAATAGCATAGGAGACAACTAACACTATAATTTTACTCATTAATATATAACTATTTATGATTCTATTCTTTCTCTATGTTATTAATAAGAAAGATACTGTTTCTGATAGATATGTTTATAAATCATAAAGATACTATTAAATATTTATTCATTAGTTGAGTTTCAATAAACAAACTAAAATTATAACGATTAATAAATTATGAATCAAACATAATAAAAATGAAAAAGTAGAAAAATTATGTTCTTCAATTTATATATTATTATTAAATATATAATAAATAATTATATATTATTTTTATTATTCGTATTTGTGTTTATAGCTTGCGTTAATGATGTTAACTCTGGATCTTTTTCTATTTGTATACAAATATGACTAAATACAGACTCCAAAATAGTATGAACATTCAATAATATATTCTATAGAGATAAGAAATAGAAGATATAATTATATATATATAAGGAATAGAAGATATAATTATGTATATAAGGAATAATATATATATAATTATAGATATATAAGAAATAATATATATATAATTATAGATATATATACTTGTTCATCAACAGAGCGATGTACTCTTAAAATAATAGTACAACAATAATCATCTATATATATATATTATAAAAGGAATAGAAGGTATAATAATAATAATTATTATTATTATTATATATATATATACTTGGAGCTACAGTCCATATATGAAATGTTTTTATTTGTAGAATGCCTTCAATAATAGATATCTTATTTAAATAGGATTCTACAGCAGTATATATATGTTGAGGTACTGTTTGAAGCAAAATAAGACAAGAATACTATTATAGTATATATTATTATAGTATATAGTATTACATAGAAAAAAAAAAGAAATGATTAAAAATAAATATATATATATATATAATACTAATATTAATATACTTTAGCTCGCTTAAATGTGCAATATATAATATAAAATAATGTAATTGTACCAGAACAAAGATCAATTAAACCATCAGGCTATATATATATATATATATAATTGTTTGAAAAATAGGACAATTAAATAAAGATAATAATATAAAATATAAAAGACTACTAAATATTTATATACAGAATGTGTGAATTTTTGAATTGCCATGAATATAATATCAATAAAGAAATGAATGGTATCTTCATCATTATAAAAATGACTATTATTATAATTATAATTAGGAATATATTTCCCCATAAAACGATCTCGTATAGGTCCGAATAAATTTAAATTAATCACTAAAACAACAAATGAAATAACCATGGTAAAACGAGGTAAATGAATAATGGCATTTAAATCATCTAATCGATGCTGAGATTCCATAAATAAAAATAAACATAACTATATATATATAAATAATATTAAATAATTTTGAATATTAAATAATTATTAAAATATATACAAACGGTATGATAATGTTAATTATATATATATATATATATATATATATATATATATATATATATATATATATATATATATACAAATAAGATAGAAATAGAAATTGTAAAAACAGAAAGAACTTCATGTCGTTCAAATCCATATGTATATCTATATATATAAAGTAGTATATAAAATAGAATATAAATATATAATCATATATACTTAAATGTTGGTTTTCTTTTAGATAAAATTGTAGAATTGCATATAACAACAAAAAAAGCGATTTGTTCTATCAAATGAAGAGATCCAACAAGCATAGCTGTATAAGTTAATTAATATTTAATAGGAAATATGTATAATATAATAAAGATACCATAGGATCCAGAAATCCAAAAAGTATAAAGTTGCCATATCAGCATGGCAAAGAAAATGAAGAAAGTAATTAAAACCGTTTTGTTTGAACTATACTTATAATCTCATATGAAGAATAAACGAATATTCTATACTAGATAACATTTTTATTGTCCTTAATGTACTGAAATGTGCTTTTGTCAGCATCAGAAGATAAATCAATACCTCCTGGTACCCTATTAGGTTTCATACCTTTTGTTGCAAACATTCTAAGGAATGAATAAACTAGAATATGTTTAAAAAATTAAAATATAAAATAATCTTGAATAGATTTGTTTTTAAAGTTCAAAAAGCTTTTTTTTATAGTATTAAATAAAAATTTATTTTTCTTGTTCAATTTGTTGTATACAAGGATAAAGAAATATGTAAATTATCTATCATAAGTTTATAAATAAGAAAAAATAAAATATCATATTCTTTTTATAATTTTAAAGATGTAATTAATTTCTTGTTGGAAAAATAATTGTCAAAGAATGTTCTAATCATATGTTTGATCAATAAATATAACTAAATAGAATATAAAAGAAAATTTATGCTACACAACAAGAAAAACCAGCACCATTTTAAGAAAAAAGAATATGTTGAAATAAGAAGAGTATATATATAAATATTTGTATTATATTTATATAGATATATCTACTCTAACAGTAAGAAAAAAAGAAAAGAGAAAAAAGAATCAAGGAAATAAGAAAAATTATATTCTTTTCTTTTAAATAAATAAATTAACTATAATGAATATATCAAAATAAAATATTATCTAACACTAAGATCTAGATGAAGAAAATTTATATATACATAAATATAATAGGAGAGAAGTCAAAAATAAAAAGAAATAATAAAAAAGAAATGATTTTGAAAATATTATATATTTTATAGAATAAGAATAATAGATATATAAATGAAATAATTTTGTTTAATTTTATAGAAAATATATTATATATATAATAAATAAATATATATAAGTATTTATATATATATATTAACAGTTATTCAGTAATACTAGTGTCTTTATATACATTAGAAGCAGAAGGTTTCACTTTCTTTAAATAACGAATAATCTTCTTCTTCTTATTTAAAGAGACTTTTTTAAACTTTCTTAAGTCAATAGTATGTATCTTATTCGTTTTACGTAGTTTATTATTACTATCAGGATTAGATAATGTTACTGATGATGTTGTTCTCACTTGTTTATTCATAGTACGAACTGACGAATCACCTTTGCTTATTGTACGAATAGGTACATACCCTCTTCGTTTTCGACATATATAAGTAATAGAAGTATCATTAACAGAATTCTCTAATTCCTTTTTAAATAGATCATATACGACTTTCATCGTCACCTCATTATTCGTATCCCACTGTAAACGCCATTTCTTAGCATAATTTGAACTATATATAGAGGTATATTCATAGTTATAAGATATATTAATAGTATATATTTAGATTATATATATATAGTTATATATATATATATACGATGGATGTGGAATATCAAATGCGAATTGTTGGGATAAAACAGCAAATTTAAAACTATATATATATTTGTAAATATTAATATATATATATATATATATATATATATATATATATATATACCCAATTCTACGTAAATGGTCGATATATTGTATTTTATTGAATCCATAATCAATAAATCGCTCGTCAAACAAGGGTAAATACTCAGAACGTTTCACAACTACATATCTATATATATATATATATATATATATATATATATAGAAAAGAAAGTAATAATAAATAATAATTATTATATTATCATTATCATTATTATTATTATATATATACGGTTCTTGTAGTTCATTGATACAAGATAAAAATGTTAATTGAGTTGTTTCAGCTAGAGTAAACCAATGCGAAAACATATAATCCTATTAATATATATATATATATATATATATAGAATCAATAGATAGAATAAATATTTAACCCCTATATATAAAGAATATATATACATGTGTTTCTGTTTCGGGTCTGAATGTTTGGCAATTCTCTTCTGAAATACAATTAATAAGTTCTTTTTTATTTCTTGGAATATGAGGAACAACACTATATATATATATATAGTTATCTTTATAATATATCATAAAGATGAAACGAAATATTTCTTTTAAAACAATAAGAATTATGAAATATATATATATATATATATGTTTAATAGTATAGTATAGTATAGTATAGTATAGTATATATACGTATCAATGCATCCTTTGAATCCTCCACAGTTGAGATATCCGCTGTTAGCAGAGAAACTGAATGAAGGAATAATAATAGCCATAAAATCATCCTTTAAGAAACTAGAACGAAGATTACAAAGAGCTTCATATGTATGTTCTATATATATAAAATATATATTGAAATAGAAACAAGATATTAATGAAAATACTAGATATAGAATATATTAATGAATAAAAATAAGAATACAAAAAATAAGAATAAACATATAATAATAAAATAATAAATAATTTTTCAAAAAAGTATATATATATATATACTAGTGGGCCACATGTCCATATCGGCAATCCAGAAATGAGATGTTTCTACATGTTTAATAGCGATATTACGTAATTTATTAATAGGATATTCTTTAGAAGTATCTTGTACAACTAAAGAAGTCAGTTTCATTCGCGGGAAAATCTCTGTTGTTTGGCGGTAAGCCTCAAATTTGGCAATTTCACTTTTATTCATATATACAGCTATACTCATTGGTCTATATAATCAATTATTTTTATTTATAGAAAATACTACTTATTTTATATAAAGAATTATATATATATATATATATATATATATACCCCTTCCAGAATCCTTGTAAATAAGCAAGATAAAACAAACGAACAGTACTAAAAAAATGAATATATTATTAAATATAAAAAAAGTGATATATTATTAAATAAAAAAAAGTGAATATATAATTAAATAAAAAAAGTGAATATATTATTAAATATAAAAAAAGTGAATATATTATTAAATAAAAAATGAATATATAATAATGTTTTTAAAATATATTATTATACAAAAAATAGCAATATTAAATAATAAAAGCATACGATGTTTGAGAGATAAGAGTAACATCATAGACTTCTTTTTCTTGTACCGGTAAAGATGTTTTCTCGAGAAATTCTGCTTTTAATGTCAAATTAGTTTCATAGTTTGAAACAAGGTACTATATATATAAATATAATTATCGTACATGAATCATGAAAAAATATTGAAGATATACATCTGTGTTTTGAGGAATGAAATAATTATGTTTTGTTAGAAAATGAGAATTCGATAAAAGTATCATATCTGTCATAATAAATAACCTAATAGAAAATAAATTATTCCCAATGTGCATATCATATATACATTAAAAGCAGAAGAAGAACAAAAATATAATGTTTTGGCATTTTGAAATAATAGTTCCTTTAACGTTTCTACTTTGATATATATTGATGTGAAGATACAGAATCTTTTAGAATCAAAATATATGCAAATACGTTAGATTTGAAATACGAATTCTTAAATAAGAAGATGAAAAACAAAAAGTATTCAAGTCATTTCATAAAATCATGATTTCCACAGAAATTTCGTGTAGTGTAGTTCAAATTTGCGTTTTATTATGGATTTTAGTTTTCCCATCTTTTTTTCTGTTTATAATACTATAAATACCATATATTTTAAAATAACTTAATGTTTTCATCAGAATCTCATTTACGTCGAAGAACTGGTAAATATGGAACTCCAAGATTTGAATATTTACAACAATTAATTCAAGAATTTCAAGATACAGAAGACATAGAATCAAAACGACAAATTATTTGTAACTTAGCTAATTTTGCATATGATCCAATCAATTATGGGTTTTTTAGAGAATTAAATATAGTATATATATTTCTAGCATATAGATATTAAGTCACAAATATAGTTTGAACTTTTCTTGGATTGTTTAACGGAAGATAATGATGATATTAAAGAATTTGCTATAGGAGGTCTTTGCAATGGAATCTGTGGTATATATATAAATATATAAATATAACATAATAATACTTATTTTAATATTAACGAATCCTTGCTTTTATTTTCAATAGATTTAGAGAATATGAAAGTAATTTCAGAAAATATTGAAATAAAAGATATTATACGATTATTATCCAGTACGAATGTCAATACTGTTTTACATACAATAACTACTTTATATTATATGTTAGAAGAAGAGTCTCTAAGGCCAAGTATTTATTATTCACATATATATTTTATATTAATTTTTTATGAATTAAAATGATATCTGCAATTCTTAAATACAATATATATATAGAATTAATAAAAAAGAATATTCTTCATGCAATGAGTAATTATAAAGATTGTTCAAATAAAGCTTTATCAAATTTAGCGACTATATATCTAGAAAAATGTGAACAATATAAAAACAAATAAAATACATATGTTTCTTCAATAATTTGTTGTTTGTTTTTCTATAAATAATTGTTAATGAAAGCTTTAGTCAATAGCAATATAAAATTATTAGTGAATTATCAAAAATGTTATAGCAAAACAAAAAATATATCAATAATGTTCAACTATATAGAAGAATAATGTATATAAATGATTTAAAAAGATTTATAATACATAAAATATATATATATATAAGCACTCAATAGAAAATGACTTGAAAGTTTAATGTAGTAATTTTAAGCACAAACAGCATTACCACCTTGAACAGCAAGAACTAGAGCAATAATTAAACCATAAAGAGCAAGAGCTTCTCCGAAAATAAGCATAAGAATCATAGCTACGAAAAGACTTTCTTGTTGACCAACAGCTCTGACAGCTATATTAATATATATAATTATATGTTATTTAATATATATATAATTATATGTTATTTAATATATATATATATATAATTATATATGTTATTTAGAATATATATTTATATAATTATTTTAAAAATAATAATTCAAATCAATTAAAAATATAGCAAATATATACCAGCATCACCAGCAATACCAATAGATAAACCAGCAGCTAAACAAGAAAGACCACAAGATAAACCAGCAGCTAAGTGAGCATAACCCATATAACCAGAATATCTGTTAAATCCATTTTCAGGAACAGGAATGTAAAGAAGCATGACAATAGAAGCAATTAAACCATAAATACCTAAGACACCAGCCATAATGACAGGAAGAAGGTTTCTCATAACTTTTTGAGGTTTAAAGACAGCCATAGAGCATACACCAACACCAGCCTTAGCAGTACCATAAGCAGAACCAAGGTTAGCAAAAACGATGGAAGCAGCTACACCCATGAAACCAAAGAAGGGAGCAGAAACAGGACAAAGTTCATCAATAGTAGCTAAAAAAGTAGAATTCATTCTCTTAATAATCTCAAAAATAAATGAATAAAAATATAACAAGAAAACAAACAAAGGAATCAAAACGTTTTATGATCTAAGCAACCATCAATTTTTTGTGATTATCTACCGAATCTATTGCAAAAATCCACTTATTTCCACGGGTATTGAATCACCAAGAAAGAGTCAGTTTTCGGCTTTTGCTTTTTATATATGGAAATTATTAAGATTCTACTCTATTTTCTTTTATTCTCATGGTTTTTCCAAATCCATAAATGAAAGGAAAAGGAAATATTCAGTTAGAGTCAATAATTGCTGAGAAACCAGTCAACAATTTTAAGATTCTCTTTTTTTATCTTTTAATTGATAAAATATAGATTTAATCAACTTTTGAGTATTTGTGTGTAATGATTAATCAGTGTTCTTTATGAAAACAAAACATTAATGTGAAATAATTTATGTAATGATTATACTTTTTTTTAATGGCATATACATGAAATAAACTCTAGAATGAGTCCTATATCATCATGAGTCTATTAATAAAATATGATTAGTCAATGATATGCTGCTCAATCTTTAGAAAATACAATTATAGATCCTTGAATAGGCGTGATTATTTTAGAATTACAAAAATAAAGTTGTCATAACAATAATTATCATCATCATAGTTTTTATTTCACGATTTGTAAAAAACAAATTGAATATAATTTTTTTTTAATTCATTTAAAAATAGAAAAAAAAAATGAAACAATAACAATGTGAATCTATTAATTATAATGTACGGAAATAGAAAGGAACAAATGCTTGTAAATTAGATATAAAGAACAGTTAAGAATAGATTTCAATGAAAGAAGCTAAACTATACAATATAGAAAATGAAAAATATATAAATAAAAACAAAATAAAGAAATTAATGATAATCCTAACTGACAATGAAGAGAGATTATCATGAGAAATAGATACAATAGATGATATATAGAATAAGTTTTAGAATTTGATTATTTAAAACTATGTAGTACAACTAATGAGCATATATTTATACTTTTAAACAAACATATAAATTATGTTCAAATATAAGAGAAATAGAATTATATTAATATAAAAACAAAATAATAAAAAATATATATATATATATTAAAAAGTGAAACAAAGTATATAAAACATTTTGAAAAATAGAGAATGATATAATGAAATCTTTCAAAAAAAAAAAATAAATTAAAAAAATAAAAACAATTATAAAGATACAAACTTATATAAGCATAAATGAAATAAGAAACTATATGAAATAGAAAAATATAGGATAATAAATTAATAAATATTAGGAATTAAAAATAAAATAACTACAACTAGCATAATATATATATATATGTATATATATATAGAATAGAATTAGAAAGACTGTCTATATATAGAGTATAGAAAAAAAAACTATTAAATATATGAATATACATACAAGAGAAACTATAAGATCTATAAGGAAATAAATAATTTCAGAAGGAAACTACTATTTAAATAAATAATTCTATATATATATATATAGAATTACATTATATATCTATAAATATATATATTATAAATTGATTTATAGTGTATGAGTAGAATCTGTATATATAGAACTAGGTATAGTTAAATCAGGAAGAGGAATATCTGCGGTTAATTCTTGATCTGAAATATCATCTAAAGAAACAGATATTGATGAAATAGGAATAGAATCTAAAGGTGCGCTAGATATAACAGGAATACTCTCTTCATGTTCCATAGATATAGTATTATTATTATTAGTATTATTATCATCGTTCATAGGAGGTAAAGATAATGAATCTTCAGTAGGAGTCATATTAGTATTATTAGTATTATTAGTATTATTATTATTATTATTATTATTATTATTATTATTATTATTATTATTATTATTATTATTATTATCACCATTATTATCTATATTATTATTATCAATATTATTATTATCAATATTATTATTATCAATATTATTATTACCATTATTATCACCATTATTATCAATAATAATAATATTATTATTATTACCATTATTATCAATATTATTATTATCTACATTATCACTAATATTAAGAGGTTGTATATCTTGAGTAGTAGTAGGAATAGGTATAGAAATAGAAGGAGATGAAGGAGGAGGAGGAATAGGAATAGAGAATTCTTGATTATCTTCTTCTTTTTCTTGATGTAATGTCTTTATAGGTGTAGGCATATCTATAGGTAAAGGACTATTTTCTATAGTATTCATAGCACTACTTATATCTAAAGAAGCTATAGTTGAATTTAAATCAATTTCATTATTAGTATCTGTAGATGTTAACGTAGGACGAGATATTTGTTGTATTTGTAAAGAAGGTGATTGTAAACTATCACTTTCTTCTATAGGACTAAGAGGACTTGCATAAGCACCATTTAAAGGACTTAAAGTAGGCATAATAATCTTTTCATTATGTATATGATTGTCAGTATTATTATTATTATTAGTATTATTATTATTATTATCAATAGCACCAGTAGACATAGAAATAGAATGATTATTTGAAGATATAGATATATTTGAAGGACTACCTGGTGGCTCTTGGAAATTCTGAGAAGATATTGGACCTTCATGATTTTGAATAATATCACGAACTCCCGCGGAAATTGGAGATTTTGACATACCTGAATTATTTGGAGGAGAATTTTCTATATATATATCTTTATTATTTCCACCATTTATAGAATTCACATTAGTAGAAGTAGAAGAATTCAACGAAGCTTTTCGTTCATGTGCTATCTTTGTATGTATATTACCTAAATCTAAAGTAAAATCATTATTATCATCATATTTAGCTTTTTCACCAGCCTTTCGCTTTTGATGTTTTGTTAATACAATTGTTAATATAATTAATATAATAATGACAACGACAATCACAACAACAGCTATAATAATAATTAATGTTAAATCCATCTTTTCATAATTAATATAAGTAATATTATTTGTATCCATACTAAATGTAGAACTAGATAATGTAGAATCTTGTTGTACTATACTATTCTTTAATTCACCATTAACTATACCATTTCTTAATAAATCTAAAGCTGTTGTACTTTGTTCAGTTAATAAATGTAATGACATTTTCATAGTAATACGTGAATCTTCTTCTAAACGACGAAGGAAAGTAGTATATAAAGTAGTAATAACATTAGTAGAAGGAGTATTAATTGATAATATACTTATATCTGTATTCTTAATAGTAATTAAATTAGAACTAAGATATTTATAAATACCAATACGAATTGCTTCAATTTGTTGTAATTGAATATCATTATTATTATTATTAGAAGAAGAAGAAGAAGAAGAAGACATTTGAACATAGAATGGGAATTGTAGTATAACAGTAGTTTCAGAAGGAGTAACAACATGATTGACTGTACATCCTGTTGTATCTATTATTCCCCATACTGGATCACTATCTCTATTACTTTGACCACATTGTCTATATTGAATACCACTTGTATTATCATTCTCTTTACAATATAAATAAGAAACTTCTCCACGTTCTATAGGAGTCCAAACACCTTCTAAAGAACATTCTAATTTCATTATAGAAAAAGACATAGTTACAGTAGTAATAGCATCACTATTACTAATAGTAATTGTATAATTTGTAGATTCTATTAATTCAGATGCAGTACCTTGTATACTACCTGTATTTATATCAAATATAAGTTGTTTAGGAAGAGATGGAGTTATACTATATCCTTCAACTATACCTTCACTAGTAGGTGCAGGTATATCTACAATATCATATCTATATATATTCCATTCTGTAGAAGTATATATTACATTCCAAGGAGCTTTCTTAGTACATGTATCTACAGGATCTGTCCAAATAGCATTATGATTCTCTCCATAAATACAACGACGTACAATAGATCCTTCATAATTAGTTATATCAACACAAGGCATTTCTACATTCGTATTAACAGCTGCTTGTGGATATATATCTATATTATCACATGTAGGAACAATTAATTCTATACTTATAATAATAGTACTATAAGTATGACTATTTGATAAAGTAATAGTATAATTACTAGCTACAGAACCATAAAGAGGTGTACCTGAAATACTACCATCATTTTCATTAAAGAGAAGAGGCACAGGAAGAGGAGGAGAAATAGTAAAATTAGTTACTATACCTTGATAAGTTACTGTAGATATTAATTCTATATCTTTATAACCAACAAGAGTAGAAGGAGTATATATAATATTATAAGGTGCTTTATAAACACAAGTAGAAGTAATTTCACTCCAATAAGGTTGAGAAGTATTACTATTCCATAAACAACTACGTATACGACTACCTTCATAATTAATAATATCTTCACAATCAAATTCTACACTTTGAGAAAGAGGAGTATTTGGCCATATATCTATACTATTACATATCATTTGTACTAAAGTTATAGTAAATGGAATAGATACAGAACCTCTTGTATTTATAGCAGTTAAGTTATATTGTATATTTACAATAGGTTCTCCAATAGGAATACCTGTAATAACACCTGTAGTTTCATTAAGTGTAAGGCCTAATGGTAAAGAAGGAGTAATAGTAAACATATCAACTATACCTTTATATATAGGTGTAGTACCTTCATAAGGTAAAGTTAATATAGTAGTAATAGAATTATAACTAATATCATAAGGTAATCTTAATATACATTCATCTATAATATCTTCCCACATAGGAGGATCATAAGAAGAACAGGATCGTTCTAAATAACCTTCATATGCTTCTTGATTTAAACAAGGTAATGTTAATGTAGTATTCATAGGAGTTTTAGACCATCCATCTTCTTCATGACAATAATATTCCATTAATAATAAAGAGATATAATAATCTGTTTCAGAATCTTCATTACTAAAAGTTATAGTATAATTAGTTAAATCATGAACAATAGAACTACTACCACTTATCATACCCGTTAAACTATCTAATAATAAACCTTCAGGAAGAGAAGGAGATATACTTATATTAGTAACACGACCTTTATAAGTAGGTATAATTTCAATATCGGAATCAACATAAATAATAATTTCATCAGGATTATAATATATATCATAAGGTGGTAAATAAAAACAATTATCTACAACTTCACCCCAATAAGCTATATGTTCTACTTCATTATATAAACAAGTAGTTGTCATTTCTCCATGTTTTAAATCTATAGGTTGACATGGTACACTAATAGTACCAAATACTTCAGTAATAGGATATAAATCAGTCTTTTCACAATATACTAATTTACTTTCTATAGTAATAGAAATAGTAGCACTACCCATATCATTAGAAGCAGTAATATTATATAAAGTAGGTTCAAAGAATGTTTGACTTTGACCAGAAATACTACCTGAATTTATATTAAATATTAATCCTAAAGGTAAAGAAGGAGTAATAGACCATATATCAACTACACCTTTATAAGTAGGAGTAACAGGAGTTATTGAATAATTATATAAAGCAAGTATATATTCAGGATATTCAATAGAATAAGGAAGACGTAAAACACAATCATAAGAAATACTACCCCATATAGGTTTCTTTGTATTATAATTATATATACATGTTCTAGAAGCTTGACCTTCTTCTATTTCATTATCTAAACAAGTATTAACAGTATAACTAATAGAAACTTCTGTTTCAACCCAAATACCTTGAGAAGAACATTTTAATGTTGTAATTAATAAATGGAATTGTATAGAACTAGAAGCACGTGGATTTGATAAAGTAATAGTATATATAGTATCATCATTAAAAAGAGGAGTACCACTAATAATACCTGTAATATTATCAAAAGAAAGACCTTCAGGAAGAGAAGGATATATAGTCATTTGATTAATATATCCTTTATAAGTAATACCTGTATCCATACTAAATACTACATTCTTATAAGCAATTAATTCAGAAGGATATACTATTTCATAAGGAGCTTTATATACACAAGTAGATGTAATAGTACCAAATAAAAATTGTTTATCTGTATAATCATAAATACATGTTCTATATTGTTGACCTTCATATATAATAGTATCATCACAATTAATAGAACTTGTTTGTTTATATATAGTATCAGGCCAACGACTATCTGTACAAATACCTTCAGTAACACGAATAGTAATATCAAGTTCAGTAGAATTATTAGGATTTGAAAGTGTTAATACATAATTAGTAATATTCATAGTAATTAAAGGAGTACCTGTAATAGCACCTGTAGTACTATTAAAAGTAACACCAGACATAGTACTTTCAATAGAAGGTGTAAAATTATAAGTATCAATACGACCACTATAAATAGAAATAGGAGAGAAAGAATATTCTATATCTCTATAAAGAATAATATCTTTTGTATAAACAATACCATAAGGAGCTTTATAAGAACAATAATTGGATATACTACCCCAATTAGCAGTATAAGAATTAGCATCTAAAATACATTCACGTTCATAATGACCTACAAAATAATTAAAATCACAAGGAACAGTTTGTATAGAAGAATGTTCAATTGAATTCCATTCATTATCTTGTAAACAACTTATATATAAACATTCAACAAGTATAGTAGAAGAAGCAGAATTATCTTTATTATGAAGTATATATTCATGTAAAGTAGCATTATAAGGAGTATTACAAATACCAGATATAATACCTGTAATAGAATTTAATTCAAGACCATTAGGAAGAGAAGGAGTAATAGAATAACTAGTAACAATACCTTCATAAGTAGGTGCTATACCTTCATAAATATATCCACTAATTGCTTTTATATCTTGTACTACAATATTATAAGGAGATCTATATATACAATAAGATATAGGTTCTTCCCATTCAGGTAATTTTGTATCATAATTATAGACACATAAACGTGTAACAGTACCTGTATAGATTTCAGGATATAAACAAGGCATAGAAGCAGTAATACTATGTTCTGTAGAATTAAAATCAGGAATAGTACTATTACCTAAAATAGGTGAACAATACATAATATCCATAATAAAAGTAATACTTAAAGTACTATAAGCATCTGTATTATATGCTTTTATTCTATAAGAAATAGATGTATCTAATTCTCTACAATTACCACTAATAGATCCTGTTCTACTATTAAGAACAAGACAAGAAGGGAATAAGGGTTCAACTTCAAATCCATCTACTATATATTCTTTCATAGGTACAACAACAAAATTTATACCTCTATAAAAAGAGATAATATTATCATCATTATAAGAAAATTGAGGTGCTTTCATTGTACACGTATTTTCAATTTCAGAAGACCATTCAGGGATCTTTGTAATAGGATTACGAATACATTGTCTCTTACGATATCCATTATAATTTAAGAAATCAGAACAGGAGATAGTACAATAATCATTAACATTTGTCACATACCATTCATTCTCTACATCACAAAATGTTCCAGGATTCACAATATTATAATGAATATCTATAATCGTCATAGCATCCATATTCTTAGCTATTAATTTAATTAATTTATTTGTACCTATTTGGTCTATACTAACTTGACCTGTAATTTGACCATTAGTATTATTTAAATATAAACCAGTAGGTAAAGACATTTCATTATAATAAGTCCATTCTTCAATAATTCCATTATAACTAGGTATATCTCCAACAAAAGGAATATCTGTATATATAATAAAATCAGGATAATCAATATTATAAGGAGCACGCATTGTACATTCTTGACTACTTAATACTACTATTAATGTAGAAAGAGTAGATGAATCATAAGTACATTGTACATATTGATATCCTTCATATAAATCAGATTCAGGACATGTATAATTATAAGTTTGTAAATATTCTAATTGAGGAAATACAGATTCACTAGGGCAATATATAGTAGTCACAGGTATAGTTATAGTTATATTAAAAGATGTATCAGGATTACTAGCAATAATAACTAAAGTTATATTATTAATAGTATCAGTAATAGTACCAGTAATAGCACCTGTAGTTGTATTGAAATCAATAATATCATACATATCTTCTATATCAAATTGTTGAATATATCCAGAAGTAGATAAAGGAATAAAATAAAAAGGAATATTTTTTATAATATTCATTTCAGGATATATAAAAGAAGGTGTATAATAAGTGCATGAAGATTCAATAGTAGACCATTCTGTAAGTTGACTTGTAATATTATATATACATGTACGATATTGAGAACCTATTTGAGTATCCAGAGGACAATTCATTTGAATAGTATGCCCTTGTTCAGTTTCAGGCCAATCCTGGTCTCTTATACATGTAATCATTTCTATTGTAATTATAATCTCTATAGAAGTAGAAGTACGATTATTATTAGCTTGAATAATTATAGGATAAGTAGTAACAGTAGCATTAGCATCAACAAAACCGGAAATTATACCTGTTGTCAAATCTATAGATAATCCTTGTGGGAATTCTCCTAATGCAGTCCAAGAATCAACACGACCCTCAAGAAGAATAGGAGATATACCATTATATTCTAATCCTCTATATATATGAATAGATTCATAAGTAAATTGAGGAGCTTTTAATTGACATCCGTTCGTAACAGTAGAATAAACATTATATTGATTCACATTTTCTGATTTAAAATAGCAATTAACACGAATAGCACCTTCATATTCATTAGAAGGAGTACAAGGAATATCAATGAAATTATTAACAAGAACAGTAATACCTTGATAATCACAAGCTAATTCAACAAAATTAAGATTTAAAGTAATAGTACTATATTGATTACGTTTATTATATGCATAAATAGTAGTAGAATAATTACCAGCAATAGTAACTAAACCAATTAATTGACCTGTTTGCTGACTAAAGGAGAAGCCAGGAATACTATTCTCAATAGACCAATGATCTACATTTCCTTGTACAGAAGATACGGTAAAAACATAAGCTAATGATATATATAATTGTTCAGGAATAATATATGTGATATTAGAAGGAATTTCATCATTACATAACGTATCATCAATAGGTCCCCATAATCCATTATATGTATTTGGTGTAACTAAACAATGTCTAGTCATAGAAGAACCAAGAGTATCGTCAGTAAAACAAGGAATAGATATAGATGTATTATAGAATGTTATAGGCCAAAGAGAATCTTCAAGACAACGAGGAGTATATTGATAACAACTTGAAGAAGATAAAGCTAATGTCATAGATTCATAAAGTAAATTATTAGATTCATGAAGAGATGAATAAAGAACAGTAACTGTTTCTAAACAATGAACTGTCTCTTCATCTAATTGAAAAACAATTGAAGTATCATTTAATGTAATTTGGAAAGGAAATACAAATGAATTATTCTATAAACAAATTATTAAAATAAAATATATATATATATATATATAGAATATAGCAATAAAATATAAATCAATAAAATTATTATGTAATATAGATATTTAAAATATATATATATATATACAGTTTGAATAATATCATCAGAAACGATTGCAACGTAATCATCAGGAATATAACAAGATTCATATATAGCATCAATCAAGTCACCCGCTAAGTCATTGTACTCGATACTAGGAACAGTTTCAAACTCTTCCTTATAATTGACATAAATGTAAGTATGTCCTTGAGGAGGATACTCAATGTCTTGACATAATTCAATTGATTGACTTAAGCCTATAATTAATAGAAATCAAAAACAATAAGAGACATACCAAATAAGAAAAAAAGAATAGACAAATAGAAAAAATATTTCATAATTAAGTGTCTATAAGGAAAATAAAATATATGTAATAAAAGAACAAACACTCACAAATGCCGCAACAATACGAATGGTCATCCAGTATGTCTTTCCTGAAATGATTCAAATCATATTTTCTCTTACTTCTTCGTAAATACCGTGATTCTCATTATTATGACATTTCTGTGGAATGTATTCAGCAGTTGTCAGTTGACACACAAAAGTATATTTTCATACATTTCTTATTCACGGTTTTCTAAAAATTTTGACTGGAAAGCTTTGATTATTTATAAAGAAATGTATTTTCTTTATTTCTCTGTGTTTCTTTAATCAAAAATATGTTGTTTTACTTTCCTATTGAGTTTTTTATTAGGTATCTCTATCAAAATAGTTGTTCTTAAACGCTGCAAGTAGAAAACTACGATAACTGACGGAACTTTTTTATTATGCTATCGTCAACATGAAAATAAATCTGTAAATTTATGTAAATTTTCCTGAAATAGTTCCCTGAATATGATTTTTTGATGTTTTTGAGTTTCCCTATTTCATTTACATTACTTTTCACAAAATTATGTTTTTTTTGGCCATACACAATTAATTGTTGTTGTGTGATTCAGTTTTTTCAAGTTTAAGTTTCAGTTTGATTAAATAAAGGCATATAAAGTAAATATAAGAAAATAATAATAATCATTGATTAACAAAATACTTTTTTATGTTACTTTTGTTCAAAATAAATTTGTAAAAATATAAGCTAGAATTCAGATAAAGCATACACAATTTAAAAACAAGAGAATTGTAAAATATATATATTATAGAAAAATAATAATTAAGTTTGTTTTGAGTAATGAGAGATAAGAGATTCAAGATTATCGACAAAATCTAGATAATAGTCAACATAAATATATTTTGTCATTAATTGTTTCGATAAAGAGTGTGTAGGATCTGAATGATAATACTCAATAGAAATAATGGGTTTATTAGAATCATGTACAGATAGAGAATGAATATCTGTTAATGGTATATTATCAACAACTATATAATCATAGATTAATTCCCATTGAACTGTTTTACAGTTCGTACTATGAATAATATCAAATAAACTTTGAATAGAAGGATAATTAGTAATAATATCTGTTTGATAATCATGAATTTCTGAAGAATTTCCTTTTGATGTTCCTCTTGAAATAGATGAATTAAATGATATTGAACGAGAAGCAGAAAGAGAAATAGAAGTAGATACATAAGGATCAATAAGAGTATCTGACAAAGATTCCTTTGAAGAATTGTCTGTTATTATATTCTTAGAAGAAATCAATTTATCATCTTCTTTACTTTTAGAAGAAGAAGAAACTGTTGGTTTCTTTGAGAATTTATCATCAGAAAGAGTATCTATTGTTGATCTTGTTATAGTAGAAACTAGAGTTGAAGTGAATAGTTCACTATTTGTATTATTTGAATTTATTGAAATATTACTATCAACATTTGAATCCACTAAAGTTTTTGACAGATGTAAATCGTTATTATTATTATTATTATATTTATTTGTTGTTTTATTATTATTATTTGTATTATTATTTGTATTTGTATTATTATTTGTATTTGTATTATTATTATTAATTTTATTATTATTTGTATTTTTATTATTATTATTATTACTATTATTACTATTATTATTATTATTATTATTATTAGAAGTTTGAATCTGGGAATCTTTGGAATTATCTATATTAAGAGATAAATATAAATTTATATATTCCTTTAATTTTGGATTGATCTTCATAAAATAAAATAATAATGGAATCCAAGAAGGAGCTAATATAAGTAAATTTGTATCACTAAGAATAACATAACGAGGACCTCCTTGAACATATATAGAATTTGAATTAATATTACTTTTTTTCATTGGTATATCATCATTATAATTTTGTAAATATGACAAATCAGGTATTTGAATAGATGAATAAGTGTATATATGATTTGAAACTAAAGACAATAATTGATTTGTAATGATATCTCCTTGTTTATAGTCTTTTAATGATATTAATAATGATATTACGTAATTTTGTATTTCTTGTTGTTTTGAAATTGAGACATCATTATTTGTTATAGTAGTAGATGTAGTAATAGAATCAGTTGTAGGCAAGCACTCGATAGGAACAGAAAGAGAAGAAGATTTTAATGAATCAGGCTTAGGAGGAAGAAGAGGCTTCTCTTTATGATTCATAGAGGATGAACAGGATGAATTAGCAGGATTCCCATGGGAATTGGGTGTTGCTTCTAATGTAGATGTATCTATAAATAATAAATATGAATAACACATATATTGAATAAGAATAATATATTATTTACTTGGAGAAATAAGTAGAGAACTCTCTTTTGGAATATTACTAGAAGGCTTTGAATGGAAATTTAAAATATTTTTCATTTTTGATATGAATGTATTTGTTTTTGAAGGTGAAGATGAAGATAATGATGTTTTATTATTAATAGTAGAAATACTATCGTCACTAGAACTATTCTCAATAGTAGAGGCGTTTTTATTATTATACTGATTATCTTCATATATATTACTATTATTATTATCAATATCCAAGGGAACTGAAGGTAAAGATGTATATAAAATAGAAGAAATGTCTGAATTCGTCTGATTTTCATTCAGATAATCTGTTTGAGTCTTTGATAGAATTAGATTATTCGAAGAAGTTCCATTCAGTTTTGAAGTATCTTGTGGACTTTGAATTATATTCTTATTGATGTTTGTATTCATATTTTGATTAATACTTGTATTTTTATTTATACTTATATTCATATTTTTATTTATACTTGTATTTATACTAGATCCAAGAGGCTTATCAGCAACGTCAAAATCAGTTTCTAATAAATACCTATATATTATTATTATTATTATTATTATTATTATTATTATTATTATTATTATTATTATTATTATTATTATTATTATTATTATTATTATTATTATTATTATTATTATTATTATTATTATTATTATTATTATTATTATTATTATTATTATTATTATTATTATTATTATTATTATTATTATTATTATTATTATTATTATTATTATTATTATTATTATTATTATTATTATTATTATTATTATTATTATTATTATTATTATTATTATTATTATTATTATTATTATTATTATTATTATTATTATTATTATTATTATTATTATTATTATTATTATTATTATTATTATTATTATTATTATTTATGGATAAAACATCATGAATCAATAATGAATTACTAATATATATATATATATATATATATATATATATATATATATATATACGTATTATCTTCCCCTCTCCATCTTTCCGGAAATCGTTCACAAACCCTCTTAAATCCGCCATATACAATAGAAACCGTGGGAATATTCAATTTCTGAAGGAAGATTAATGCTGTATATGTAGATACAGAAGCTATATAGAAAAAATATTTATATACTTATTAAATTAATTATATTTATTATATTTAGTGTATTTATTATATTTTTATATTTATTATATTTATTATATTTATTACAGCTATTATATTATAATATAAATATAATATTAGTAATTAAATAAGTTGTTATATTATTATTATATACTTTTATAGGGATCCGATTCGTCAGTATCTCCAACAAGTGCTATATGATACTATATATATATAATTATTGTCATATAATATACTATTAAATCTAATGAACTATTCATATACTTTTCCAATATAGGGTTTTAGAAGTGTATATATTTCAAGTTTGGCGTCTTCATGATAGAATATAGTTGGATCAATATGAATAGCATTAAGAAGAATGCCATGAAGATAAAGAGAAGTACATGGTCGAATGTCTAAGAGAAGATATTGAAGAGAAGGCTATATATATATATCATATATATATATATCATTAATATATGCTGATGGTACATATATTATTATCATAAATGTTAATAGAAATATATTCTATACTCATAAAGACATGTATAAAAAGAAATAAAAATTTAACTATATATATATATTATATATACCTGAGAGAATGTCGATGGATCAAAGAAATATTTTTCCTTCTCCATTTTCTCTTGTTTTTCTATATATCGTTTGATTTGTTCTCGTATATACATAGCTTTTTCTTCTTCTCCTTCAAGTGTTTCACTCTGTTCTGTCCCTTCAAATGGATCAATAGAAATTGATGAATTCCCGTGAATATGTTTATGTTGAATAGGAATAGTATCTATATCTAGATCAATAGAAACATCTTCAGAAGAAATAGAAAGATCTAAAGATGCAGGAGTACATGAATATATCTATATATGTATAAAGTAATAGAATATATTGTTTTCATATAGGGTATGTGTGATCTATAAAACAATATTAATATATATAGATATGTAATATATTTCTTCAAAAGTGACACAAATAGAGAATATTTCTGATGAATTCATATAGAAATCTGGATGATTCTAAATAACACAATTTATAATTATAATATATATAAATAAACATATATAATATTATTCTTAATTTTTTTTTTAATTATTGATATTATGAATAATAATAATAATTATTATTATATATATATATACAATAAGTAGATGAGGAAGAGATAGAGGTGTATGTTTCATGAGTTTAAGTGCTTCATTATATATACATTCACATTGATCTAAAGATATAAACAGATTTCCTGAAGTTAAAAACAAATTAACCAAATAAGACTATATATAGAATATATTATATATTATATATTATATATTATATACTTTTAGTTTTTCTCCTTTCAAAGGAATAATTTCATTCTCTTTACATTTCAATATAACAAGGAGTATAAATATACAATATAAATTATTATATATAAATAAATGATCTTCTTTCTCTTCCTGATTTGGTTGTAATATATTCCCATTATTATCTTCTATATATATATATATATTAAGTATACATTATTATTAATATATTATATAAAGACTACAGTGTAACTATATATATAAACTATATCTATATACTTGCATTTTCTTCATCTATTTCCTGTTCTTTATATATATAGAGTTGTTCCTTCTTATCTTCTCCTCTTATTTCTTTCTGTTGATAATAACCATATAATGTATTATATACAGCTATAGATAGAGAAGGTAAAGGAAGAAGAAGAGATAAGAAGGAGTATGGACTCAATAAACATGAATATAACAGAGAAAATGGAGAACAAGGAAGAATTCCCTTGGGAGGCTATATAAGTAGAAATTATTTGGTGAAAATAGGTATATATTAAATATTAATATATATCTAATATATTATTATATATACTTCCATTTCCCAGTGGGAGAGATACTGATCAAATTGTAGAGCTAATTTGGGATTCTATATATATATAATAATATAATAGTATAAAAAATAATATAATAGTATATAATATAAACACAATAGCATATAATAGTATATATAATTACATGATAATATAACAGAAGACGTGCTAAGATCCCACAAGATGAGTCCTATATATAATAATGATAATAACTATATTCATAATCATAATCATAATCACATAATATATATATATACATAATAGTTCATATTTCTTCCCATACCAAATAGATATCTCTGAAGAAGTGAACACATAAATTCTGCCTGCTCCTTGGTGTTCACAACATATAAAGTTGAGGCATATATATGTAATATAGTCGTTGATACTCTATATATATATAATATGAAATAAGTGTATTCTTTATTCAATACAATAATTAATATTATATATTCATAATGAGAATTTATAATTTTATGAAAAATATAAATTAATCAATAAAACTATTCTTATAATCATAATAATATATATATATATATACTTATTTCCTTCCCATGATTGAAGACACATATAACAGAGTAGTGTGGCTTTTTCTTTTAATATACTTTCTTTATATTCATCCATAAATACATACTATGTATATATACATATGTATTTATATATATATATATACCTTGTCATAATACTTTCGAAGATACTTATAAACAAAAGTGTATAAACCCTCAGGAAAAGAGGGATCTACATGTGATTTGGAGACAGTTGGAACCTATACGTATAATATCATTAAAAATGAACATATAAATAGAGTATAATATATGTATATATACAAATTGTTTAAATAGTAGTGACCATCGTTCTTTTAATTCTTCAAATCCATGAACACTTTGATTATGGGCAGGAAATACAACTAGATATATATATAGTTATTTATATAGTTATTTATATACATGGTTTTAAAGGAGGAAGTGGAGGATCTGGAGAACCACTATATATATATAATAATAATAATAATAATAATAATAATAATAATAATAATAATAATAATAATAATAATAATAATATATACTCTCTTTTTTCATCTTTAGTTTCGTTGCTATTATTGATTGTAGAATGTTCTATATTAAGTATATTTTCTTCATTTACTTCAAGAAGAGAATCAGAAGGAGATACTACACTAGTATTATTCTTCTGTGTATCATGACTAGTAGGAGAGAAGTTATAAGGATCATAATGAGGTTGAGAAGAAGGATTAGAAGGTGTATTGTGTGTATAGAAAGGAGATACAGATGAAGAAGAAGAATCAGTAGTGATTACAAAGAAGTCATTCTCTTTACTTGTAGTTATATCTAAAGTTGAAGATAGTTGTGATGATGAAGATGTAGTAGTAGTAGTAGTAGTAGTAGTAGTAGTAGTAGTAGTAGTAGTAGTATTACCTGAGATATTATTATTATTATTATTATTATGTTTATTATTATTATTATTATTATTATTATTATTATTATTATTATTATGATTATTATTAATATTATTATTATTATTATTATTATTATTATTATTATTATTATTATTATTATTATTATTATTATTATTATTATTAATACTGATAATATTATTTTCAGAAGGTATAGAATAGGAGATATCTAGAGAGTTATGTGGAGATTGAATAGAACTAGATGTAATGATGTCTATAGAAGGAGAAGAAAAAGTAGTAGTAGACTCTGAAGTTATATCACTTGTAATATTATTGATATTCACAGGAGAAGAAGAAGGAGAATATAGTGTAGTATCATTATCTTCAGAAGTAATACGATCAGCATAAGGAGGAATAGTAATAATTTCACGGCTACTTATATTATCACAGGATGATTTATAAATATACATTTCTTCTGTATCTATTACTTTCATCTCATTTCTATTATTATACATATCTCCATAGAAATCACTTTGAAGGCTTGTTATAGTTTTCTTAATAGATTTATTATTCATTATACTTTGATTATTTCCTTCCTGAAGAGAAATAGGACTTGAACGAGAACGAGAACGAGAAGGAGAAATAATAATATTATTTGTTGAAATATCAGGTAGTGACGATAGGGTATTTATTGTAGACTCTATAGTATCAGTAGTTAAAGAAGAAAGACCAGTTGAATCCACTACTATTATAGAATATATATAATGAAATAACTATACGATAATATATACACAATAATACATACATGTTATACTCTCCTTATCAGAATAAAGAGAATCAGGTGATATACCTTCTTTGTCTATTTCATTCTGTATATTTATTATATTCTTATCATTTGTTTCTGCCTATTGTATAATATTTTATTTTAACAATAATAATATACAGTCATATTATAATTGCTCTTTTCTATTGAAACTCGTTTTGTTGTATTTTTATTATTATTTACTATATATATATATATATATCATTAAATACAACTTACAATCAGATGGGATTTCATCCTTCTTATGTTTATTCCTTGATAATTTAAGTTGTCGTCTAGGTTGTTTCTTTTTAAATTGATCTATTTTCTTTTTTTCAGGAAGTGTAGAGATTGTCACGTATTTTTCAACTTTTCCTAATGAAGAAGAGTGTATACTAAAAATAAAAGATGAAATTATACTGTCTGTGCTCATAGTTGATTTATCTTCAATACATTTACTAGCAACAAGAGAATCAGAGTCGAAAGTGGCCAAAGTTTGATTTGAATCAAGAGTTTTAAGATCAATTCCTATACATTTAGATATTCTCTGTTGTTTCACACATACTTGAACTCATAGTTTATATCAATTCTTTTAATTAAACTTTAATTATGTAAAGAAATCTATAATCTCTTCACTCTCTATCATAACGAATCATCTACTATCACATCCTTCTTTAAAATGAATAAATCTAACTCAAATACAATTGTGATAGAAGAAAAAAGAGGATCCAAAAAAAAGAAAAAAAAATGAAAAAGTCTCCTAATGCCCGTGATTTCCCATGACTTTTTGAATATCTAAAAATCCAATCTTTACTTATTAATTACACTAAACTCAGTACTTCCAACGTTTTAACAATTTTTTTATGTTATGAAGAGAAATGTATTTTTCACAATAATGCGAAAGATAAAGCAAAATGGAACAAAAAACCATTTGATTTCAAGTTACTGCTATACTATGATAAATACTCTTTTACAACGTATATAATAACTTTCAGTACATAATAATTAAAATACACTAATTATTTATTAAAATATTGGAATTACAAAATCACTAAATAAAACACCTTGTTTTCTGAAAAACAAAATCACCATTTCTAGAAAAAAAATATAAACCAAAATGACATGGCAATAATGGTCAGTTCAATCTTTATGATAATCATGAATTACTATGAGAATAAGTGGTATATAAGTGAAATGATTGGTTGATTCGTAGTCACTGGACATTTTTGAAAAAAATGGTTTTTATATCTTTCAAAAACAATCCATTACATATAATTACTCTTCTTGTATAAATAAATATGGGTGAACCAGAAGATTTTGATTGGGGTGATGAAGAAGTAGAAGAAGTTGAAGAGGAAGAAGTTGAAGAGGAAGAAGAAGAAGAAGAAGAAGAAGTTGAAGAAGAAGAAGAAGTTGAAGAAGAAGAGGAAGAAGAAGTTGAAGAAGAAGAGGAAGAAGAAGAAGAAGAAGATAATAAGAAAGGCAAGAAGTCTGGTTATTATGATGATGAAGTTGTTACTGATGAAGAAACTGATATCAAGACTCCTCAAGCTTCTAGAGAAGATGATGAATATGAAGAAGAAGAACATGAAGATGTTTGGAAAGATGGTCCTAAGTCTGTTTCTGAACAAATTAGTCCTGATAAATGTTACATTCATACCTTTAAGAAGGAAGGTGTTGGTAGATTCTTAAAAAAGACTAAGCTGAAGATTACTTGGGAACTTGTAATCGAAAACGTTGAACATACTGTTTCCGTTTATCACAGTCAATTATCTGGAAAGAAAGTTATTGTTTTAGATGGTGATGTAGTTTATGAAGAAGAAGAAATTTTCGATTCTGGTATGTATTATACGTTCCCCTTCAAAGTAGAAGGTAGACTTATTACTATTGATGTTTCTGATGGTATGTCTGAAGGTAAGAAGATGGGTTGGGTTTATGATATTCTTCTTGATGAAGTTTCCTTAAGTGATATTGATAAGCAAAGATCTATGAAGTCTTCAAAGGTTGCTGATGAAGATGCTGAATTATTTGATTAAATGTATTTTATAGTTTACAGATCGATTGTACAATATGAATTATTTATATCAAATAACCTGTAACAATTACTTTTATTAGTTTTTAAATCAAGCTTTCATGTCATTACGTATACAATATGTATTACTAGTCATAGTTTCAGTTTTATAAATGTTTTGTTTATCCATTTTAATATTAACCACATTCAAAAGAAATATGATACTTTTAAATTACTTTTTAAATGCAAAATAGACTAAAACACTTAATACAATAGCACAGACAATAATAACAACAAGGAGAATACAACGTATTTTTCTATATATATAGTTCACAATATAATATAATTTTATAAGATACCTCTTCTTTCTCATTCTAATAACAGTTAATTCTAAAGTAGCTTCCGCTTGCTTTACATGATCTCCTGCTTGATTAATCTAAATATACATAGTAATGATTATTATTATATCTTATTACTTTGTTATTTATTTAATATAAAATAAAATAACTATATATATTTATGTAATTTCTATAATATACATTCACTTCAACTTGATCTAATTGAGTTCCTTGTTCATCCAAAAGTAATGATAAATCGAAGAATAATTGTTGTATATCTTTCATACTATTCTTAATAGATACAATATCTCTATATTTATCTTGAACATTAATAAATGCTTCTCGAATTCGATGATTTGTACTCTTTGCAATTGTCTAGATAATTAAAGTTACATAATAGAAATTATATATATCTATATTATACTTGTAGAATAAGTGGATTTGACATAGATTCCTATATATAAATAGTATAATAGCATGTAATTTGATAAATATCACTATATTAAAATATAGTATATATATATATATATATATATATATATATATATATATATATATATAAAATTTGATAAATATCACTATATTAAAATATAGTATATATATATAAAATTTGATAAATATCACTATATTAAAATATAGTATAAATATTTATATAAAATTTGATAAATATCACAATATTAAAATATAGTATATATATAAATACAGCATCCATATCTTGTTGTGTATATTCTCGAAGAACAGTCATTTCAGATTCAATATCTCGTTCTAAAAGGCGTTGAAAGTTCTGTTGAATCTCTTGATAATCTCGAACATTATTAATAAATAAATGACTTAAGGAAGCATTGTTATGAAGATATAAATTCATAATAGTTCCTTCTTTTTTCTCTCGTTTCAGACGATTTACTTCCAGGGTCATTCCTTGTAAGTCAAATCGACAATGAGCAGCTGTATCATTCGTTTTTGTTATAATTTCTCTCACATTTCGAATGATATCCTCTTGATGCTTTGGATTCTGAACATCAGCAAGTTCACTTAATAAATGTCGAATATCAATTGTTGCTAATCTATAGATATTTATAAAAATATATCGTTTTTTATATATGTAATGCAATTTTTAGAATAAAAATAATAAGAATAATAGTTTAAAATATCATATACGCAATTGAATCAATCTTTGCCTTCAAGTTTTTTATTTTATCCATATCCTTCGCAAAGAGATTTTCATCTTGACTATAAAAAACATTTAAATAATAATTTTAAATAAAAAAAAGTCAAATGGATAAAGAATAGAAATATAAACTTTATTTTTATACATATTTTCTAACGGTTTTGTTGTATTATCATTACTAAATATATTTTTAATGCTATCAACGACATTTCGTATTGATTCATTCTTCTGCACGTTTTTCTCATTATTTAAGGGTTTATTTTTCTTGGACGACGATAATTGATCTGGTGTCACCAATTGAATCTCTTTGCTCTTAGACTTTTTAGATTGCCCAATAGCTTAACGATCAATTAACATATAGTGTTTAAATAATACGTGTGTTCATTATAATTTTGGGATTCTATTTCTTATCGATATTCTCTTTAGTATTAATGTATGTAATGAAAAAATTTTTTTAAAGATATTGTTAAGTTTTTATCCTAAAAGTGAATAAACGAAGATGTTCATTCTTGACTGTTTCAAGAAATGATAGGGATCTATCATAAATATATATTTTGGATATGTTGTAGATACAAAATCCTTCTTTATTAGTGCTTATTATCAAAAATGAAATTGTGATTAACAAACAATTTTTAATAAACAATAATTAAAACATAAATGAAAGCATATTACATTTAATAGCAATTTAAAGATAGAGAATAATTAATTATAAAATATTAAATAAAAAAATTTATAATAAATATTTGGAATGAACAATTTGAAGTATGGGATTACATTTATAAATAGTCATATAGGGATCATTTGTGGCAATTTTGACTGTATGAATAGTATGAAGAGTAGAATTACCACCACGTTGATAAATAGGGAAGAAAGGATCTGAATTATCACCTAAAATCAATAAAGCATCTTCAAAAGTTTTTGCAGGCATCATTTGAGCAGCTCTCTTTTCTCTATAAAAAGAGGATGCATCATAAGTATCTTGAACATGAATTAAATCAAACATATTAGCATGGAAATGAGGATGACCAGGAGAAGGGTAAAAATAACCTCTCTATTTATATATAATTTTATATATTTATTAATACTAGAATAAATAAAAATAAATATATAAATAAAATAATAAGAATAAAAAGAATATATATACTCTTTTAAAAGGAGCTATTTCAAGATCTACAGCTTCTTTATGTTTTATATTCATAATTTGATAATTATGTCCTACGAAATGAGGTGTTGATGTTATACGTTCTAAAGCATCTTCAAAAGATTGACTGTCTAATAACTATAGAAAGAATCACTTTTATATACTTATAATATTATAATATTTCTATTCTAGACTATAAAAGCGATATAGAACTATAGATAAACATACATATCGTGCAATAAAATTTCTACTATACCCGTTAATATCTATATATATATAAACATAATAGTTTTTATTTAATAAGTGTAAAACATACCATAATCATCAGAATGTAAATAATTCATAGTAAATGCAATATTCTTGTTCTTTCCAAAAGCTAGAATAATAATAGTTTTAATTAATAATATGAATAATAACAATGATATCTATTTATTCTTATAACTATATACAAGCAGTAGGAAGGACACCAACATAAGTATAACTTGTAAAATCAGATACAATTGTATTATCTATATTTTAGAAAAACCATAATATATATATAATAATATATAATTATAGAACACATATAGTAAACTATATATATACTAATAAAAATCTTTTGTGTAAGAACTAATGTATTTCCTGCATCCTCGATAGCTCCATCTTCATTATGTACTAATATATCTATATGTATATATATTGTAAACTTATAAACATTTATATTTTATTTAAAAAAACAATAATAATAATAATAATAATAATAATAATAATAATAATAATAATAATAATAATATCTCAGATAATAATAATAATCATTATATATATTCATTATCTTCATTTATAAGTACATCTGAACAATGATCTATTCTCTTATAATCATGATTATCTGCAAGATAAGAAAACTCCTCAGAGAGTGTATATAGAAAAACATATTCAAAAGGAATGTCCATACCATCAGAAATACCGTGTAATTCTTCTATATACTCAGGAAAACGATCAATCTATATATATAAGTTATTATTCTTATTATTAATGAAAGCCATATATAATTTAATTCTAATTTAGTATATTTACAAGTTATCTTTAATTAATAAATATAAAAAAAATATATATACATGTCTATTTAAGATTTGTTTGAATAATTCTTGGCCTTTAGAAGTAGTATACCAAGGAATGATAATATTATTTAAATTATAATCAGAAGTATATCGTTTATGAGCGAGGGAAGCTACAGTCTTCCCGTGCTATTATAATGATAATTAGTAAATAAATAAATAAAAAAAATATACTTCATATCCAGCCTTGTAATAACTGTCCTTTACAACATTGACATCGATATAATCGTAACAAACAGATGGTAAACTACAAGAAATGAACTTCGAGAGAATAAAAACTTACGATTCCCTTGCTAAGGAGATATTCAATAAGTTTATAGCAATGAAGAAATATATTAAAACACTCATAATAGTCTTTAGATTACAATATAGAGTAAAAGATTATATATGGGATATAATAAACAGGAGAAACTATCCTAATTTCCAAACCGAATTCGTGTCAGTTAACTTTTTTATTTATTGGATTATTGTTTATAGAACTGTATTTCATTGGCTTACTTATCTAAAAGAGAACTTTGGACGAATCAAGAAGATTTTCTTTCTATCATTTCTCAACCATCCATTTTATGGGGTTTTTCTTTGGAAGATTCGAAATGGTTGTGTTTTCTATTATTGTGTTTCATAAAGAAGTTTTATATACTATTTCCTTTTAAATGGATTAAAATGAAACGAAACTATTTTATAAAATTTATAATTATTTTTCTTGATAGCAAATCATTCATAAGACGAAATAGTAGTATCATATAAAGTGTTTAACATGTAGAAATTAAAAAAAATATGTGTTCAATTACGGTTCTTCAGAAAATAAAAATAAAAAATAGATAGATAATAAAAATAATTAGATAATAAAAATAAATAAATAAATAAAAAAAAGATAGATAAAAATAAAACAATAATTTTATAATAAAAATAAGAAAATGTGATCAAGAAAAATATAAAAATATAAAAACAACAAATAAATTAAAATAGCAAAGAGACGATAAATACTCCAAAAAAGAGCATGATCATGAAAAGTGCATGAGGAAGAAAAAGTCTCCATATAGCAAAGTGATATAGATTGACGAAACAGCTGATAATATTGATAAGTAACGATAAAATACTAGCTATAAATAACCCTTCAAAGATAGATTGCTTTTGATTGAGATTTGATATTAATAATATGAATGGTATCATGATAAATAGTGGATAAAATGTATTAAGATACATAGATATTCCTTGAACAAACATGTTTAATTTATGCATAAAGAGGAATGAAGCATCAATATGTAATGAGGATAAAGATAATGAATTGAGATTTATATAGATATTCAAATAAAGAATAATGAAGAGTAAATAAGGAATAGTATATCGATATAAAAGAGGAAGAGAATTCACTTGAATTCTATAATATATATATATAGTTAATATGTTATGAGTACTATAGGGATAAACATAGAATTATAAACAAAAATTAAAAAATTATAAGAAATAATGAATATATGATTATAAGAAATAATAAATATATTTATGTAATATAGATAATTCAGGTAAAAATATAGAAATAGATAAAAAATAATAATAAGAATATATATACGTTAATAATGTGACTGTAGTAAGTTGAGTGATAAGAAGGAGAAGAAGAAATGGCGATGAAGGACCAAGAATAAGAAGGAATAGAGGAATAATAGAGAGTATAGAATGTATATAATAAGGGAAAGAATATAGAAGAGAATTGAATGAAGAATATTCTTTTTGTAAAGAAGAAGAGGGAGATTGAATAGATTGTATAGAGACAGTAGATGTATGAAGAGATATAGTTCTTGTAGAATAAGAAATAGAAAGATAATTATGAGTAATATATATATATAATAATGATAAGAGTGTAAATAATAATAGAGTAATAGGTATAGAAGACAGATTGATAGATAGATTCATATATTTATAATACCAATAACAATAGAGTATACTATATTGAAGTCCTAGAAGAGAAAAGGATATAAAAGAAAATGGCTTTTGTATATAAAGATAGATATATATAAAAGAGAGAAGAGGATAGAAGAGAAGAAGAAGAAGATAACAATAGAAATAATGAGAATCATAAATAGGAACTTCTTGAGATTGAAAAGGAACATAAGAATAAGCAAGTGTAGAGAGTATAAACAGGAGGCAAGGAACAGAAACTCTATATATAGATAAAAAGATAATAAAATAATAAAAAAATAGAAAAAAATAATAAAATAATTAATAATAAAATAATAAAAAGATAAACAATAATAAAAAATAAATAATAAATAAAAAACAAAAAACAAAAAACAAAAAGATAAAAGATAAAAAATTAAAATAAAAAATAAAAAATAAAAACTATTCTATGAACATATATGAAAGAGAGAAATAAACATTGAAAAAAACACATATCATCATAGAATAGAAAGATTAATAGAACAAGAATAATAAAAAAAATCTAATTATTATAATCTATAGATACTTTTTATATATAAGTATATCTTTATAGATATAAAGAATAAGAGCAGTAAGTGATGCTAATAGAATAACAGGAAGAGGAGAAAGCATTGTATAATAAGCTGCATGAATACATATAAAGAGAGCAATTCCCACGATTATTATAGGGATATCGAAGCTAAGTGGAAGTGTGAAGAGCATGGTGAATAGTGCTTTTAGAAGATAATAATATTTATCAATATTATATATAAATAATGAGAAGAGAATAGAATAACGATAGGGTATAGCAAATAGAAGTTGAAGAAGACTACCTATGTATATACCTAAGAAGAATGAGGAAAAGAGTTCTAATTTGATTTCATACGAAGTATAACAATAGGGAGAAAGTAGAGGATTCTCATGTTCAAAGACATACCATATATAGAGTAATATGTATTTTATAAATAGAAGAATAGAGAGAAAGAGAAGAAGAATATCATAATGTTGACTATTACTGACATAATGATCGATATCCGTTAATAATAATACTCCTTGTTGATATATTTGAAACTCTTTTTCTTTTTCTAGTGGATTCTCTGGAGTTTGAAGTATATAGTTATCAAATGATATTGAAGAATTCGTAGATATAGAATAGGATTGTTCAAGATTATGATAATAAAGAGAAATATTATATTTATATTGTTCTAGTTGTTGTTTAATAGATAATATTTCATTGTTTCTCTTTGAATCAAATATTCCTTGTTCTTTAAGAAATCGTTGTTCACTTGCTAATTGCCGAAGAAGAGGAGGAAGGAGAGAAGAAGAAGGAGACAAAAGCTGAAGAATAGGTATAGATATTGAAGAGTATAGAGGAGGAAGAGATAGAAGAGAAGACATCATATTTGCTATATCTTTCATCTTATATTCAGATGGCTATAGAAATAATATTGATAAATATATGTATTTAGATATAGATAAATGTTTAGATATATTTAAAGATAAGGAAAAATGAAATATTGTTAATGAAAAAAAATATATAGTGATTATAAATATATATAATATATATAAGAAGCATTGACAATCATATATGTATAAATAATTATTATTCTTATATAATAATAAAGAGTACATACTCCTTCTTTTCGTAAGCTATTCTTCTTATTCGTATATACACATAATCCAGTTTTTCGTTCATCTTCTTCACCACCTCCATGAGACCCTCTTTCCGTTAATCCATGATCCCCCATAACCAATAAAATAGAGTCTTTCGGAAGTGTATTAATTGTGTCTTGCAAAGCATGCTTCAAGTGAACTAACCCTTTATGTACCTCAGGATGTGAGGGATTACTTGTACTGTATTTATGTCCTGCATGATCTAAAGATAACATATGTAATATTAAAATATCCCATTGATAATCGTGAGAATCTGTAGATAATGAATGCGAATTTGACTGATTATTATCTGAGATATTATTATCTGAGATATTATTATTCTTATTATTCTTATTATGAATATGATCATAAAGGAAATCATACATGGGTTGTTCGTCATATTCATGTATATTAAAGGAATCATCTGTGATCATTATATTTGAATATGAAGTATTATATAATGTATACCAAACATCATCACCTACAAAGTCAATTCTATATATTAATAACAAATAATAAACTCAAATATATATAAAATATATAAAATTATAAGTATACGAGTAATTATGAAGAGAAGCTTGAGAAACCCAATTATCAATAACAGAACCTTTAATGTCACCAAAACTAGAAGCTAATTCAAGAAAATGGCTGATAGACCCCGTTGTCATAGATTTCACACCTTCATATGTAGTTGTTGGTGTATTTGCATAGACATCCACACAAAATGTATTGTTTGGATACTTATTTAAGTATTCGTTAAACACAGGCTTGTAACTATCATTATCCTTATAACGGTTTCCATAAAGAAGATCGGACCGAATTCCATCTTCAATATAAAAAATAACTTTTTCATAATTGCGAGATTTAGAGCAAGAACATTTCATAAAAGACACATTGTAATAAGATCTCAAATCATCGGAACATCGACTAAAAGTATTATTTCTTTTTCTATATACATCATTAATTTGATAAATACAAAAAACCATACCCTATTATCATAATACCACTTAAATAGATCAGTATAATTGATAGCAATACTGTGGATATCAAAATTTTGTCTATATAGAAGCTCATTAAGGAATAAACACAAGAAATAATTATAAAAATTAAAAGTCATTTTTCTCCAAATGAATAAGAGTTCTCTTTTTTTTCAAAAGGATCATTATTCGTTCTTCTTTTAAGTAGTATTTAATCATATATCTGGGATCCTAAACATCTAATCCATTTTCATACTATAAAATAACTCGTCGTTAACAAAAAGTAAAAGAATTGATGTACATGCAATTCGTTGAGTCAACAAAACAATGCATTTATTATATTTATTTATCATTTATAGAGCCAGGCAAATAAAAATAAAGAAGTAATTTTTTCAATTCTATCAATACTTTTTATCTGGTTTGAATAAATCCATCTTGTATTGTTTATATTCGTAATCAAGTTGTTGAAGAAGTTCTTTCTTAGCTTCAAGAATCTTTCTATTATTAGCAATAATATCATCAAGCTTTTGAGTCTCATTAGCATAGAATTTCTTGGCTTCTTCAACGTTTTCTGAAGATTCTTGAGCTTCACGCATCAGATCAGCAACAAGTTGTCTTTGTTCAGGAGTATCATACTTCTTTCTAAATTCGTCAGCCATCTTTGTCAAATGTTGTAATTGCTCTTCTAATTGCTTGTTACCTTCAACTTCCTTCATCTATATATATATAATTAATATTATCTATATTCGAAATAAAGAAGATTATGATTTAATAATAATATTATTAAGAACTAGAAATAATAATTGTGTTTGAAGAAAGAATAAATGAAATGAAATGAAATAAAAGAATAAAATATCTGAAATAAATAAAAGAATAAAATAATAAAAGAATAAAATATATGAAATAAATAAAATATATAAAATAAACAAAATAATAATCCTATGAATGATAATTATATACTTGAAGCAGTTCTTCGTAATGTTGTTTCATATCTAACAAATTTTGAGAATTCATATTAACTACATTAGCGCATTGTCTACATAGAAAAGCATTGTCTTTATTCTTCAAAAGTCTTTCCTTCTTATCTTTAAGATTATTGATTTCTCTTATTTGATTATTCACAGCCATTTGTAATTCAAATCGTTCAGATCGTTCTTCATCACTGATTGTCTTACGTGAGTTAAGTTTCTCTTCAGCCTGACAAATAGCTTCTTGGAGATCTTTATTTTTCTGTTGAAGATCTGCAAGTCTTCGTTTTAATCGATCAGGATTACAAAATTTTTGTTTAAATTCTATCTTCTTTTCAAGATCAGCAAGAAGACGATCTTGTTCTTTGATCATAATTTGATAATCAATTTTCATAGCTAAAATCTCACCTTTTGCAGCTCTTTGTAAATCCATTACGGCTTCTCGTTTTCTTTTTTCAAATTCGTTTCTTAATTTCTCAAGAGCTTCATCACGTTCATCAGCACAAACTTCATTTACTTCAAGCTCCATATTAAATAATCTCTTTTTATAATCTTCATCTTCTTCTTCCATTAATTTTGCATATCTTTCTTTTTGTCTTGCCATATCAGCCTTAAGTGATTCTACAGTATCCATTGCTTCGTACACTCAATAATTAAATGATATTTACTGTCTTATATAAAAATAAAAGTATGAAAAACTTTTATTAAAAACACAGTTTTCAAATCAATCAAATGGTTTGATACTATTGATTGGTGTTCTTTTGAACACATCATGTGATATTCAAAATATCTTTTTGTTTTCTATATCTATTTTATGATAGCTTTTATGGTTTCAACAAGGTCTATTTATTTGATATATTCCATATTGTTTTAACTTTATATTTAAAAAAAAATGGTACTATGTAAAGAGCTGTAGATAATCATTGATAAAATGGGGTTATTTAAAAGAAAATTGACTAGAATAATTAGTATGAGTATATTTATTGTGAAATTGAGTAAATGAGATTTACTCTTTATGAGTAATCAGTTCAAACAACATTTTAGAAAAAAAGAGAATGTAATGTTGAAATGATTAAAAAAATAACAAACTTATTTACAATATAATTCAAAGCATCAAAAGAAAAAGCAAAATAAAAATAAATAGAATAATATTATATATATGAAAATCGAAATAATCTATAAATTTATGAATAATAATGTTACTATTATAATAAATACCATCATGTATATAAAAATTATCATTTTTTTTTACTTGAAATATGTCTTTATCATGTCTATAAGAATTGGATTCAATCTTTTTCTACTGTATTCAATATTATATTCATATATAATAGGATTTGATGAACTATATATATGTATTTACATTAAATAAAATATTAAATATGTATATAAATATATAAATATATTAAATATGTATATAAATATATAAATATAAATATAAAAATAAACTGATTTAAACACATACATTTCTTTACATTGTAATAATCGATTTTGGAGAATAAGTGAATGAATAGGAGTAGAAATAACTATATATATTTACTAAATGAAGAGTATATAAAGAATACTTTGTTGAAGTAAATTAGTATATTGTGTATTATAGAGAATAGAGAGATGTCTAGCTTTTGGCTCATCAGTGATATCAGTTAATATTAAGAAATAAATAGTATTCCGAGACATGAAATCTATATATATATATATATATATATAATTATGACATCAAGAGAGATAATAATAGAAAGTATATAATACTAAAAAAAAATTGTATATTATTTTTAATATTTAAAATAGATACTAATTAAGTATATATATATATATATAGATTACCTTGACATGCTTTAAGAACCATAGGTTTCTTATAGAATTGAGAGATCGAAATAGGAAGAGAAGACCAACCATAGGGACATGAATCTATATATATATATAATTAAATAGATTTAATGAATAATTAGGTATATAAGAATAAAATATATAATAATAAAAGATAATAGTAATAATATACTGTTTGAATTTTTTGAAACAGAAAATAATTTAAAGTCATATCTAAGAATAACATATATTGAATAACTGGTTTTGTTAATATTAATAATAAATATAATAATAATAATAATAATAATAATAATAATAATAATAATAATAATAATAATAATAATAATAATAATAATAATAATAATAATAATAATAAATATTAATATAATAATAATAATAATAATAAATACGTTAATATTAATAATAATAATAATAATATATACTTGAGTAGTTGAAGTGCAGTCATAGAGGAGAGATAGGATTGATCATTCTTTTTATTATATATAAACGTATACATTGATTCTCTAGTAAATGAAGTATCAATATAGCGCTGTAATACAGATAATACATATAAATCTAGATCAGTACCTCTTTTTAAAGAAGGATCGAAATTAATAGCATCCAATAATATCACACCTATCAATATATACTATTTTAAACATATATATATATATAATATTAAAAAGTTATAAATAAAGAATAAAGAATAAATATGATATAAATAATATATAATTATATAAAGGAATACTAGATAAAAAATAGCCTATTGTTTTTATATCAATATCCACATTTTGAATTGGTTTCCAATTCTCTGCTTTCATGACGTTATGTTCTGTTATGGATCGTTGAATACACGTATCAATAGGTGAATAATCAGTAAAGGGATGGGTAGAGAGATATTGATTAATATATTTATATCCAATTAACGTACAACAAGAAGCTACACCACGATCTATATATATATATATATATATATATAATAATAATAATAATAATAATAATAATAATAATAATAATAATAATAATAATAATAAACATAAAGATACCTTCATTTCTATTAAAAGAAATTAATCGATTATTTCTCTCAATAGAAGGATATAAGCCAATATCTTTACGATGATCTAATATATCTACAATATCCTATATATATATATATATATATATATATATATATATATAACACTAATATATATATATACATTTGAATAATTCTCCATAAGTTTTGTTAATACATTATGATCTACAAGACTTAAACGAAGACGATCTAAAATACAATAAAAACAATAAAAATAAAAAAAAATATTAAAATAATTAAAAAAAAACAATAAACAAAATAAACAAAATAAAAATAATAAACATAGCAAAGAATACTTTCATTGTGTAATTTTTTCATATCGACATCATATATAGAAGCAATATGGTTTAAGTCAATTTCATATTGACTTAATAATGATGAGACTTCTGGCCTAAATATATAATCTTCTTTTTTTAATTGTATAATTGGAGCATAAACAATATTAGGATTGACATCAAACTAGATAAAAAAGTATGTATTATCGATAAATTCTGTAATAATATAATAAAAATACGTTAGATAAAAAGTATGAGTATGCTATTGAGCTAATAATACTATCTGCATCTGCTCCCTATTAAAAAAAAAAGATTGATTGAAGTGATGAGCATGATACTTCATTACCAACAACAAAATGAACTATTCTAGTTGTAGATCTGATGATAGCCTTCAAATCACACGATATTCTAAGTATAAAATCCTTTAGTTCCAACATAATAAACACTTTAAAAAATGTTAACATTTTTGTTTTAACGTATTCAACTACCTTTTTTCTAAATAGAATCAAAAAATAAAAAATTTGTTTTAAAGCTAAATTAAAAACAAAACAAATATAGAGTTCACACAGACAGATTTTAAATAACTAGTTATGGATAAATTACAAAAATAGTTTATATAAAATATTCAATTAAGATACATAAAGAGAAAAAAATGAAAAAAATTCTTTTAAATTATTATTACTCAAACTACAAAATTTCTTTATATAGATAAAATTAAATATTCTTATTAAGAAAAATTTAATTCTTGAAATAAACATCCCACCATTGGTTAAGATAAGGCTTAGTCATTAAGACAATAAGGGCGTGAGGGGCACTTCTGCTCCAGAAAACCCAATAACCTTTCCAGAACTTAAGGAAACCTTCATTCTTGAAAATCTTGGTAGTACAATCAACAACACCCTTGTAAGGTAATTCCTTAGTAACTGGATCAGGTTTCATGTTCATAATACGAACCTTTAATAATTCAAAAGGCATAGTAGTGAAAGAACAGACTAAACCAGAGAAACAAGAAGAAAGGAAAGTAGTCCAAATATTATAACCGAATTTAGCACCAAGATATTCTCTACAAGAATCATAAGAGACCATCATACCAGTGTTCATAGCAATACCACGAAGAACAATAGGAAGAGAACCTCTCCATAAAGTAGCGAAACCTTCTTCCTTAACAATTCTAGCTAAAGCAGTGAAAATATTAGAATAACCACGACGTTCAGCAACAGGTAAAGCAGCATCAGCTTGCATACGGACAAGAGATAAATCACAAGGATTACCGATGACAGCAGCAATAGCACCAGAAAGCATACCAGCACCAGTCTTAGCACCAAAAGAAATAGTACTAGTACCATTTCTAGACTTAATGTTATCACAGAACATATCATAAAGACCTAAACGAGCAGTACCGTAAATGACTTGTCTCATGATAGCAGCAGAGGCACCTTTATAGAAACCCTTGTAACCACTTTGAGACTTAATGTTCTTAGCACATTGAGCGAAACCAGGAGCTTTACCATCAACAGGCTTAGCAACTTGAATTTGAGTCTTGATGACATCAAGAGGGAAAACGCACATAGTAGCGAAAACAGCAGCAGTACCACCACAAAGATGGGGCTTGAAGATTTGATTTATAGCCTTCTTTTTACCGTCCTTAGCCATGATAGTATGATTACCAAAATATTAGATATAAAAATATATATAGAATTTAAGGAGATTTTTTTTTATGAATCCTACGAACAGCGCGTCACGTTTTATTTTTTGGTCCATAGAATTTAGAAAATCACAGCCATATTTGATTTCCAAGAATAAAAATTCAGTTTGAATAAGTGGTCCTCAAATATACCACGGTTATTCTCATTTTTTAGAAGATTCTTTAGAGTTCCATGACTTTTTAGGTGAATCGTTTTGATTCGCTACTTCCTTTTGAAAAGGATGCCTCAAGGTACCCTTGACTTTTCTTATGATTATTTATTTTAGGACATGTATTCTTTCTTTATTCTTTAGAATTATTGTTATAAAACAACTATTTTTCTGAAATGAATGATTTACTATGAAACTCATAAAATTGATATATTAACTCTTTTTAAATGCATTGTTCCTATTCATATAATTGATCAAAAATCCAATCATTGCTCGTTTCTCTCCTTTTCTAAGAAGTCTCTATATTATCAAAAGTGATTTTCTATCAATCTGAAATATTTAATAATGAATATTTCTATTAAAACTCCATAAAATTATACACAAAACAACAAATAAATAAAATCAAAATGAGATTCCGTTCTTGAAATAGGTGCATAATATAGAAAGGGGCCCAATATATTATGGTAGGTTAACGTCATTTAATTAATGAAATGGATGATTTTCTTTAAGAACTGGAGAAATCATTCGTTTTTTCCACCTTTCATTTCCCTTCTTACATTATTTACATGATCTTTTTTATTATTTCTTTATACTCGTAGCTATACCTTCCAAAACTATTAGCGTAAAGAAAAATATATGTAAATTCTCGAAGACTAGGAAAAATAAGGTCTTGGTTTGAAATGATGAACCAAATCGTTCTCTCCTGTCATCATTCAAAGATCCTAGACAACTCATAGAGAGCTTGACATTGCTTTTTTTCAAACTCATGTGCAATGGAACGGTTTTTGATTAATTCATATTTTTGCGACTTACTGAGAATCCACTGCTTATAAATATTATTAGGATGCTCTACACTTTTTTTCAGCAATATTTATTGTTTTTTTAAGAAAAGAAAATCATTTTTGCTTGAAATGGAGCCTTAGATTGTAAAATACTGCAGTATTTATTAGATTGGTAGTATCTAATGATTTAAGACTCGTAGATTTTTTGTGATATAATTGAATACAACTAATGCGAAATAATTATTATGCCCGCCATGGATATTAAAAGCAGTTAAAAATCACTGTAAATATTTATAATATTGATTTTATAAGATAAGAACTGATTTTTTAGATTCAATAAATAGAAAACACCTTATTTTTTCTAATTATAGATTTGTGTTCTCATTTATAAGTAATTGTTTTTTGTATATTCAAGTACTCCTTAGCTATATGATGCTTTATGAATGCTATGAAAGCGTATTTATGCTTTTATAAACAAAGAAAACATATCATTTCACTGGAATTCATTTCCTGTTTAAAAATATTTGTTATATAAACGTTATTTTAGTTGTTTGATCAACGTCATTTACAAGAAACAATTAGGTTTTAATATTAAATTGAAATATAACTAAATAAGAATTAAAAATATATAAGAGATAGAAACTATAAAAATTGCCATTAAATAACTAGTAGAATAAATACATATAAAGAAAAAGAGTCATCATTTAAAAAAATTCCCGAAATTGAATAGAAAAGAGAAAAATAAGGCAATTTGAGATTTAAAAAAATATAGATAAACAACATAAAATGAATAATAGAATTATAAGAACAAAAGTCAGTATTTTATAGTATATTATAGATCCAAGAAATCTAAAATTATATTATTAATAAAGGAAAAGATAAACAAAATATTTTTCTAAAAGAATTCAATTATGAATGAAGTTTTATAATATGATTCATAATCTAACATACTAGAGAGTATATAGATAAATATATTTAAGAGCTTGTTACAGTATCTTGATTATTATTATTCTTTGTGACCTTTTCATTATTATTTGATTCTGAAGTATTATTAGTATTTAATTGTGAATCCGTAGAAGTAGCAGAATTTGATTCTTCTGTTGGTTTATTTGTTATATTACTAGTAGATGTTTCTTTTGTATATGTATTTTCAACTGTTTTTTCATGTGGATTTTGATTACAAACATTATCATCAGCTTTTTTACTCTTCCAAGAAGCTTTAATAAGATCTTGATAACTTTGAGGAACAACACCTGCTCGTTTACCTAATAAACGTTGAATATCTTCATAAGTAATAGTTTCTTTTTCTAATAATAAATCAGCAATAGCCATTAAATCTTTCTCTTTCTCTTGGATCATAGTATAGGTTTCATTAAATGCTTTAGAAATCATACCAAATACTTCTTCATCTATCTTTTGTCCTGTAGACTCACTATAATAATAATAATAATAATAATAATAATAATAATAATAATAATAATAATAATAATAATAATAATAATAATAATAATAATAATAATAATAATAAAAATATACCTATAAGGTTTTGTATATCTTTCATCATTACTACCATAATTAATTTGACCAACACTTTCACCAAAACCATATTGACTAATCATTCCATAACATAATTTTGTAGTTTTCTCAAGATCATCTGCACCACCAGTAGAATATTCACCAAACTTTAACTTCTCAGCAGCACGACCACCTAAAAAGACACATAATTTTTCATAGAGTTCTGATTTTGTATATAGATGTATATCTTGAGGGAGGTACTGAGCATAACCAAGAGCAGCAGGACCACGGGGTACTATAGTCACCTATATATATAATATAAGTATAATAATAATAAGTATAATAATAAATAAAAATAAATAATAATAATTAAAAAAAAAATAATTAAAAAAAAAATTATAATAAATAAAAAATACAATAAACATAAATATAATAATAAACGTAAGAGTACCTTTAATAAAGGATCCGTACTAGCCATATACCATCCCATAAGAGCATGTCCTGCTTCATGTATAGCAATACGTCTCTTTTCTTCTTTACTAATGACTTTATTCTTCTTCTCTATACCTCCTAATACTCTATCTATTCCTGCATATATATCATCATATCCTATCTTCTCTACACCTCGACGAGCACCATTTATACATGCTTCATTCAATATATTACGAATATCAGCACCTATGTATATATATATATATATGTATTGTAATATAATAGGAACTTATAACAACTATACCATAGTAACATATTCATAATCGTAAATTAAAATATTAAAAAAAAAAAAATAAAAATTTGTAAATAATTAAAATAATAAAAAAAAAATTAAAAAAAAAAAAATAATAATAATAATATATACCCGTAAGACCAGGTGTTAACTCAGCAACTTTTTCAGCGAATTTCTCTATGTCCCCATCTAAGTTCATTTTCTTTAAATATAACATAGCAATATCCTTTCTCCCGCGAATATCCGGAGGATCGACAGAGATTTGACGATCAAAACGACCAGGACGAAGAAGAGCAGGATCTAAGATATCTACTCTATTTGTACCTGCTAATACAACTACACCCTATATATATAGTTAGTTAGTTAATTAGTTAACTATAATAATAGATATTAAATAGATATAATATTATTAAATATAGTATATATATATAGTATATATATACATCTCTTTCTTTGAATCCATCCATTTCAACGAGCATTTGATTTAATGTCGATTCACGTTCATCGTTACCACCCCACTTACCCTATATAAAATAATAATAATAATAATAATAATAATAATAATAATAATAATAATAATAATAATAATAATAATAATAATAATAATAATAATAATAATAATAATAATAATAATATACAGAACTACGTTGTTTAGCCACAGCATCAATTTCATCGATAAATATAATACAAGGACTCTTCTTACGTGCCTCTGCGAATAGATCACGAACACGAGAAGCACCGACACCTGCGTACATCTCAACGAAATCAGATCCTAGAGAGTAAGAGAAAGAAATATATATATAGTATGTACAGGAATGAGGAATACATATAATAATAATAATATGATTTTATAAATATATACCACTCATAGAAAGGAAAGGTACGTTTGCTTCTCCGGCAGTTGCTTTAGCGAGAAGAGTTTTACCAGTACCAGGGGGACCAACTAGGAGAGCACCCTATATAATAATAATAATAATAATAATAATAATAATAAAACTACTATTAAAATCTATTGAATATATTATATTATTATAATTATTTCTATATATACTTTGGGTATTTTAGCTCCTAATCTTGAATATTTTTCAGGTGTTTTTAAAAAGTCGACAAATTCCATGATTTCCTGTTTTGCTTCATCAATACCAGCTACATCACTAAAGGTAACCTATAATATATATATATATATATATATATAAAGCTATTAATAACACAAACTAATATAAATAAATAAATAAATAAATAAATAAATAAATAAATAAATAAATAAATAAATAAATAAATAAATAAATAAATAAATAAATAAATAAATAAATAAATAAATAAATAAATAAATAAATAAATAAATAAATAAATAAATAAATAAATAAATAAATAAATAAATAAATAAATAAATAAATAAATAAATAAATAAATAAATAAATAAAATAAATAAATAAATAAATAAAATAAATAAATAAATAAATAAAATATACATCTGTTTTAGTAGCTTCATTATATTTAGCTTTTCCTGCTCCAAATATACTATCTAAAGGTCCGAATCCCGTTTTCCCTGCACCTCCCATCTTCCCCATTCCTCTATACATCTTATAAGGGAAATAAAACATTACTCCAAGTAATAATAAATTCATAATTAAACTAGGTATAGATTCATTAGCAATTAATGAACGTTTATAAGTAACATTTAAGAAATCTGCTTCTGCTATTCCTAATTCAGATTGTGCTCTTTCTAATTTACGCTCAAATGATTCTATAGATAAGATTTGAAATGTATAATATTGAGGATGACCGTCTTTCGAAACAGAAGAATAAGGAAGATTTGCTGGTATATCTATATAGTGTTTATTATAATAATAATAATAAGTTTAATAATAAACATAAAAAATAAATATATTGATAAATATAATAAATATAAACATAATAAAAAAATATATATATATAAATATAAATATAACATAATAATAATATATATATTTACCTTTCTTTAAACGTATAATAACAGTATGCTCATCTTTAACAGTAATACTTTGAATAATATTATTAGCTATAAGATCTCTAGTAAATTGACTCCATGTTATTTCATTTGTCTTTGAAGAACCATTCTCCATATAATAATATACAGCTGCTAATAAGCCAAATGTCATTATATTCACCTATATATACAATCCACAATAGAAATGAATAACAAATAAAAAACATTAATATAGTAAATATATAAACTTAATTAAAAAAAATCAAAAAATAAAAAATAAAATAAAAAATAAAAAAAAAAATAAAAAACATAACAATAACATGAATATACAATTAAGGATTGTTTGCCTCCTAAATCAGGTATAGGACTTTCTTTATTATTATCCTTAGAAGCAGTACTACTTGTTTTACTTGCTCCTTCTTTTGTGGAAGAACTTGCATCTTTCATTGTTTCAGCTGATTCACTTACTTTTTCACCAGCTTGTTTTTGTTCTTCATTCATAGCTTTTTGAGCAGCCTCAGCTTCTTTCTTCAATGATTCTTGAAGATCTTTTAATTGTTTTCCTTGTTTTTCTAAAGTTTCTTTATATTTCTTTTCTAATCCATCTAAATAACCATTCAATCCTTTTTTTGATCCACTGGACACATTGACAGCATTCTCAGATTCTTTCCCAGACTCAGCTGCTTCTAAATTATAAAAAATTAAGTGAATTAAATCAAATTAATAATAAATATTAATAATAACGTAATAAATTCATGATTGTTGTAAACAAGAACCTTAGTTATATATACCTGAAAAGAATCTCTTTCCTGATTTTTGTAAATTTTTCAATTGTTTGCGAGATTGTGATGAAATTGATGTAAAATTACGTCGTTGACTAATACCAAATAACTGTTTGGTTAAAAATTCAGGAGAAGCAGTATATCGCTTAGCAACTGAAGATAACAAACGCGATGAAGATCGTATTGTGATTTGGTTTCTTGTTGCTGTAAGAAATAATGATATATTCATATTCTTTTATAATAATAAAATGAGAACAAACGAGATTATAAAAAAGGAAGACTCAATACCCCAGCTTCTAAAGTTCTACGCAGAATTACTTCCGATTTTCATGGTTTTCTTTTAGAATATGTTCACAATTGAAATTATTGTTCTGTATTGTTTTCATTCATATTATTGGTATTTCACGTTTCTGTTTTTATTTATTCATTTTATGACTGACTACTTGAACTTGGAAACAATATTTCAATTTGAAAAGAATGAAATAATATACTTTTTTGTAAATCATGTCCCAATTTCTGGTACGTAAGATATACATTCGTATTGTATAGGAATACAAAGAAAGTTATATGTTCTTCAATTAGTAGTTGCGTTAACAGTATTGAAATAGTGTAGATCTTCATATAAAGACGTTTTATGAATATTTTCTGACGATTGAGTATTCTTTAATATCATTATATAAAGAAGTTTATTATTAAAGACTATTTAATCTTTCTAAGAACAAAAGAAAAAGAAAACAGCAGATGATTCGTTAAAGATTCGATACATCTTTATAATTCATGAAGAGAAATGAATGAATACGTGCATATGCATAGTTTCATATATATTAGATGTCTTTAAAGGAACATATCTGCACATATTCAATAAAACTATTGAATTGATAGAAAAAAGATAAAGAAAACCAGATCTTTTATATGAACAAACAAAAAGTGAAGAGAAGTAAAATAAATAGAAAAAAAAAGGAATGAAAACTATACTTAAATTATAAAATGTCAAAAAAGAAATAAAAAAGTGAAAATGAGTATTAAAAAAAAGAATAAAAAATATGAAAATGACACAAGAAACAATATATTTTAAACAATATATATATTTTATTTATTTATTTAAAAAATGAATATTAAAGAAATACAAGTATAAAAGTATATATATATATAAATAAAGGAAAGATTTTGATTTACATAAAAAGACTATATCAGCACAACAAGAAAGAGATAGAAATATATATTTATTTAGAAAGAACATATATATATGTAGAAATAGAAATAGATTATTATTAATACATAATAGATACTATTCATTTAGATAGATATATAATGTATTATATTATACATAGACATGAAGTGAACGAAAAAATTTAAATATTAACCACAAAATTGTATATATAGCATTATAGACAGACTATATATATAATATATAGTTTAGGGAGATATATATATATGATTTTCATTCTTTGTATCGGTATATAGGAAAGTGACATGAGAGAGAGAAGCGGTATATAGATCAAGACGTGTTAAAGAAGAAAGAGAAGTATATAGAGTGGCTAAAGACGGACGTGACTATATATAGATGAGTATAACAAATATTATTTAATTAAAAATAAAAAACTAAATGTATTTAATAGTTAATATATATATATATATATATATATAATGTTTAATGAACTGAATGATAAGACATATAAAAGAGTATAATAGTATACTTTAGGATTGCTTTGGAGACAGAATCCGAGAATAGCAGCGATCTCACGATAAGGAACAGAAGAAGAAGACATAGTGGACGTATATGTAGTACCCATAAATAACTATATAGATATAATTATAAATAGAATAAATATAGTATAAAAAATAATTATATTAATAAATAGAATATATATTATAAATAATATCAATATCATAATAATAATAAATAGAATATATATTACAAATATAAGAACTATAATAAATGATATAATAATATAAATAGAATATATATCATAAATATAATAGCTATAATAAATGATATAAAAATATAAATAGAAAATATACATAATAGATGAGTAATCCTATTTGATAGACATCACATGCTTCATCAATCATCGAATATAATTCATAAGCCGGTAATGTCTGTTGAGAACTGTTATATTTAGAGAAGATCTCTGGAGGAGTAAATAAGGGATGGATGGGAATTGAGAACATAGATGAACACAAATAAACACAATTAGGAAATGTGATTTGTGCATTTAAATTAGAAGATAAAAGAATTGTAGACGGATTTAAATAACCTAAATATGTATATCATTATAATAAAAAATTATAAATATATATATATAATTATAAATAAATATATAATTATAAATAAATATATAATTATAAATAAATAATTATAAATATATCATTATAAATATAAATATACCATGATGAATAGGAGGATTGATTGTAGACATATATAATAATGCTTTTACTATATCTAGAATAATATCGACTTTCTTACAAAAAGGAAGTTGTTCCATTCCCCCGTGGGAATCCACTACTTTTGTCTCAGTAAATTCTTCATCACATTCTAAAGATTCTTTTTCTACGATTATTTTATTGATTTTTCCTGAATCTGTGATACAGTCAATGAGGTTTGTGAGTGTATATGGCATATATTCAGTATATATATGTACAGGCTTATTCTCTTGTAAGTATATACCATAAAACTAGAAGAAGAAGAAGGAGTTATATATATATATATATATATATATATATATATATATATATATAATAAGATTGGAATGTGAAAATAAAGATATTATTATAGAGATATATATTGCATAAATAAATAAATATTAATATAATATATATAATAATAATAATAATATTTACTTTATTAATATTGGGAAAGTCCATAGATTTCCATGGCGATAGATATAAGCAATAATCATATAATTGTTTCTTTGTATATATGGGATGTATAGAGGAAGAAAGAGAAGGAAGGAGATCAATACATATAGAGTTATAGTAGGAAGAGAAGAAGAGGGATCCAGGAAGGGGGGTAGTAGTGTGAGGCATACTCTATAAGGAGGATCATAAGTATAATAAGTATAATATATATATATATATATATGTATCATAATTAAGCAGATTAGATTAAATAAATCTCTAATAATAATATATATATATATCATCAACAATATATCTATATATATATACAGGAAATGATTCTTTTAATACACAATTATACATATTATTCTTAGCATCATTCCCTTGATTATTCTCCGGATCATAAGCGATAGATAACTGTTGTTTCATTCCGTCGATCTGATTGGCTAACGCTAATATCGTCGAATCCTTTTTAGAATTCAGATCTTTCAATAAAACACGATCTTTCTGTATTTCTTGATATTTCTAGTTATATATATATATTATATATAATATAAATAATATATGAATAGAATAAAATAAAACCAAAACAAAAAGATATATGTATATATATAAATTAAATATATACTTGATTTACATCATTTAATTCTGCTTTTAATAATCCCAACGACTTCTCAAGAGTAGCTATATACTCTATATATATATATAGGAATGAATAAAAAATGTATATATATATACCTTTTTGAATCTCAACACTATCTAATCCTATATATATATAATAATAATAATAATAATAATAATAATAATAATAATAATAATAATAATAATAATAATAATAATAATAATAATAATAATAATAATAATAATAATAATATATATATATATACCAGTAGGTTTAGAAAGAGAGGCAATTAAATCTTCTAATTCTGTATATGTAGGCCATATCTATAGAAATAGAAATAATACATATATATATTAATATATACAAATATGAATAAAAACTATTATGCTATTAATAATAATAATAGTAATAATAATATATATATATACAACAATGCTTCGATCTCTGGATCCAGTAATAAGTCGATCTTTATACATACATGTAGTGAATACATCCATTGTATGTACCTGTAATACTATCTCCTTATGAGTCAAATCCTTACTCCAAAACTATATATATATATAATACTATACTATACTATACTATTCATTGATAGAAATATAAAATATATTGAAATAAAATATTAAAAAAAAGTTAATATTTATAAATAGCACACTGTATATATATATATATTATATATATTATATATATACGAATATAGTACCGGAAGCATCAGCAGAAACAACTCTATCTCCATAAACACTCATGGTATAGATGAAGTCACTGTGTCCTCGAAGTATATTCACTTGAGCCAAACTATCCACATCCCACACCTATATATATATATATGTATATATAATAATAATAATAATAATAATAATAATAATAATAATAATAATAATAATAATAATAATAATAATAATAATAATAATGATAATAATAATAATAATAATAATAATAATAATAATAATAATAATAATAATAATAATAATCATAATCATAATAATAATAATAATAATAATAATAATAATAATAATAATAATAATAATAATAATAATAATAATAATAATAATAATAATAATAATAATAATAATAATAATAATAATAATAATAATAATAATAAACATAATAAACATAATAAACATAATAAATAATAATAATAATAATAATAATAATAATAATAATAATAATAATAATAATAATAATAATAATAATAATAATAATAATAATAATAATAATAATAATAATAATAATAATAATAATAATAATAATAATAATAATAATAATAATAATAATAATAATAATAATAATAATAATAATAATAATAATAATAATAATAATAATAATAATAATAATAATAATAATAATAATAATAATAAGCAGTATATATACAAGAATAGTAGTATCAAAGGAACAAGAGAGAAGTCGATTGTGATATTTGACTAGTTTCTTCACAAAGGAGGTATGACCAATAAGAGTACCTATACACTTACTCTTCTTTAAATCCCATACCTATATATATAATAATAATAATAATAAACATAATAAACATAATAATAATAATAATAATAATAATAATAATAATAATAATAATAATAATAATAATAATAATAATAATAATAATAATAATAATAATAATAATAATAATAATAATAATAATAATAATAATAATAATAATAATAATAATAATAATAATAATAATAATAATAATAATAATAATAATAAAATAATAACAATAATAATAATAATAATAATAATAATAATATCTCAGATAATAATAATAATATTTCAGATAATAATAATAATAATAATAATAATAATAATAATAATAATAATAATAATAATAATAATAATAATAATAATAATAATAATAATAATAATAATAATAATAATAATAATAATAATAATAATAATAATAATAATAATAATAATAATAATAATAATAATAATAATAATAATAATAATAATAATAATAATAATAATAATAATAATAATAATAATAAAATAATAACAATAATAATAATAATAACAATAATAACAATAAACATAATAATAATAAACATATACCTTAATAGTTTTATCATCAGAGCACGTGATGATACGGTCATCATCCCACACTAAAATATCGTTTATCCAATCAGAATGACCGGATATTTTCCCTGCCATTTGATATTTTTTATTCCATATCTATATTTAAAATGATTATTATAAATATTTTGAGTGATTCAACATATGTATCAAAATATAAAGAATAAATGCTAAATATACTTGAATAACATTACCACTTCCTCCAGAACACAACATATTTCGATATACATTCAAAGTAAATATTGACCCTTCATTACTTTCAATTGTTTGGACACAATCTCCAGTCTTCAAATCCCAAAGCTATTTATACATATTAAAAATATATTTTTAGTAAAAGAAAATGTAGTAATAAAAAAGAATAGAATCATACTTTAATTGTCTTATCAACTCCACCACTGACTAAATAACCTTTCCAGAAAGTGAGTGCACGAACACGATCTTTATGACCAGTTAATTCTCGTTTTAATTGACCATTAACAGGATCCCAAATTTTTATAGATCCATCATCACTTGCACTAATTATAGAGTCATCATTAGCAATAATGCAACGGATTGAACGAGTATGCGCCTTTATTCTTCCAGCATCATGAATTTCTTGTCCATCATAATATACTTTTTCCATCTTTGAAAAAAAATAAATCTATATGGACAAATAATGCAACAATTATTAAAACCAAAAAAAATCTGTATTTTTTTTTATTCGAATAATTTCCAGTATTATTTTCATTTTAAAACTTTATGATGGTTGTTTTTCATGTTAATTTAATTTGTTTTCTTTTGTATTTGAAAAGCGGGATTATATGTTTATCTCTTTTTATTTAACTAATATTATAATATTAATTTGGTTAGAACTCTATCTTGATTTTTATAAATAAAAATTCTGAATAACTAAAAATAATTTAATTTTTGAAATGTTTTTTCTCGATGTTTTCAGCTTCAATCATGCTTTACAGGATGCTATGACATTTGGATGTTTAAATAATTAAAAAAACAATGTTTATGTTTGATGAATTGTCTATCAGTGTCATTTTCAAATAAAAAATATAAATATTGATGAAGAAAGATATAGACATTTTCATATAATAAAATGAAACTATTCAATGTAATAGTAACGCTTATTTAATATACATAAAGAAAATAAATCAATATATTATAATATGAGAAAAGAATTTATTACATATGTTTCATAGATTGATAGCATTCAATAAAGGATTCTGCAGTAATATGATTGTTAGTTTCAGTACGAGCCATTTCAACAATAAGTAATAATTGTTTGACAGGAATAGGTTCAGTAATTCTTTGGACAATTTGTCTAATAGTATCTTCTTCAATATCACCCATCTTTTCAAGAATACGTTGAAGATCATCAGCCTTATCACATACAGGAATATCAAGAAGTACATTAAAGGGCTATAGAAATAATAATAATAATAATAATAATAATAATAATAATAATAATAATAATAATAATAATAATAATATATAAATATATATATACATCAGTTAATCCTAATTCTTCCATCTTATCAGCCATAGAAGTAGTGGCAACAACCATTAACTTACGTCCATATATATATATATAAGTGAATAATAATAATAATAATAATAATAAAAAAAAATAAATAAATAAAAAAATAAAATAAAAAAAACATGTATATATACATAAGTTGGTGGTGGTTTCTTGATAAGAACAAGAAGTGCTTGTAAAACAGCATTAGAGAATCTGGGTCCAAGATGTACATATTCAATAAGACGTTCAAGATCATCTAAGATAATCATAGAAAGAGGGGATCTATAAGCATCTGTGAATATAGCAGAGATCTTAGAAGCTTTAGTAGCATCAGAACAACCAAGAAGACTATCAGGGCTAATAATCTTAACGAAAGGATATTCTGATTTAACAGCCATATAAGCAGCTAAAGCAGTTTTACCACTTCCTATAGAATAATAATAATATTTTTATTAAATAAATAGTTTGCATATGAATAATAATAATAATAATAATAATAACAATAATAACAATAATAATAATAATAATAATATTTTTATATATAAAATACCTGCACAGCCATTAAGACAAACAGTAAGAAGAGGAGTCTTATCAGAAGTACGTACCTTTAATAATAATAATAATAATAAATTGATTTATATTTATAAACATAATAAACATAATAATAAAATACTTGATTAATCATAGAAGTAAGTTTTTCATACATATCTTTCCATTCTTGACTAAATTCAATAATACCATTTCTATATAATAATTGTAATTCATCTTTTTCTAGACCAAAAGCAGGAGTAACTTCTTGAAGTGCACGTTCAAAATCAGCTTTAGTCACTTTCATATTATCTGTATCTAAAGTCTTTGTTAAATTATTAATATCTACCTATATATATATATATATATAATCATCAAAAGATAAATAGGAATGAATAATATATAATATATTATTGATAATAAATATAATAAATATAATAATATACTTCTCTTTCAAGAGCAAAAGAAGTAGCTGATTTGACAAGACCTTCTAATTCAGCACCAGTAAAGTTCTTTGTACGTTCAGCAAGTTCACCAATATCTACATCTTCAGATAAATAATTATATAGAGGTAAGTATTAATTGATTATGTATATGATGATAATCATAAATAAAATAATAATATTAATAAACATAATAATAAACATAATAATAATAATAAGCATACTTATTATTTCTCATAGTAGCTGTATGAATCTTAAGAATTTGAACACGTCCTTCTTCATCAGGGAGACCAATTTCAATATGAACTTCAAGACGACCAGGACGAAGAAGAGCAGAATCAATCATATCCTTTCTGTTGGTCATACCAATAATAAGTACATTATTAAGAGCATCAACACCATCAATCTTAGACAATAATTGATTAACAATACTATCTTGAACACCAGTACCTATAAAGAAGAGAATAAAATTAATATATCCATATAAATAATAATAAATAATAAATAATAATAAACATTAAAATAATAAAAATTCATAAATAATAAAATAATAAAAATAAATAATAATAAATAATAAATAATAAATAAACATTAAAATAATAAAAATAAATAATAATAAACATTAAAATAATAAAAATTCATAAATAATAAATAATAAAAAAAAAATAATAAAAATAAATAATAAAAATATACCATCTCCAGAAGATCCTCTGGCTTTACAAATAGCATCAATTTCATCGAAAATGATAATATGTAATTCACTATTATCGCCCATCTCTTCCTGTTCCTTGACAGCATCTTCAAAAAGAGCACGAATATTAGCTTCAGATTCACCTACATACTTATTTAAAATTTCAGGACCATTAACAATCTAAAAATAAAATATTTATTATTATAGAAAATATATTATAAAAATAATAAATATAATAAAAATAGTAAATAATATAATAAATATAATAATAATATATTGTCTATATATATATCTTAGGTTCATGTGCATTAAGAGCCTTACCAATTTGTCTAGCAATAAGTGTTTTACCACAACCAGGAGCACCATAAAGAAGCATACCACGGACATGTTTAATACCCATCTTCTTAATAACCTCAGGAGGGAATACACGAGATGCAAAGGCACGACGGAAAATATCAGCAAATTCTTTATCTAAACCACCAATACCTATATAGACATAAAAGAATAGAATAGGCTATATTATATTAATAATAATAAATAATAATAAATAATATAAACATATATATATACCCATTTGTTGGAAGTTAAATCCTCTTTCAAAAAGTCTCGTGTTTTGACCTGTAGATCCTCCTTGTAAACGAATAGCTACATCCTTCTTCTTCTTAAAAGTTATACTTGTAGCCTGAATTAACTGACCCTTTGTACGACCAAAATCACGAGGAGCAGGAGAAGTAGGTTTATCAAGAGAAGCAATATCAACACCAGTACAAGTAATTCTCATACCAACATTCTCTAATACTACAGCTAAAAGTTGATCAACAGCAAAAACTTGTTTTAAGAATAATTCTTTGAATACTTTGGTAAGTTTATCACAATCAATATCAATAGGTTTACCAGAAGTATTCTTTTTCATAAGATCAATTTCAAAAGTAAGAGAACCAGCAATAGTAGCTTCAGCTTCATCATAAACATGAACTTCAATTTCCTTACCCATAGCTAAGCCTACACACATTCTCTGTAACATATTAAAACCTAAATCACCTTGTTTAATTCCATCAATAGGTCTTAAAGTATAAACAAATTCTTCTACAGTAACTAATATTCCATTGGTATCATCAGTCTTCCCAGAATTAAGGGCAATCTGTAAATTAATTGAATAAATTAATTAATAAGAAATATAAAGAACAAGAACATAATAGACTAGTAAAAATATATACGTTATCATAGTCAGCTTGATTACAATAAATACAATTTGTAAAGCTATTTAAAAAAATAGTTGAATATCTTAGTTAAACATACGCTAAACTATTACTAGGTAAACCGTTAACAGAAAACTTATATGACATTTTATTCTAGAAAAGTAGATGATTGCTATTAGAATAAATGATTATAAAAAGATCTTGTTTTATCTATTTAACAAAACTGCATATTCCCAAGGAAATCACTATTTTAATAATACTGTTTTCCCAAGAAAAAGTTTTGGTTCTCCATGATCTTTTCGAATTCGATTACTCCCCTTCTTTTTTATTCTGTTCTTTCTCCCTTGTTTACATTGTATTTTCTCAAGAATCCAGTTTCTTACAAGTTCATTATTCTATAAAATTTTGTTTAAAACACTTAATCTTTTCATACGTAGTGTAGTATCACTATTGTCAATAGCTATTCAATACATCAACTCATAAAGATGTCAAAAACTCATGAAGAATATGTTTTTAAAAAAAATAAAATATTTTAGAATCAAAATGTCACATCCCTTTACGGAAAGTGAATATGTAAAAAATATTACAATCCCTTGATTAATCCAATCGAACTTCTGTTGAGAATTTTTTCGATATGGGCTGCCTCCACAGAATTCCCACGGAACTCCGGCTTTTTAAACACATTTTTTCTATTTAGATATTTTTTATTTTTTAAAAATGAATTTTAGTTCTGTCGAGAAATTATAGATGATAGCCAATCAATTAACTTTATTAGTTGAATCTACAAATAGGAAATAGGATCTTTTCACGTTGGAATTTCAATTAGGTCAATTAATTGTTCAAATGAATTCTCTCATGGACACTTTGTTAAATTGATATTTATTATTATCTTTATCTGTATTAAAGGTATTTTATAATTAACTTTATATTATTTTTTTATGAGTTTACTTACTACTTAGAATAAGATTTAATAATTATTTTTATTTAGGAAAGTGAAATCATGTCTATGAATCCTGAATAGTATGTTCTTTTAATATTTACAAGCTTTTATATTCATTCATTTATCATTTAGAGTATTCTCTATTGTCTATTCTTTCTATAGCGATTATTTATTCAAGCTCCTTCTTATTGGTGATTCCGGTGTAGGTAAATCTTGCCTTCTTCTTCGTTTCGCTGATGATGCTTATTCTGATTCTTATATTACCACCATTGGTGTTGATTTCGTATATATATATATATATATTTTTCTCATTTATTCTAAAAGTGTTACCTAAAATTTATAATTATATTTATTTTTTCAAAATCAGAACTGTTGATATTGATGGAAAGACTGTCAAACTTCAAATTGTATTTATTTTCAAAATATTTATCTTTTTAATATATATATATATTTTCATTGAATTGTGTTCTTTGTGAATAATATGAATTTATGAATATGTATATATAGTGGGATACTGCTGGTCAAGAACGTTTCCGTACTATTACTTCTTCTTATTATCGTGGTGCCACTGGTATCATTATTGTATACATTTATTTTTTCATTTTATTTAATTTTTAAAATGTTATATGATATAATATATTCTATTTTTTTTTTTAACTAAAATATATTTTTATCATTATTGTATACGATGTCACTGATCAAGATTCTTTCAATAACGTTAAGCAATGGCTTCATGAAATTGATAGATATGCTAACGAAAATGTCAATAAGCTTTTAGTTGGTAACAAGTGTGATCTTACTGCTAAGAAAGTTATTGGTTATGAAACTGCTAAGGAATTTGCTGATAGCTTAGGAATTGAATTCGTTGAAACTTCTGCTAAGAACGCTACTAACGTCGAAACTGCTTTCTTAACCATGGCTCGTGAAATCATGAAGAAGCAAAGAGATGCTCCTGAAGCTGGTAAGGAAAAGAAGAAGCTTGTTGTTGCTGCTAAGAATAACAAGGAAGATAAGAAGGGATGCTGTTAAATTATTTAATTTCTGTTTTTATTACTATTATATTCTCTATATCTCCATTATATTAAACTAGATGGTAGTTTAGTTGTTACTGTTTCTATTACAAAATTTCTTATGATAATTTGTTCACTTTCTTTCTTTATTGTTTTTTATCCCATTGTTATTTTTTTTTTTTTTTAGTCTTTTCACAACAATAAAGTTGTTTACGTATACTTTATTACACAACTATCATTTTAATATCACAAACATAAACATACAAGATTGATAAATAAATTTATATATATATATAATTAAAAATTATATACCTTAATGATGAAATTGTCTCTTTTGAGGTCCAGATTTTTGTTTCCAATTATTATTATTTCTAGCACTCTTACGCTTTTCTTTGAAATCTCTTGTTAACTTTCTACGACTATCAAGCCATTCTTTACGCATTTCTTCAGCACTAGTCTATATATTATGTTTATTAAAGTAATTTTTATTTATAATAATAAATATAATAATTAGTATATGATATATATAGTAAATAATAATAAAAAATTAAAATAATAATAAATATAATAATAATAACAATAGCTTACGTTTCTAAAGAATTGAGTCGTTGATTGTTGTAATGAAAATAATGTATTCTTCTTATTTTCTGTTTTAGCATCAGTTTCTTCATCTGAACTATCATCGTCATCTGAACTACTTTCAGATTCTGAACTTGACTCAACTACTTTATTTGAAGTAAGATTTGATAGTAAATTAGTGTTTGTTCTTTTTAAGTTATACCAAGGAATAGGAGTAGAAGCATTAATAGCACTATATATATATATATAGAATAAGATATAATAATAGAATATATACTATCTTAATAAAGTATACCATAAAAAAAATAAAACTTATTATAGTACAATATATAATACGATAATTATTAAAAACAGGTAATAAATAACAAACATATATATATTATATATTTCAATATTAAATAATAACATAATAATATATTGAATACCTTTCATTCATCTTTAATTCAATATCTTCTTTATTCTCATCATCTTCTTCAAAGAGATTTGCAGCATTTGTAAATACAGTTTCTGGTTGGATATCTTTTGAAACAGAAGGAGTGACTCCCGTGGGAATAGAAGACTCAGTAGTTGTAGTAGTAGATATAGGATTTGAATGGAATCCAGAGAAAGAAAAAGAAGTACTTTCATTAGCAAATAAAGAGGATAAAACAACTATATATATTATATATATAGAAATATTATAATTATATATATGAATATTATAAACAAAATAGTATAATTATGTAAATATAGAATTTATTATGATTTATGGATATATATATATATATATATACCACCAGGTGCTTTGAAGACCGTAGGTTGTGCAGCTATTTGCTTTCTTTCTTGTTCTTTATCATTATTATTATTACTATCTTTAGAAGTAGAACTAATAGGATCAGTGTGAACTTCAAAATCCTCATGTGTAACAGCATCAGGATCATAATAACTAGCACCCCAACTACTTGTTGTACGTCTATATTATAATTATAATAAGATGATGATGATGATGATGTAATGATGATTATGATTATGATTATGATTATGATTATGATTATGATTATAATTATGATGAAGAAAAGAGAAAATAAAACAGAAAAAAAAGAAAGAGAAGAGAAGAAAAGAAAAAAATAATTAAAAAAAATAATAAAAATGATCTTCTATATATCAATATATACTTTTGAACAGGTTTATCTCTTCCAAGTAAATTATTAAGAATGGATTGTTGTTTGAGTCTCTCTTCTTCCAATTCCTTTTCATCCTTTAAAACTACTGGCTCCTCTACAGTCTCTATATATAATATATTATATATATATATATAATATATATAAATACGATTAGCAGAATCTTTCACACTTGAAGATGTTTGAGGATGAAGTTTCTATAATAATAATCATAAACATAATAATAATAATAAGCAAAATAATAATAATAATAATAATAATAATAATAATAATAATAATAATAATAATAATAATAATAATAATAATAATAATAATAATAATAATAATAATAATAATAATAATAATAATAATAATAATAATAATAATAATAATAATAATAATAATAATAATAATAATAATAATAATAATAATAATAATAATAATAATAATAATAATAATAATAATAATAATAATAATAATAATAATAATAATAAACATAAACATAAACATAATAAATGCAAACAGGATCCCAGTTATATACTTGTTTATTTATATTAGTATCTTTCGATGACGCATCCTCTGTCAGAGTATCTTGTATATCATCATATACTCCTCCTTCTTCTTCATCACTCAGATCACTATCAACTAATTTTTGTAATGCTAAAGGTAATACTACTTTTTGTCCTTTCTTTACACGTATATCATAAGTATTCTCAAAATCAATAACTTTCTTTTCTTGAGGAACACTACTAGTAGTAGTAGTTGTAGTAGTTGTAGGAATATCATTCATTTCTTCATCATCCATAAATCGAATTCTCTTATTTCTTGGTTCAGAAGAAGTTAATTGTACATTCGATATATTCTATAGTATAATAATAATAATCAGAATAATAATAAAAATAATAATAATAATAATAAATGTAATTAAATAAATACTGTATTCTGTGTTTCTGTTATTTCCTTAATAGATGGCTTTGTATCAACAAGACTAATATGTTTATCTCGTTGATTTGATTCTTCCATATTTTCACTTTCACTCTCACTTTCAGAAGAAGAGGAAGAAGAGGAAGAGGAGGAGGAAGAAGAGGAAGAGGAAGAAGAGGAAGATGAAGAGGAGGAAGAAGAAGATACTATACAAATAATAAATATATAATCAAATATTTATAAGATTCATTATATATATATACCTTCAGAACTTAATATATATTCAACAGCGGCATTTTCATCAAATATAATACTATAATATAATTAGATATATAATAATAATAATATTAATTATTATTTATATACTTATCAGGAATGACAGAGGGCTCGTTAAATGTACGTTTTACATGAGGAAAATACTGATTCTTACTATATATATAATAATATTAAAAAAAATATATTATAAATAAAACTATATATAGAATTACAAATGTTGTGATTGTTCCGTTTCTGCATTAATATTCATTTTCAACACAACTTTTTTTGATTTACGAATCTTGATATAATCACGGGGAAACGGTTCATCAACCTATATATAATAGATAAAAAAAAAAATCAAATGCATATATACATAGACTAAAATAAATGAACTAACAAAAAACATATATATATATATAACATACAAATTTTTGTTTTGATTCTTCAGGAACAGTAGCTGGTTTTTCAGCTTCAATTTTATCTAATTTAATACGTTCTAAATAATCAGGTTTGGCTTCTTGAACTCTATGTGTATTACATGTAATAAAAAATATGGTTAAGAAATCAAAATAATAAATACTTTAATGTTTGACCTCTCCATTTAGCTTTATTAAGCAGTTTAATGCAGTCTGGAATTGATTTCTCATTTTTTGATAATACATTAACATATCCAAAACCTTTGCAAATTCCATCTTCAGTACGAATAATGTCGACTCCAGTTACTTCGATACCAGGAAGACTAGAAAATCTTGATTGTAATTCAGTATCGTTGATATTAGGAAGAAGACCACCAACAAATAGTCTCATAATGTTTTTTATCTTAATACAAATAATCTAAATAGGGACACAAAAGACAGAGTCTTCCGTATCAAATTATAGATAAAAATTTATTTATTATACCACACATAATAATCTAGATTATATTGAGAAATATCGTTGTTCAAACTATTTTTCTCATAATTTTTGTTGTTTATCTCTAAATTGACTGAAAAATACTTTATAAGTCATGCAAGCTATAGAATTCTTTGCTGGAATTGGTGGCTTACATACAGCACTTAAATTAGTTCAACCTGAAGCAAAAGTTACTGTAGCCTATGACATTAACCCAAAGGCTTCGGAGGCGTATCTTCATAATTACCCAGAAACAGAATATATTCAAAAAGATATCAAAGGAATTCGTGTAAAAACTTTGGAGAAGTTACATGCTGATATCTGGCTTCTTAGTCCTCCTTGTCAACCACATACGAGGAATGGTCTTCAAAAAGGAGCTGATGATGCTCGTTCTTGTGGATTCCTTCATATTATTGATTTATTAAAGGAAATTGAATATAAACCAAAATATATATTATTAGAGAATGTAGAAGGTTTTGAAGTTAGTGAATCTCATCGATTATTCGTAGAAGCTTTGTCTTTATGTCATTATTATTATCAAGTATCTATTTAATTATTATATAGATCTATTCTAATTATCCATTTTAAGAATATTTTTTTTTTGTAATATTACTATTCTTCGTAGATCTAATATTCTTCTATTCTATATACTAAATCACTTTATTCCATGATTCTTTTTTCTTCTCTCTCTCTATATATATAGGAGTATATTTTATCTCCAAATCAATTTCAAGTGCCGAATCAGAGAGACCGTTTCTTTATTATCGCACGAACAACTCCGTTCTCTCCTGTTCCTAACGATATATGTATTATCAATCATATTATGAGACAAATACCGAAGGATCAAGAGTATTCATTTGATTCTATTATTCATCATATACAATCTAGTGAAAATATATTATTTATTATATTTATTATCATTATTTGTTTAATTTTATAATTGTACAAGGATTGTTTATTGAATAAATTTTATTTTTTTTTTTAAATCATTGTTAAAATATTATATATATATATTTTTTTATTATTATTATTATTTTATTGTAAAAATATTATATATAGAATTCATTATATATTTTTATATTATATTTTTCTCTAGTTGTACAAGTATTGTGTATATAAATGGAACTGCTGAAATGGGCACAAAAGAGTCTGAAGAGCTCTGGAAACATCTGAATTCAAAATGTAAGTATGTTGATGATTATTTAGAATTCAAAGAAGAATGTCCTGAAGATAGTGTATATATATATACATTTTTTTATACTTTTTTTTCTAATTTTTATCATTTATAATTTTATATTTATTATTAAAGAATTATTTTAATTATATATATATTTAGTTCACATTTATTTAGTATTAATATTATTATTATTATTTATTATAATAATATAATTATGTCTATTTTTCTAAATAATATATTATAATCTATTAATATATTTTTATAAATCTATTTTCTTTAGCCCTATAGTGTACATACATCTGTACTTACAAAATCAGGAAGTGCTTTAGATATAGTAAGTCCACTCTCTCAACATACATGCTGCTTTACGAAATCCTATAGACAATATAATCTAGGTATGTTTATATAAAACTATTTTTTATTCTATAATGTGTTTTATAAAAAAAAAATATAATCTTTATATAAATATATTAATATATATTCCATTTATATATATATATATATATATTACATAAAACTATTATTTACATATAAAAAAAGTATTATTTATAACATACATATATATAACTATATATATATATCTAGGAACAGGTTCATTATTACAGACTTTGAGTCCTCCATTGCCTTCTCCTATTCCTCGAGATATACAAACACTCAAATTATTACATTTACGTTATTTCACATCAACGGAAATGAAACGCTTACATGGATATCCTGATACATATACATTTCCAGAAACACTAACGGAAACACAAAAATGTAGACTTGTTGGAAATATATCCTTTTTTTTTAATTCTATATTCATATAAAGATTTTATGTATATATGAATATCTAATATATAGTTTATATTTATATTTTCTTAATTAATAGTACAGTTTGTCAGTCACAGTCGTGTCTCATTTATTAAAACATTTATTTAAAGTGGAAGAAAACAGTAACTAATTTATGTATTCATTTTTATTGTTTTCTTTCATACTCCTATTTTATTTATTCAATCAATTATTTGACTTCACGCGCTACGTGTGACATAGTTAACATTATAAAAGAAAAATGTATATGGAATCATTATATGTCATGGGGAGTAAACAAGTATAACTTTGTTGTTCATTATAAATATGATGTGCCGTACACACATAAACAATGATTAAAAAAATTATATTGTAAAAAGAATATATATATATATATTAGCATTCACTTGTAAAGTTTTTTTTCATTGATATATAAACAATGAGAAATTATGTTCATGTTTTCATAATCTTAAATAACATATTATATTTAACTTAATCATTTTCTTTTTTCAAAAAAAAAATTTTATTTTTTTATTAGTATCTAACTATTTAGCGTATTATTATTTTATATTTTTAATAAAAATTATTTATGTGTTTTTCAAGATACAGAGTTTGTAATATGGAGGATATACCCACAATTTATCAGATATTTCTTACATTCGTGACACTCCATTGAATATTTTTCGAATTTTCTATGTATCAGAACACGTTCTGAATAAAATAGCAATAAAAAAAAGAAATTAAAAGATGATTTTCTTTTCACGATGACAATTTGAAAAACATATGAATGACCATTTTCATATATAGTTCACATCATCATGAGTACAATATAACTAGTTATCACATAAATGTAAAATTAAGTAGAATAAAGATATTGTGGAGTTTCTTTGTACCGATGATTATAAAAATCAATTTAGTTAGAATTTCATATATGTACAACAATTAACCTTCATTATACTTTACAAATCAAACCAATTCACCAAAGAAAAGGGATTGTAATATCATGAAAAACACTAAATAAAAAAAAGGAATTGTATTCATTCAAAAAAAAGAATCAAGAAAATGGTTGGTGAATCTACGCTACTTTAGGGTATTTTTAAAAAAAATTTCATATTTTAAAAGGTTTCTACAGAGAAAACGTGTTTTTAAGAAAATATAACGGGGAAATTAAAAAATACTCTATTGGGAATGCTTATAACCGTTGAAATTCATTAATCATATGTACAGAGAGAAGTCAAAAAAAAAAATGAAATTTGTGAGAATGACTTTAACTTTACCGTGGTAAATGTCCACACTTTTTAAAAAAATTATCTTTTTATAAAGGTTGTTGGAAATCTACTTGAATACATAATTTTTATATTAAGTTTTGTAGTAAAGAAACACCATATGAGTTCGATAGAAGTTTCAGATACAACAAAACGTATATATTGATTCGATTTTGATTCTTCTATCCATTTAGAAATCCTTTCGAATAGTTTGGCTGAAGCGTGTGATTCTCTGAATAAGCGTACTCTCCTTGAATCTAAAAGAACACGATCTCTTCGAGTATTTTATTTTTTTAAAGATCTTGTTTTTATGCAATATAGTACGAAAAAGTCAATCGGTATATCAATCTCATACTTGATACTATCAGATCAGATGCTTCTGGACGATATTATATCCTTTTTACAATCAAATATTTATTAGTTTTATTCTTTTTTTTTAAAATTTTATTATGTAATATATATTCTTAATAAATGATTCACTACTTTTCGATCAACAATATATACAATTTTTCACATCTATTTTAGACACACGAAAAACATTTGATTTAGAAGCAATTAAAAATGTATATATATATATTATTCTATATATTGAAAAGAAATATAATAATTTATTCAAATTATATTAATCATAATGTTGTTAAAATTTAATTTTTATTTTTATTATTGTAGCAAATATATATATATTTAAAATATTTATGTTCATAACTATCTTATCTATATAAATCTGTAGGTACTAAAGATCTTAGAGATTATTTCCAGTGACACAGAAGCCCTTCAATATGGTATTACTTATTTTATTATGGATCAGACTCATTCAAATTGCTATTGGGGACGTTCTTTATTACATGATATATTATATTATATTGAAAATGATAAATTAAGAATAGAAGCACTTTATACACTTATTTATATGCTTTATAGGTATGCTTATATTTATTATTATTAGTATTATTATTATGATTATGATTATGATTATGATTATGATTATGATTATTATGCTTATTATTATTATTATTATTATTCTATAGTATTGATTGTACATTATTATTTCGAAATGAGTCTGGTATATATATATTGTCGTCAATATTCAGAACTTCAACAGATGCCGATGTGATTCATCTTATAGAAACTATTATTAAACATATACTTGAAGTCTCTGCTGAAGATATATCCAGGTATATATATATATATATTCATATTTTATGTATGTTTTTTGCTATTTTATAATTATTATATATATATTATTCTATATTATTATACATATTTCTATAGATATTTATCTGTAAATGAACAGTTATTATTATGTATGTATGATGATCCCTATATTGTATCCACAGCACTCTATGTATATATATATATATATAGTTATTTCTATTTATTAATAATAGTCACATTACTATATACCATTCATAATAATAATAATAATAATAATAATAATAATTCTCTTTATAGTGGTTATCTGTACACAGTGATGATGCGTCATTCCCTCGATTAGAATTCTATTTACTTCATCCAAATACTATATATACAAAAGTGGCTATTAATTATTTTAATCAAGATCATCTTCAAGATGCTACTCTCTGCTTATCTGTATATATATATATATATATATATATATATATATATATATATATATATATATATATATTATGAAAAATCTATGTTTTTTTATATGTAAAAGTATTATTATATATTATTATATTATATAAAAATATAATTTATGATACTATATATATATATCAGGAAATGTAATTTATATATCTAGAAGTATAATTTTATTATATATATATATAGAAATATAACTCTCAAATATGTATATTTGATCAAACTGATGATTTTTATTCAAAGATTTCGCTTCTTAAATGTGATATGAAGATATTTGATGCTTCTTCTAAAACTGTTACTATATACGTACCTAAATATATGAATGGACTCGAAATCACTTTTATTAAGTATATATATATTATAATCATTTATATATATATTATCTTATAATTAAAAAATATATAAAAAATTATGTAAATATTTCATTTTTTTGTCTTTTTATAAATAATAATAATTATAATTAACATAATAATAATATATATATATAGTGATGAAGATTATAGTTTGTGGACTACCTATTTATTAGAGATCTTAGCAGAAAAGGATAGTACAAAACCATGCTTAGAAGCACCTACATGTATATATATATATATATATATACTTATTATACTTATTATACTTATTATTATTATACTTATTATATATTTTATAAATAACTACAACTATATATATAGCTAAATTGGTTAATTTATCTATTGCAGATCTTCAAGGTACGGAGGATATGACGAACTTTCAATGTATCCAGTTTCTCTTAAATTCTCAAACGATACTTCCCCAGGATTATGTGTCGATTCTTCGATATTTGTGTTCTCTTCTCTATACAGATGATTTTGTTCCTTTTATATATACATATGCTATTCCTGTATATATTATGAGAATTATGAATTTATCCATTGATGAAATTATTAATATATGTGAAAAGAATAAACGTATATATATATATATATATATATATTATAATTCTATTATAATTCTATTATAATCTTATTTTATTTATAAAATTGTGTATAATTACTATATATATATTCTATTATAATCTTATTTTATTTATTAAATTGTATATAATTACTATATATATTTATATATATATATAACCCTATCTTTAGAGTATAATATCCATCCCGAACAAACACCAGAAAAAGTTTATGAACAAATTAATAAATTTGCTATTTATTTCTTCTATCAAGTATATATATATATATATTTATAATTTTATGATTTTTTAAAAATATATATTCAATTTATTTTTATTGATTGATATATACATACTATTATTTATTTATATAAATAGTATATTATATTATATATATAAAATTAGTTTTTTTTATTAATGATATTTATACTATTCTCTCTGTATATATATATAGTTATCGTGTCATACAGATCATATTGGAAGTATGTATGATTATAATCCACTGATGCCTCTGCTATTCTCGAAACTCAATGATAATATGGAGGAAACATCACTTCTTTGTATACTTAATATTCTGTATATATATATATATATATATATATATATATATATATATATATATAGTTTTATTCTTAATAATATATATTCTTTAAACAGTTATTTTAGTTTTATATAATATTCAAGTGTATTATATATATATATATATTTCTTCTTCTTATTATATATGTATATATATAATAGATCTAATGAGATACAGAATGGTAATATTGATATGTGTATTAAATTATTAAAACATCTTAAAGATGTTATGGATGTATATATATATATATATGTATTGTATTATAATATATATATATAGTTGGATATAACACATGTATCAAAGCATTATATAACTGTATATCATCGTTTATTACTAGAGATCTTATCAGGGTATTTGGACGCAGGGGATAGAACAGCAGTAGAAATTACTAAGAATGATGGTATATATTATAATAGTTATTATTAATATATAATAATTAATATATAATAATTAATATATAATAATAAATATAATAATAATAAATATAATAATAATAAATATAATAATAAATTTAATAATAAATATATAATAATAATAAATATATAAAAAGTATATAATACTATTACTATATAGGTTTTAATTTTATATATAATATTTATGTGAATAGTGGTGAGTATTCCATAAAGAATGACGCACTTGAATTATTAGATGATATTTATGGTTATGTTCCTATCTCATATAATTATCTTTCTATACAATATATATGTATGTTATGTCAATTGAAGAAGGAACGTATATTATTACAAGCATTACGTTATATGTCAAGAATCGCTTCAGAATTTATAAGTCAACATCACAATCATAGAGATATTAAGGAATCGAAAGAAATGAATCAATTTATTTATATTACAAATCATATTTCACTTATAAAAGATATTCTTCTTGATGTATATATATATATATATAATATTTATCATTATTTTTTCTTATTCTATATATATTTATATATTGTTTCCATTATAATCTCCTTTCTGTATCCCTATAGATACTTCGTACTCAGTACCAAGATGTCATGGGTATAAACACCAATCAAACGCTTATAGTGTACATATGTATATTACTTCAATCCATTTCTCTATATCCTCCTACATCTTCTCTTCTTTGGGATAATAGTATATATATATTATTATTATTATCATATATATTAGGATATTTCTTTTTCTTTTATAATTTATGTTATATTAGTATTATTTCTATTTTTATAGTTTATTTATTTATTATGATATATTTTTAAGTAATTTATATTATATTATTATTATTTCTATTTTTAATAGTTTATTTATTAAATGAGAAAACTATATATAATTTATATTATATAATAACTATAAATTATATATATTTATATATATAGATATTGTGAATCTGTTAATATCTGCATTTAGCCGTGATAGTGGCTATTCGTTTGACCCGGATACCGAACAGATGTATATTCTTATTATCACTGTCACGTGCATGGTGGAACACTATCCCGGAGATCTTGTATATATATATATATATATATATTGATTATTGTTTTAGAATATTTTATTATTTATTTATATATATAATTGAACATATATTATAATTATTATTATAATTATATATATATACTATTTTTTTATAGACTGATTTCTGGTCACGTGCTCCTGATAATATGGATATATCTATATATGAAACCATCATGAAAAGTGATTTACCGCCAAAACATTTAGGCGCGCTTTGTTTATTTCTAGCTTCTCTAAATAAAAGTCCATTTTTAAAAGAAATTTTTGTTAAACATCAACATTATACTTGTATTGAGAATGTATTTTTAACAATGAAGGAATTAGCAGTAGAAGGAGCAGCTGTATTACTTGGGTATATATATATTATTTTTATTATGATTATTATAGTGTATTATGATTATTATGATTATAGTGTATTATGATTATTATTATTATGATTATTATGATTATTATGATTATTATGATTACTATATATATAAATATATATATAGAACAATAGGTACAGAAAAGGAGGTATGTAGATGGATTTGTGAGTTAGAAGATCGTGGTAGAAGTCATATATTTACAAAAGTGATTACGAATTATTCATTATTTAATTGGAGAACTATAACTAGCTTATTATATTGTTTACAGAATCTAGTTACAAATCCAGGTATTAAAATATTCGTATTTGATGCTAAGAATAATATATTACACTCACTTGTCAATTTCAGTAATGGTGAAGTATATATATATATATTACATTATTATAAGATTTAATTTTATTAATATATATATATATATTTTAGATATAATATAATACATCTTGTAACCATATATCTATATATATAGAATCTCTTAGCAGATAATGATACATCTCCTTCTCTTCTTCTTCTTTCTCGTATACAGAATCATAATAGCGGGAATAGCATGAAAATGATTCCTCCAATCGTTACACTTCGTGCGGCTTTAACACTCGAACGATTGGTCGAAAATCCAACGGGCGAACAAAGTATCTTAACACCATTAAAAGTACATGAACAGTTATTTAACTTATTGAAATGTAATAGTAGCGAAATGGTTGCAGGACTTGTTCTAAAGGTATATATATATATATATATATATATATATATATATATATATATATATATATATATATATATATATATTTATTAATTTATTATTATATATTATTATATATTATATATTATTATTATGTTTATAATTTTAATATATTATATATATAAAAATATAATAATAAATATATATATATATAGACCTTAAGTAATCGTATATATTTGGGTTCTGCTCCTATGCGAAATTATATATTCACTCCCTATATACATATAAAAGCAGAAATAAAGAGTAAGAAATTTGGTGGTGGATTTATAAAGTGTGTTATAGCAGTTGAAGATGATCGATTATTACTTTATAAAGTATGTATTACTATTTATAAAAATAATATATAAATATAATAATAATATATAAATATTAATATAATATATAAATATAATAATAATATATAAATATAATAATAATATATAAATATTAATATAATATATAAATATAATAATAATATATAAATATTATAATATATAAATATTATAATATTTTATGTCTATACTTTTTCCATTTAGTTAAGCAGTCCAATTGCTTATAAAGTGTTTTATTTGTCCGGCAAACAATCTTGTCACGTGACACAAGATCAAGATATGGTATATATTGAAGGTGGTGATTATATAATGTCTTTAAGAATTAAAGAAGACGATATCAAACAACAATTTCTTGCTGTATATTTATATAATATTTATTATTATTATTATAATTTATCCAATATACTCTATATAAATACTCTATAAATCTTATTTATCTATATATATATAGGTACTTAATAAAATAATTGAAGGATCGTTACCTACAGAACCTACATATTCCCGTGATTTTATTGAAATGCCTGCAGATTTTTCGGATACAGAAAATACATTAACAATAAAAAACTATTATAAACCTGATTACGTTAAAGTTTATAATTGTTTACCCTCATTATCTGCTAATATATTTACAGAAGATTATTTTAATCTTATATCACATCATATAAATAGTGGTGATATATTATTATCCCTTCAATCAACACGATGTATTGCTTATTTATTATTAAGTGGTTTATTATCTATTTCTGAATCTACTTATATTACTATATTAAATTCAATTACTTCTTTATTAAGTAATCCATTAAGACCTTCTTCTATATCTTCTCCTATTTATAGTAATAACTTTAGTTTATGTCATTATACACAATGGGTATGTCCTGCATGTTTAGCGATTAATTCTATTCTCTATACTACATGTTCAGAATGTAATTATATTCTTAATGATTATAATGAACATCTATCGACTTCAAATATTACTTGGTCATTCCCTTATATGAGAAACTCATTATATGGTTATATCTCTGCATGTTTATGTGCTATGACTTCTTCAGATCTTATTTGTAATGATATTAATCATAGTCATATTGATATATTATTTAAAACTTTATATGGTGCTTCAAAGAAATATATTTATTATGCTCTCAGAGCTATGTATGCTATTTCTCTATTTTATTATTATTATAACTATTTTTTTAAAAATTATTTATATTATATATTTTTTTTGATATGTGTATTATTTAGTTTTATGATTAATATTACATTTATTATGATTATTATGTATTTTATTGTGATTATTATTTTCTATTTACTATTTATAACACTTGTTATATATTTATTAAATAGTCTATTATTTTTTATTCTATTATTTACAACAGTTATTATTATATTTATTATAGAGTCTATTTTTTTCTATTTACTATTTATAACAGTTATTATTATATTTATTATATATAGTCAAAATATAACAAAACACGAGCATTCTAAGCTAGCTCTAGTTCATTATTTGAATACTACGAATGAGCCATTTGCCGCCATTAAAACACTTTTTACCGCCAGATTAAAAGGAGTGTATGATATATTTCCTTTTATAATTATATTTATTATTATCAATAAATATTATTATCAATATTCATTTACTTTTTATAAAATTACTTTATATATAGTGCTCAATATTATATATATAATGCATTATTCAAATTATTCATATCTCTTCATTCTATCTCAATCTCATTCACTCAACAATTCTCCAAAGATGGATGTATATATATATATATATATATATATATATATATATATATATTATTTACTATATATAGAATATAAATATATAATATATTCACTATATATATAATAATAAAAGTGACAATATAATATATAATATATTCACTATATATATATAGTATTTGAGTTTTTATCCGAGTTATATTTATATGGCGATACACAACTACAACAAATGTCTCGTAATACTATTATTTCGCTTTATTCCCGTGATTATCAGAGCATGATAAAGGTTCCTATACATATGTTACTAAATGTTTCCCTTTGGGATATTACAGAGATTAAAGAAAGTGCCTTGTTATGTATATATCATATGACAGAAGAAAGAAAAGATGAAGCATTTATATATATGCTTATTAATACTTTTATTCCTATATTATTGGATCAATTAACATATTATAAAACGAATTATGAACAATTTAAATTAAATAATATTACAAGACTCATATTATCCGTTAAAATCATGAATAAAACTATTTCGGTATATATTTATTATTATGTTTATTATGTTTATATGTTATATGTTATATGTTATATGTTATATATTATATTTCTTATTATATTTCTTATTATTATATTTATATATTATATTATATTTATATTCTTGTAGTCTCCTGTTGCTGTGGAGAATCCGTATGTTGTTCAACTAATGAATTTATGTCTCCTTTTATTCTCTTCGACTCTCTATCATGCTCCTCTACGAGTCTATTTACTAAATACTATTACTTGCTTATTACAAAAGAATCCAGAATATATTGTATATATATATATATATATATATATATTAATAGTTATATTATCAATAGATTCATAATAACTATATAATAATATAAATAACTACTAATTAATATATATATATATATATTCTCTTTAGCAATCTCTTGGTGCTTTATATCATTATACCGGACTTACTTACGCGGTAGCCACTGCGCGGGAACTCGTTGACTCTTTTGATCCTGGTGCCAATGATGTATATTTATATATATATATATATATATATTTATTATTTATATATTTATTATTTATATAATCTATTATTTATTTACTGTAAAATGTGTTATATTATTTATATACTTTATATAATCTATTCTTTATATATAGTATATGATGTATCGCTTATATTTTGGTAATTTCTGTATTGTTATTGGTAGTTCTCCCGCGGGAATTAACACATTATTTAAATCCAATATTATTCACGAAGTTATACAAGAACTCTATTCAAAAGATGATTCCGTATATATATATAGTAATAATAATAATAATAATAATAAGTATAATAATAATAATAATAATAATAAGTATAATAATAAGTATAATAATAATAATAATAATAATAAGTATAATAATAAGTATAATAATAATAATAATAATAATAATAAGTATAATAATATATAATACTACTATAGTTAATACGTGTGTCTCTATTAATATATGCGCGTCTCTTTGAGTCTCCAGGTTTAGGGTTTAATACTGTTACTGGTGCTTATATGAGTAATATCTTCTTCTCTTTATGTATAGATATATATAAACATTATAAGGAGAAGCCAGAGATTATGTCTCCTTTCTATATGATTTTAAGAGGTTATGCACATACAGGACAGAAGGCACTTCAAATTATTAATTTATTTGATACCGCACATCTATTAGAAGATCTTGTTTTACGTTGTAATCCTTCCCGCCAAACAAATGGCGGTATTGAAGAAGAAGAAAAGGATGTTTCTGTGAATTTCTTGTTATCTCTCGTTCTTTATAGACCGTTCATGTATATATTATTATAGTATTATATTGGTATTCTATTTATATATGTTTTATATGGTTATGATTATTATGATTATGATTATTATGATTATGATTATGGTTATGATAATATATTATATATATACTATATATATAGGGATGATATGAATATGGATTGGTATTTATCAAATACATCTCTTTATGCCTTCTGCCAGTCATTTATTAAGGAAGTCAAAGAATGGGCACTTGGAGTATATATATATATATATAATAATGATAAATATATTATCAATATAATAGTGATAAATATAATCAATATAATAATATAATAATATATATATAGGTTATCAGTCAGAGATTTATTCTTGGTTTTTGCCCGCCATTATCTTTATTTGAAGATACAATCCCTCTCGATTACCGCGATAATGTGTCCTTCCGTGATCGTGAAAAAGGTATTAAAAAAGGGATTGTTGTATACTCTAATATGTGCTTATATTTATATAGAACAACACCCTTATTAAAGGTATATATATATATATATATATATTTATCAATAATAAAATACGTTTAATATATATATATATATTTATATACATTTATATATTTATTAAAGACCAATAATATTGTTACAAAGTTATATATACATAATACACGTGTTCTGTACAATGACGAAGGTGGTTTAAAGGCCATTACTATTACAAATAAACAAGGAATGGAACTTATGAAGTATATATATATATATATATATATTATATTATATTATATATTGTATTATATATATATTATATATATATATTATATATAGAATATATGGTGAAAGTACATTAGAACAATTATATGACTTTATATGTAAAGATATTTCTCTTGCTCATTTCCCGCCAATTGATATATCTCTGATTCCCGCCAAAACATCCTCAAGAGCGGTTTCTTTGAAATTTAAAGGTGTAGAAATTATTACTCCTGAATTGATTCCTTATTTACGGTTATCTGAACTTGATCAAGAAGAAACACATGCTGTATTTATGTTTATATTTATTATGTTTATTAAATATTTATGTTTATTAAATATTATTATGTTTATTAAATATTTATGATAATGCTTATATTTATCATTAATTATATTTTTAAACTATATTACAATATATATATATATAGTTTGAGCATTTTATATCTCATTTACCTGCATCTAATTCTTTGATTGAGTATCTATATACACTGTTATATTTCTCTGGTGATACTGGTAATGTGATTATTCCTGAATCATTCAATAATAAAGAAAAACTCATTTTATTTAATTATATATTTATATATATATTATATATTAGTTATATTATATTATTATTGAATGTATTCTATTCTATTCTATATATTACTCTATTCTATTCTATATATATAGTTATATATGGGATCCATTCACATTTACACGTCCCATTCCCGGAAAACCAATTTTACCAGGTGAACTCTAATCTATATATGTATATATCTATAATATAGAATAATAGAATACATATATATATATTGAGTAATATTATTTAATTATTTGTATTTTTTATTACTCTATACTAATTTTGTTTATATATATAACTATATATTGTGTATTAAAATCTTAGGTGTTTTTTTCTTCTATTTATATATCTGCAATTCTTATATAACTTTTTCGTTTTTCTACATGCAGTATATTAATAAGTATATATTAGCATGCCAGTTCTTTTTCTTTTTATGACTTATTTCTTCTCTAGATAAAACTATATATATATATATATATATATATATATATATATATGTTTTTATAATCATTATTGAATGACATAGTTTTTTTTTTCTCACTTTCTATATATATCTGTATGTATATATTATTTGTTTCTATGAATATGTTTTGACTTTTTTTATATCTATATATGTGTATCTACATATATATATTTGATTGTTACTATATCTTTTTTTTCATGTTCTCAATATCTTGTTTTGTCTGCCTTTTATAAAATTAACAACATATGAATATACATTATTTACAATAAATCATCACGCATAACCTCAAACAATGATAAATAATTGTTGTGTTTTTCATGAGATTTTTGATTCTTGAATTGATATAATATTCTAAATAGTGTAGAAATCACTGAATGTATACCACTATTCTCCATATCTTCATTAGATAGTATAGAAACATCTTAAAACATATAATTGCTCCTATTATCTGCTATTAATGAGATTATTCATATAAAAACACATTTAACATTCTTAATTGAAATCTATTAAAACATGATAAAGTATATTACACAATTCTTGCCTGAATAGTTTTTTTTGCCAAATAATCTTTAGAAATACTTGTTTTGATAGTGCCTATTCTATGTCTTATAACCTGAAAGAATGATAAATATGAATAAATGTTCTGTTAAAAGAATCAGTGCCGTATATTAAGAATGAATAATAAAACAGAATTATCAACGGTTTTTTATGTATAATTCGCAGAAAAATAAATTTTATTCTTCGTTTTTTTTTTGAAAATTATTTTCAATTTGTTTGGAGTAAAGTATATCCAGATTATTATAAAGAAATATAGATTATATTTAATCAATTATAATTATATCTAATAATAGTCCTTCTTGAGAAAAACTCGTCGTTTTAATTCAATATGGAAACAAAGAAAGCAGTAAAGGAGAATAAAAATACCAGAAGCTGTCCATATCTGGATACTGTAAAGAGACAAGTACTTGATTTCGATTCTGAAAAAGAATGTTCTGTATGTTTAAGTCATAAGAATGTGTATATTTGTTTGGTTTGTGGACTTTATTTACAAGGACGTGGTGAAAGTACATATGCATATTCTCATTCAGTTCAAATGGATCACCATGTATTTATGAATATTGAAACTCAAAGATTTTATTGTTTACCTGATAATTATGAAGTCATTGATGATACTCTTAATGATATTAAATTAGCCTTAGATCCTGTATTTACTAAAGGTATACTATATATGTTAATGTTTATTTTTATTTATATGTATTTATTATTTATTTGATACTATATAGAGTATATACAAAGAATTGATACTATTACAACCTTGTCTACTGATCAGATGGGAACTTCTTATATTCCTGGTATATATATTATTATGTTTATTATGATTATTATGATTATTATTATTATTATTATAATTATTATTATTATTATGATTATTATGATTATGATTATTATTATTATTATTATTATTATTATTATTATTATTATTATTATTATTATTATTATTATTATTATTATTATTATTATTATGTTTATTATTATTATTATATATAGGTGTATTAGGAATGACGGCTGTTGATTCTAGTGACTATATTAATTGTATTTTACATGCATTCTCACAAGTCAAAATACTTCGTGATTTTTTCCTTCTTCCTGAAAATTATCAAACATGCACTGTATATATATATAGTGTATTATATATAATTTTAATTAATATTATTATTAAATACTATATATATATATATATATATATAGTCTCCTCTTGTTCATTCGTTTGGATCTCTTATTCGAAAGATTTGGTCACCTTATCGATTCAGAGCTAAGATCAGTCCACAAGAAGTATATATATAATAATAATAATAATGATATATAATAATAATAATAATAATAATAATAATAATAATAATAATGATATATAATAATAATAATAATAATAATAATAATAAATTATATTATTATTAGTTTTAATTCTTTATATTCTTGTTAATTGCTATATATAGTTTTTAAATGAATTGGTGCGTACATCGAATAGTAAGTATACTGTTACTAAAAGACAAGATTCTATTCAATTCCTTACTTGGTTTGTTAACTATATGCATTCACAACTTAAAGATAAAAAAGATAAAAGTATTGTTAGTGAATGTTTCAGAGGTAAAATACAAATAGAAGAAACTACTTATACTGAAGTATGTATATAATGTTTTATTCAGTTTTTATATATATAGTATATTTTATTAATTTTATATATATATATATATATATATATATATTTATATAGAGGGATACAAAACGTGTAAAGAAAGAGGATTTACCGATTGGACCAGAAGAAGGAGAACAGTCAGAAAGGAAAGAACAAGTTAAAGAAGATATGTTTGATCATACAAGTACAGTTAAAACTATACCTTGTTTCTTCCTCTCTCTTGATTTACCTCCAATTCCCGTGTTTAAAGATGATTTTAATGCAAATACAGTTCAACATATGCCTTTGTATACGCTTTTAGAAAAATTTGGTGGTGAACATATTACTGTTGTATATATATATATATATTATTATTATTATTATTATTATTATTATTATATTAATAGGACTCTAAAACAGGAGTTGAACGTAAAATAAAGATTATTTCATTACCCAAGTATATATAATATATATAATATATATAATATATATATAGATATTTAATTCTCGTGATCAATCGTTTTATTGTGAATAACTTTTTCCTTGAGAAAAATAATTCTGTTGTTCAATTTCCTATAAAGAATTTAGAAGTATACATAGGATTCTCATTATACTATTTTAATATATTTCTATATATATACAATTTTATGTATTTTTTTAATAATTCTATATAATTCTATATATATATATATATACTATTCTTATAGATGCGTGATTGTGTGATGCCAATTGTGTCTCCTTATCCCCCAGTTGAAGAACTGAATACTTTATCTATAAATAAACTACAAAAATTACTAAAGTCTCTTAAAGTGGATTCAAATGTATATATTTAAATGATAATAATAAATATAATAATAAACATAATAAATAATAATATATATATAGAATATAATTGAAAAAGAAGAATTAATATCAAAATCAAAAGAAGCAATAAATAATTATAATTCTATTCATAATAATACTAAATATAATTTAATTGCTACTGTTTGTCATGAATTATCAGTTAATGAAGAACAAAATAAGAAACGTAATATTATTGAAAGTGGATTCTATAAGTGTTTTATAAGAAACAAAATATCTACTCAATGGTATATATAAACATATATTATTATTATTATTAAATTAATATCTTTCATTTAAAAAAAAAATATTCTTCAACAAATAATAATAATAATAATAATAATAATAATAATAATAATATATATAAAGGTATGAAATACAGGATGCTCTTGTGCGTGAAGCGGATACAGTTCTTATTTCAGTTTCAGATGCAATTATCTTAGTCTATGCAAGAACTGACTCTGAATAATAATAATTTATTATAAATATAAAAATAATCTTTTTCTATATCAATCTACTGTTTTAATTATATATTTTTTATTTGTATATCATTTTATTTTTTTTTGTGTTTTCTATTTCATCATAATTCAAAACTATATAAATGAATGTAAAAAATACTTTATCAATATAATATTTGTCTTTTTCTTAAAAAATGACTCTCTTTCTAATCATTATTATCCAATCATATTTTCAACTACTTTAATTGACAAGAATATCAAACAAAAGATATATATGAATACATTCAAAAATAAAAAACACATATATACCCAAATATAATTTCATTTCATTATACGAAAAGTTCTTTTATATCTTCTTTATTTGTCATGTCTATTCTAAATAACCTGCTAGACATCTAGAATCATTCTATATTTAAAAAAATAGAATTATTAAAGCAAATGTCATCATTTGTTTTCTTCACTGTTTATAATTTTTATTTCTGATTCCAGAAAGTTTCAACGAAAATAAGTTCTCCGTTTCATTTTTTATCAAGAATTTCTTCATTATTATTTTTTAACTATATTAAGGTCTTTATTGATTTCATTCTCACGATGTTTTCAAAGTCTATATATCGTTCTATACAAACAACGTTTAATTATCAAATAAGAAATTCTACGAATGTGTTCACATCTTTGAGATTTCTTTCTTTAAAGCCAGAAACAACTCCAAATCCTGATACTATGAAATTCACTACTGATCCAAAGAAAAATATACTTCCTGAAGAATTTGGTCAGAGTTTTGTATGTTTTTATATTTCTTGGAGTAAATAGAGAGTAACGTACTGATATATAGCGTGTTACAGATAGAATTGTTGGAAAGAAGACTCCATTAGGTCTTGATTTATATAATATTAATGGTGTTAAAGGTGTTATGCTTGGTTCAGACTATGTTACAATCACAAAAAAAGTATTTTAATTATTATTTGTTTCGTTTTATACTATTTTTATTATGATTATAGAGTTCTTCAAGTTGGGATGCTATTACAAAAGAAGCAGAAAGAATTCTAGATAAAATATCCTTATATAGATATATATTTATATATATATGTAGATGATATTAATATTGGTAATACCATTATAATAATAATATAAATATATATCTTTAATTGATGTTACTATTTATCCAGTACAGGAAAGACTATTATATATAAAGATCATGAACAATTTTATCATCCTAATGATATTAAACCCGAAGATAGTCGTGTTGTCGCTCTTATTAAAGAAATTATACAAACGTATATATATATATATATATTTATTTATTATAGTTATATATCATATTATTAATATGAAATGTTTTATTATATTATATATTGTTTATGAATATTATATTTTTTATATGAATAGATATACATATATTAATTATTATTATTATTATTATTATTATTATAGTCGTATTCGTCCCCGTATTCAACAGGATGGAGGGGATATACTATTCGACTCCTTTACAGAAGATCAAGGATTAGTGAAAATAAAGGTATACTCTCTATATTTCTATATAAAGATTATTATTATTATTATTTTCTGTCATATTTCTTAATATATAATCATTATTGTTTTGAAGGTTTTAATATAATAATAATGATAATAAAATGAATATAATAATAAAATGAATATAATAATAAAATGAATATAATAATAAAATGAATATAATAATAATAATCAATATAATAATAATAATCAATATAATAATAGAATAAATATAATAATAATAATCAATATAATAATAATAATCAATATAATAATAAAATGAATATAATAATAATAATCAATATAATAATAATAATAATCAATATAATAAAAAAAAACAATATAATAATAATAATACTATTCTTCTAGATGATAGGTGCATGTGAGGGATGTCCCTCATCGGCGTTAACACTGAAACACAGTGTTGAAAAGATGCTTATGCATTATATTCCTGAAGTACAAGAAGTTATTTCTATTGATCCAAGTGGCAATCCAGAAGTATATATATATATATATATATATATATATATGTATTTATTTTTTGAATTCTATATATATTATTGCTTTTTTTCATCTATTATTATTATGCTTGAAAAATATATATTATTTCACTTAAAAAATTATTTAACTGAAATAGAAAAAATTATATTATTTTTCTTTTAAACTATTACCTGTACTAAAATAATATGCCTATAATATATAGCCTTCTTTATCACAAGAAGATATTGATTTCCAAACTCAATTTGATCAGGAATTACAGAAAGTTATTGAAGAAGAATTAGCTGCTCAACGAAAGAAAAAAGAAGAAAAGAGTAAGTAAATAATCAGTTTGTTTCTATTTTATTGTTTTAATCAATTTTAGTATTCTTCTCTATATGTTCATTTATATATGTAACTAAATATTTGTATTTATTATATGTTATGTTTATTAAATAGCTATTTAAAATAATAGTATTAATATGTTTAATGATTATCATTTTAGTGTAATAATGCACTCTATATATAAACAAACAACAAATAACTCTAAAACAATCTCAAATTCTATTTAAATGATGTAAAGAATAAACTTATAAAAATAGTTTTATAAATAAGAAATCTTAGCACCTTGAATAACATCTTCTTCAGTAAGATTATATAAAGAATCCATTAATTCCATCTATATAAAGTAAACAATATATATTTTATTTGAAAAGAATATATAAATATGTTCCTATAATATTAGTATATATATAATAAATATACTCTTAAAGAACCAGGTCCTTTGGCAGATTTTAAAGCTATTTCACTAGCTAAACCAAAAGTAACAAAAGCCTATATATATATATATATCAGAAATAGATTAAAAAAAAAAACAATAATAATAAAATATATTTTATATAAATAGACTTACATAAGCAGCGGCAAGAATAGGTTCGAAACCAGCACCTAAGAAAGCACCTGTTAAAGCACTTAAAGAACAGCCAGCAGCAGTAATCTTAGTACACATTTCAACACCATTATCAACTATATATATATAATAGAAAGAATATACATTGTTTTATATGTATATATTTGTATTTTAGATTTATAATCTTTAAATAGTTTTATATATAGAAAAATAATAAATAATATAGAAATATTTTCATAATATATAAAAACAATTCAAAGTATAGAAACTCAATTTATAATGAATAAAAAAAAAAACAACTTATAATATAGAAATACTTTTAATAACACGTTCACCATCAGTAGCATAATCAGAAGCACCAGAAACAGCAACAACACAATTACACTTCTTAGCAAGTCTCTTAGCTATATATATATATATTAAAATATAATAAATATAAAAAAATACAATCAAATAATAAAATATAAAAAAATAATAAATATAATAAATATAATAAATATAATAAACATACCAGGTTCAATAGCAGAATTAGAAGAATCGGTCGAATCAACTCCTTTACCTCCAGCACCAGCTCCAGCAAGAGCAATAATTTCTGAAGCATTTCCACGAATAATAGTAGGATGAAGTTCAAGAAGCTTAGCAAGAGTCTCATTTCTTAGAGTAGTAAAAACAATAAATTAAGAAAACTTATTTTTCTTTATTATAATAATATTATATTCTATTAAACATATAGATTTAATGTCTAGAATGCATATAATAAATTGTTCACATATAGATAATAAATAAGGATATCTACAACCAGCACCAACAGGATCTAAAACCCAACCTTTTCCAATAGAGTTAGCTTTCTTAGCAGCTTTGATCATACCTTCAATCCAAGGAGCAGCAAGGGTACCAATATTAATAACAGTACAACTACAGATAGAAGCCATTTCTTCAACTTCTTCAACGGCATGAGCCATAATAGGAGAAGCACCAACAGCTAATAAAGTATTAGCAGCAATATCCATGGCAACAAAATTAGTAATGTTATGTACTAAAGGACATTTGGTACGCATAGTGACAAGAGCCTTAGCAGCTTCAGTATTCATGATCTAACAGAAATGAATAAAAACAACGAAAAAGAAAAAATAAATAATTGTTCACAAAAATAGATTTTGTTTAAATAATTATGAATAAAAGTAATGGACTATTGTATCCAATCAAAATGATTCTTTCAGGGTCTTTATGACGCAATTTAAAAAATGTAATTATGAAATGATGAGACTTCTCTTTTTTTATATTTTGGCTTCTATTTTAAGATCAATAATATCTATTTGCTGTTTTATTTTAGATATTATCATTATTCAGACTCTCTACTGTTTTGAAGGATTGAATTATAGATATATATGTAAAGGAATCGTTTTCAATTGCTTGTATACCAACACTTTTTGCTGCTAATTAGTATTGAAAGTATTCAAAATATAATGAAATTGCGATACTAGTATTTAGAAGAGTTACTTTGAGTTTATTTAGGGAGATTGGACAAAAATATATAATACTTCGTTTATCAAGCTTATTTAAATGTTTCTACCTTTCGTAAATGTTTAAGAATTTCGTAGAAAAAACTTAAATAGATGTTAGGAGATTTATACACATTTTCAGCGAAGATTTAGTATTCTTCAAATTAAAACACTGAAATGAATATGAATAATAATTTAATAGCAAAACAAATATTTGAAAAGAATAAACGATATTAAATTCAAAGATAATCTAAAAAAAAAGTACTTTTTCAATCTTAAAGAAATAACTGATAAACAATTTGTTTATTCAGATAAAAGATATGATTAGAAAAAACTTTTTTTTTAAAGATATTTAAAGTTCAGATACTTTAGCACCTTTTAAGACATCCTCTTCAGTTAAATGATAAAATGTATCCATTAAATTGACCTAAATAAATAATAATAAATAAATAAAAAAATAAATAATAATAATATATATATTTATAATTGTACTCTTAAAGAACCAGGTCCTTTTGAAATTTTCTCTGCAAGTTCACTTGCTAAACCATAAATAGTGAAAGCCTATATATATTGTGATATAATTATATATATATATAATAGAAATAAAATAGCATTTAATAATAGTAATAAATGAAATAGATGATGTATAATAGATATACAGAAACAGTAGCAAGAAGAGGTTCAATTCCCGCGCCTACAAACGCGCCAACAACAGATGTTAACGCACAACCTGCAGCAGTGATACGAGTAGATAATATAGTACCATTATCAATTTTATAAGTATGGAATCCATCAGTTACATAATCAGAAGCACCAGAAACACCAACAACACAATTATACTTGAGAGCTAACTGTTTAGCTATATATATATATTAAAATATATATTAATAAAATATAATAAATATAAAAAATACTATCAAATAATTAAACATAATAAACATAATAAATAGAAAAAACATACCAGGTTCAATAGCAGAATTAGAAGAATCGGTCGAATCAACTCCTTTACCTCCAGCACCAATACCAGCAAGAGCAATAATTTCTGAAGCATTTCCACGAATAACCGTGGGGGAGTAGGATAAAAGAGTAGAACAAGCTTCATTTCTTAATTGAGTATTCAATTAAAGAAATATATAAGAAATTAATTGAGAAATTAATTCATAGGATCTAATTTTATTTAAAATAAATATATAAATTAAAGTACTGTCAAATAATATAAATAAGGATATCTACAACCAGCACCAACAGGATCTAAAACCCATTGCTTATGAAGCTCGTTCACTTTTTCAACAGCATGAACCATACTTTGAATATAATATCGGTCTAATGTACCAATATTACAAACAGTGTTATCAACCATAGCAACAGACTCTTGAACTTCTTCAAACGAATCAGCCATAAATGGAGATGCTCCAATAGCAAGAAGAACATTAGCATTGATATCCATCGACACATAATTTGTAATGTTGTGGCATAATGGATTATGTTCACGAAGCGTTGTCAGGCAATGTGCAATCTGCTCATTTAAACTCATTACGAGATGATAGCCAAACGAAATACAATAGAAATCAATAAATAGATTTAAAAATCATATCATCATTATTTTGATCCACAGATCGAATGGATTGGACAAACAACGTCATTCTATTTCGTAGTTTCCCTTTTCTTTTGTTTATTTTATTTATTATTTAAAATATAGTTTATAAATACTATTCGATTTATGTGGAAAATAATTCAAGTTCTATATCACTCTAATGGAATAAATACTAAATATGAATAGAGTAAAAAAAAGTGATGAATTATTGAATAATTCTCGTTTTATTGCTTTTTCTGACTCTAAAAACTAGTAACTATCTTATATATATATCCTCTTCATAGATCTATCATTGAGGATGATACATCTAGCAGTTTCTCAGTGAAAGTTGATTCTATATTTCTTTTTAATAAATTTATTAAACATGGTAAAACAAAAGGTAAAGCAACTATAAATGCTTTGTATATGTTTAAAAAGTGTTATTAAGGTTTTATTCTAAAACAAATATTTTTTCAACTTATTTTCATCTCATAACTGTTGTGTATTTTTTAAATGTGTATATACAAATATCAAATAAATGATTTTATAAAGAAAAACTATTACTAAACATTTTTTTCTAGAATATTTTTTTAAAGAAAAAACAGAAAAAATTTGAAAAAATCGACCACTTATATTTCCCAAAACACCAATCACAAAACGACTATAAATACAGTTTTAAATAATAATATCTTTAAAACTCTTCTATTATTTTATCATAAAATTAGAATTATTTACTTATTGAGTTTATAAAATATTAGTTATGAATTGTCCTTCATACAAACTTTCTTCTGGTTATGAAATGCCTTCTTTTGGATTAGGGACATTTTTAAGTCAACCTAATGAAGTTCATGATATTGTTTATGAAGCTATAAAACTTGGATATCGACACATTGACACTGCATCTATTTATCGAAATGAAAGAGAAATTGGTCAAGCTATTAAAGAAGCTATTGATGATGGTTTTGTTAAAAGAGAGGAATTATTTATTACTACTAAATTACAGTATATATATATATGTTCTTTTCTTTTTTATGGTATATTAATTATTGATTATTTATCTATTAGTTCATCTGATTTTGATCCTAAGCGTGTTGCATTAGCTTTTGAACAAAGTAGAAAAGATCTTCAATTAGATTATATTGATTTATATCTAGTTCATTTTCCATTTGAACTTTCTATTCCACCAGAAGTTGAAGCTACACGTGACCCTAATTATTACTATTCTATTCCTATTAGTATGGAAATTGATGATCAAACAAAAATGGGGTATAATACCTTTTATATATTTTTTTATAAATATTTTTATTAACATAAATAATTAGTATATAAATATTTTTATATATAGTTGGAATGTAGATAGAATGACAAATACATGGAGAGAATTAGAAAAACTAGTTGAAAAGGGAGAAATACGTAGTTTAGGCGTAAGTAACTTTTCTCTAAAGAAATTAATAGAATTTATACCTCATTGTCACATAGTTCCTGCAGCTATTCAAGTATATATGTTATTTTATTATTTAATTATTATTATATGTTTATTATATATTTATTATATATTTATTATATATTTATTATATATTTATTATATATTTATTATATATTTATTATATATTTATTATTATATTTATTATATATTTATTATATATTTATTATATATTTATTATATATTTATTATATATTTATTATTATGTTTATTATATATTTATTATATATTTATTATATATTTATTATATTTATTATATATTTATTACATATTTATTACATATTTATTACATATTTATTACATATTTATTATTATATTTATTATATATTTATTATATATTTATAACAAAATAATAATAAAAAAATCATGTATAGGTAGAATTACATATTCAATTACAGCAATGGAAATTAATAGACTATTGTAAACAACATAATATAATTGTTACCGCCTATTTTCCTCTTGGAAACCCTGGTATGCAAGCTACTTCGTATGCTATATATATATATATATTAATTATATATGATTATATATATATATTAATTATATATATATATATATATATATATATATTAATTATATATAATTATATAGTGCCTGTGGTATAGTTCCTTTAAAGAATCCTTTCATAATAGAAATAGCGGGAAAATATCATAAAACTCCTGCTCAAATATTACTTCGTTGGGCAGTTCAAAGAGGAACTATTGTCATTCCAAAGACAGTTCATAAAGAACGATTAATTGAAAATATGAATATATTTGATTTCACTTTAACTGAAGAAGAAATGAATGCTATTAAAGGAATAGATGAAGGAAAAAGAAGTTCTACTCTTCTTTTCTTATTACCTAATAATACTACTTTAGAAGAAATTTGGGATGGTGAGTATTGTAATTAAATATTATTGTTTTATTTATGAAAATAAATGTTTTTGGAATTCTAAATAATTTTATATTTTAAAGTTTATTTATTCTATAAATAGAATGTATATATATATTGTTGGTTGTTGTATTGAATAATTCATAAATTATGAACTGAAATAAAAAAATAACACAAAACAACGATTAAATATTTAGGCTAAATTCCAAAAAAAAAACAAAGTTCTTTTTTATAATTCTTTATTCATTTAAATGAAAATCATTAAAGTTTTAATTATTAACAAATTCATTAAATAAAAGAATTCTAGAAATTACTTTATTTGTTTTTGTTGTAAAGAAGGAGATAAACCAGGTATACCTTTATTCATTTGATTTCTAAGAGATGGAGGTACCCATTTTTCTTTCTTTTTTTCTTTATTTAATTCTCCATCTTTAGTCTCTTGTTTTCCACGAGGAGAAACAGCACGAATAGGATAGCTAAATAAATAGATATTAAATAGTTATATTTATTTTATTATTATGTTTATTATTATGTTTATTATTTTTATTATTATTTATATATATATATATATATATATATATATATATATATATATATATATATATATATATATATATATGTATATATATACAAATCAGGAACACGAGGACGACTAGTGACCGAAAGAAGACAGTCCTCTTTTTGATTATAGCTATACATATATATAATAAATAGAATAAAAAATAGAATAAAAAATAGATATATAATAAATAAATAAATATATATATATATATTAAATATATAATAAATAAAAGTATACATTTGTTTACAGTTATATTTCAATATAGTCCAATTATTATCCACTTTCATTCTTAAGAAGGAAGTACAGAGATAAATATATTTACTAGAAGCAGACCAATATAAAGTACTTGTCGATTTATACTGACATCTACCTATATATATATATATATATATATATATATATATATATATATATATATATATATATATATATATATATATATATATATATATTACATACCTAATAATTTCTTTTTATAGATATCATATATTTGAATATCACCACTTAAATTACCAAATCCAGTTAAAGCAACATATCGAGAATGAGGAGACCACACTAAATCATTATAAATTCCCGCGGGAATAGCAAAATGAAGAGTATTATCTTCATTATATACATAAGCAGTAGCTGGTCTTGTATTATATATACATATAAATTTATCTCCTTTTGGATTCCAACTACAAGCGGATAATGTTGCTTCAGGTCTAGATAAATTAACTGTAGTTCTAACATATAAATTAATATATAAAGGAGTGCAAGTACCATAATAACTACTACCTGTTTTATCTAGATCATTCTTTAATAAGCATATACATAATGTTCCTTCTTTATTAAAATGATATTCTATATATGTACTACGATGTTCATTATAGACATTAAAGGAACGTATATAATTATTGGATCGTTTATATTGAAGTAAAGAAGAAGAAGATCCCTTTGCAGATGGGGTATATACTAAGATCTATATATATATATATATATATATATATATATATATATATATAGAACAAAACATTGCTGGAAGAATAATATATATAATTATTATGATAATAATTAATATATATATACACAATTATCTTTAGAAACAGGAGACATTCCTACAAAAGATCCCGCGGGGATTTTAATAAATGCTGTAGATGGAAGAGTTAAATCGTGACCATTATGAACAATACACTATATATATAAAATAATAATAATAATAATAAATATATAATATTAATAATAATAAATAATATATATATAATAATACTCTTTCTGTAGTTTGTCTTGCAGCTAATTCTTCATCATCAGTCCATTGAATACAGGGCCATTTCTATATATATATATATATAATATGTAATAAACAAATAAATAAATATATAAATAAATATAATAATATACTTGTTTCGTCATAGTCTTTTGAATATAAGAAGTATGTAATTCTCCAGTAGCTAATGTATATACAAATAAATTATTATCTTTTCCATTAAATTTACTCCATAATAACAAGAATGTACTAAGTGGAGAAATATGAGTAAGATAGACACGTTCAATATTTAATGTATATTGAAGCTTATTTTCTTCAACATTAACAATATCAACTTTGGTAGGTGTTGTTAAAATACAATATTGACCATTAGGACTCCAAGACACATCTTGCTATAAAAATATATTAAAATAACACATATTTTATATATGCATTTTATACCAAAATGAAAGCAACAGAAAAAATATATAGAAAAGAAGACTAAAATGATATATAAATATATATATACATATTCACCATTTACAGGAAAAGATTCTTTCGTAATCTTATAGTCTTTATCACAAAAACTATTCAATTCAAGTTCATTCTTTCTTTGAACAAGAAATTGAATATCTGGTAAAGGAATAACCACTTTAGGAATAGTAACTAAACTCATTTAAATGTATTATATTAATAATAATTACTTTTTGGTTCAGAGGTTGTTTCAGCCATTATTCTTCTTTACTTCTAAATAGAAATAGCTTACTTGTTGACACAAAATTCAATAGAGAATTTCTTTTTTCTAAAAACCATGACTTTTTTTGAATCCAGATTATTTTATTTTATATAGTTTATAATTGACAATTTTCATGAAAATAAAAAAGAATCGAAATCGTTTTTAATTTTTAGATTATACAATAATTCAGCATGAATTGATAATAGAGTCTATCAATAAAGCATGATCATCAATATTTTATCAATTTCTTTCTTTCTTAGATGGCATTAATTGTCTAATCTGTCTTTAATGATCATAGAAATTGGTTTATTTTAGTTGCTGTATAATATATTCAAACAAAAAACTAGTTATACAACCCTTATATTATAAAATATGTGACAATTAGGAAATAAAATAGTAGCAGATGGCAGTAATAAAGAAAATAGAAGACTTTATGTATATAATTCATCACTAGATATGATCGTATATAATAAATAATACATAAAAAAAGTAATTAATTTTTGTTTCTAGAATTCATATTTATTACTTTTAAGATACAATTTAATTCCAAGATTCAAGATCATCAGCCTTACAGAAAGGAGACTTCTTAGGGAACTTAGGTAATTTCTTACAGAATTTAGGAATAGGTTTTAATTCAGCACATAATTTTTCAATACCTTTATTATATTCATAGACAGTTTCATTCTTAAGTTTTAATGAAGGAAGAGAAATAGGATCAAATATACGACGTGTACGACGGAAATAACGATTAAAAGCTTAGGGGATATATATTATGTAATAAATATATAAATATAATAAATAAATAATAATAATAATAATAATATATATATATATGCTTCCACACCTCTACCTTCATTAACACAATTAACAAGTTCTTGAGGATCAGTATTTGTTAAATCAGAACATTCATCAATATGCTTCTCATATTCATCATTATATTTAGCAAAACAGAATTGTAAAGGTAAATGAACCTTCCAATCAGGGTATAAATCACGTGCACACATAAGAATAATATTTTGAGTAGTTTGATGAGCACCTTTAGGACAAATAGGAAGACCACGTTTATTTATATAACATCCCATACCAGCATGTATATGTAAATCAACACTATTGTAAAATCTATATATATATAATAAAATAAAATAAAAAAATAAAAAAATAAAATAAATAAATAAATAATAAAATAAATAAATAAATAAATAAAATAAATAAATAAATAAATAATAAAATAAATAAAAAAATAAATAAAATAAATAAATAAATAAATAAATAAAAAAATAAATAATAAAATAATAATAATAACTTACCTTTTATGATTAAATAACCAAGTCATAGGACCTGATAAATATTTATTACACCATTTACAGCCAGCATCCATATATAATTCAATAGTTTCAGCTTCATATTCACCCGGAGGTCTTAATTCTTCATTTCTATGACAAGCTTTACAAGGAGCAAGAGCAGGTTTAACACGTTGTTCACCACCACAATATACAGGTGTCTTACCTCCTATTTTACTACATATACGTGGATACATATCTCCACAATTATTAATACATTTATCATTATTAATCATTACAGCAGGTATTTCTTCATTTTTAATATCTTTAAATTCAGTATTACGAAGTGTAATTAATTCATTAACTAATTCATTACCTTGTTCACCTTCAATACATTCATGAATATAAGGAGCATGTAAATGAGAAGAAGAAGCACAATAATCAACATTACGTAACATATATTCACCATGACGTGTCATACACATTAAATAACCCCAATAACTAATAGAATCAGTATTAGCTTGTTTACCACATAACATATGTTTAGTATATTGACAATCTTTATCATTACCACATCGATCTATAGGTTCTTCTTCACCTTCAGCAGTATAAGGAATAGAACCAAGAGGATAAAAAGAGACATCTACCATATTTCTATAATCTTTATATAATACATCTTCTAAGATTCCTAAGAATTCTTTTTGAGTATCTATAGTTGGATTCCACATCACTTTAACATTAATACGATCTACATTACGAGAAACTTTCTCAAGATATTTATAATTAGGATCTTCTTCAGGATTTTCATAATGAGCTGTTATCTCTCCACTATTATCAAATACATCGATAGGTTGACTAACAGGTATTCTACATACCTATAATATATAATAATATATAATATTATATAATAATTTATAATAATATATAATATTATATAATAATATATAATAATATTTAATATTATTATAAATATAAATATAAATATAAATATAATATAATAAATATAATGGCAATAAATATAAATATAATAAATATAATAATAATAAATATAAATATACATAAGGTTTAATATCAGTAGGATAATAATCACAGATTTGTTTATAAAGATCAGTACAATATCCTTCACAAGGATGACCTTCAATGAGAACATAAGGGAAATAAGGAATAGTTTCTTCATATACACTCTTCTTTCTCATGGAATATAAACCTTTATGAGCCTAAAATAATAATTATATAGAATAAATAAAAATAATAATTATAATAAAAATAATTATAATTAAAAAAAAAAATAATTATAATTAAAAAAAAAATAATATAAATACTTCAGGAATATTAGCAAAACAATCACTCATCTTATCTTCAGGAATCTTAGCAGCTTCTATACATTTCTTATCTAAATCTTCAAAATCATTAGCAGAAGTATGTTCATCAATGCAATTAAAGAATATAACAGCTTGAGGAAGATTAGCATTTTCAGAAACACAAGTTTCCCAAGCCATAATCTTTTCTTCAGGTTCACCACCAGGAGCAATAAGTTTTTCAGTATCTAAATCAAAAGTAGCTTGACCATAAGGTATCAAAAATAAATTAACATATTGAGATAAATCATCATTAGCTACTTTAGAAACTTCATTACGTACATAAGCAGCAGATCTAGAATCAAGAGGATCTAAAAGTACATGAACAGCGATTTGTGAACAAAAGGCTGTGCAGAAAAATAAGCAAATTAAAATGAAAACACTAGAATTCATTTCTCACCTATTAATAGAAAACTAATTTAGAAAATAATTTTTTTTCTTTTTTAAAAAGCCTCATATATCGAATAATCATGGAAATCCTATACTATCATACAATATTTATTGTTTTTTTCATGATACAAGAATGGATTATTCTGCAGTACAGTTATTTTAATGGTGTTGATTATCATGAAAAAGTTATTTATATCCTTGATTACTGGTCGGAATCAGATCCATTTCATTTCTCATTTCTTAGAAAAGAAAACAGAAGTTTATTCTTATGTAGTGTTTTTATTCATTTTAAACAATTATTATCTATTTATTCTTTTTATAACAGCTATGTCGTGAATAAAGACATTTAGATAAGCAATAATTTTTAATTTTTTTAATGAAGAAAAAATGAAATTATCTTCTTATTACTTTATAAAGAGAAATATGATTTTATTTGATATTCTATGTTTTGAGTATTGACTAGGTAACGAGATATTGGGTCATTTATTATATATTTACAAGTTCGTTTAATTGAAAACATAATATGTATATCAATTTCACATCATACTGACTGTTTATTAATAAGAGAATATCTTGTTGATAATAATAGCAATAAATATCTTCGATAAAAAGGAAAAAGTTATGAACAAAACAAATAGAAATGAATAAAAGTACACAAAGTGTATGCCAAAGTAGAAGTAATAATAGTAATTAGAAAAGGCAAAAATAAAAGTAATACAATATCATAAAATTATATATTTAAAAGTAGTAAATGTACAAAAGAGACTCTTTAAAGAAATAAATTTTATTACTATAAAATAATAGCTTTTTCTTTTAATTTAAAGAAATAAAAAAAAAAAATTAATTAATATAATAAAAAATTTATTTTAAAGAAATAAAGGTATATAAAATATCTAGGTGTAACAAATATAAAATAAACAATAATGTTTATTAATTTGTTAGTTAAAAGATAAATAATATATATATATATATAGAGTAAATGGAAAAGAAATGGTAATATAAAAATAAATAAAAAGACATATATCTATGTGAATATATATATTATTATGATTAAAAACATGAATTTGAAGTATAAAAAAAAATTAAATATATATATTGAAAAGCATAGTTTTATAGAAAAATAAGCAAATAGAGAATAGAAACTATGAAAACAATAAATATATGTATATAATATAATACTAGAATTATACAATATAATGAAGAATAATAGAATAAATGAAATTAAATATATATATATATATATAATAAAAATTTACAGAGAGAATAATTATATAAAAAACGAAAGAGAAATCTGAAATATAAAAATAGAATGAATATATAATAATAAAAAAAAAATTCTGTATTATAATGAAGAAAAAACAAGATAAAGATTGTTTTAGATAAAAACTAATAAACATAAAAATAGAACACTTATAAAAATATAAGAATATTGAATAAGATTAGAATCTATTATATATATTTATTAGCAGATTTAAAAAAAAAATTGTAGTATAAAATAAAAAGTATAATAAATATATATTTATTTATAGAAGAATCAATTATTTTATTGTCTTGTATATACTTCATATTCAATCACTTTAAATGTATGTTTCATTTCTTTAGATTGAGACATCATAAGATCATATAAATTATATATAGATTTATTATTATTCTTATTATTCTCTAAAGAATCTTTAGAAAGCGCATAATCATTATTAAAACGATTTGAAATATAACTATTAGACTGTATATTACAAGCATCTGATATATAAAATGCATTAGCAAATGAAGGACCATAAGAAGAATTATAATAAATAGAATTAGAATGATGTATATAGGTATATAAACACGGTTTATTTATAGAACTATTTTGAAGTATAAAAATAGATGCATTTGGATCTTCATAATCATTCTTTTCTATATATGTATATAGTATAGTTAAATGAATATACATATTCATGGGATATAAAAAAATATATATAAATAGTAGTAGAATTTATAAAAGAAAAGAATAAAATTATAATAATAATATACTATCACTTTTATATCGCCTATCCCATCCAATTTGAGAATATCCACCAAAAATACACAGATCCCCATGATTATTTTCAGCTTTCACAAGGATTATACATTCTCCTGTTTCATCACAAAAAGCATGAAAAGAATCAGCTGAAAAGTAATTCTCTGAAGCTCTAGAATAATATAACATATATATTTTTTATTATAAAATATATAAAGAATAAATATATATATATAATAAAGAATAAAAAATTTTATAAAAAAAATAAAAAAAATAAAAATAATAAAAATAATAAAAATAATAAAAATAATAAAAATAAAAAAAAATAGAAAAATTATAAAAATAAATATAACAATAAATACCTAAATGAGCAGAACCATTGAGGTTTAATTCCAAACCATTCTCCAAGAATATTCATATATTCAGAATTATTTTTTAGAATAAGACTATCTTGACATATATATTTAGAAGCAGAAGGTGCAATAGATATAGGTATTGGTTGCTTAGAAACTGTAGATATATTATTAGTATTTATATTATTATTATTATTATTATTATTATTAGTTGAGACAGAATATCCATTTTTATCATTTCGAGTAAATATATATTTATGTATATTTTTAGGTGAAAATAATGTAAAGTTTTTATTTGTTTCATTTTGTTTTTCATTAATAATAGATATATCTGATTCATATGTATTCACTCTTTTATGATTATTATTTGGTGTAGAAATATAATTACTTAAAGGTTGAGGAGAAGGAATTGGTATAATTATATCTGTAGAATTATTTGTTGAAGATATATTTGTAGGTAAAGGTAATATGGTATTATTATTATTATTATTATTATTATTATTAACTAAATTATTATTATTATTATTATTATTATTATTATTATTATCAACATTAACATTATCAACATTAACATTATGATTTGATATTACTTCACTTGATGTTTTTGATATATAATTAGAATGATAAGAAGAAGGAAGAGGAAGAGAAATAAATGGATTAGAATTATTAATTACAGGTATAGGTAAAGTATTTATAGAAATAGAAGGAGAAGATATTATAGGTACAGGTAATGGAGTTGAAAGTGATTGTTTAGAATTTATATTTGTATTTAAAAATTGTGAAGAATAAGGAGTTACTGTATTATCTATATATTCTATATTCATAGAATTTTGAATTGAAGAAGTATTACTATCCGAAGAAGAATCTATATCTATTTTACTATTTATTTTATATAAATCATTATTATTAGAATAAGATTTATTCGATAATCGAGTTGATTTATTTTCTGATATAGAATTTGACATTAAAGAAGAATTCTTAAAAAAAGTATTTGAATTAATTTCATCTTCTATAATAATATTAGGATATTCATTAGGAATAGAATATGAATGAGTTTCATTAGTATTATTTTCATTATTATCATGATTATGAATAGAATCAATTCGATTTTCAAGATTCTTTTGCTCATTAGAGAGAATATTCACATTCTTATTAAATGTATCAATCGTATTTTGAATAGATAAATTAGATTCACTAATGAAATTTAATGTTTCTGAAAGAGACTTGTTTTCATTATGCATAACATTAAGATTCGTTTGAATTGATACAATATATGACTTTAAAGACTGATTCTGTTCTTTAATCAGTTTCATATTAGCAATAACAGATGAAATTAATGTATATACTCCAGTAATACCATTATTCCATTCATATCTTAATGCGTTCTGAAGCTCACTTGGAGTTGATAGTTGATAATGATCAAAATGTTTCTTGATTTCTTCTAAATCTTCACGAGATCGACCACAGAGATTCAAAGGTTTGCCGTTCAAATAATCTACAACCATAGGTAGATAAAGCTCAGAATAATTCGTAAAAAACATATCATTTTGAGGTGTAGAATTCTTCCAAATATAATAAAGAGAACAATCAGTGTACATACTTAATCTTTCAGAAGATATACTACATCTGACTTTTCCCTCCAGTCCAAAAAATGTAATGGGACAGTTAGAAACTTCTTGCATCATAATTCGAGATTCACTTACAGTATATGGAGAATAAAAATCGCTAAAAATTTTCTTTGAAATATTTTATTTATCAAGTAAATTATAAAGATAATAGGTCCGATAAAAAGAATGAACTTTCTTCGATAGTTATTGTGTATTTACAAAAACAATAAATATTAAACTTATATTTTTTTTTTGCTGACGTGGAAAAAATGAAAACCTCAAAGCTGTTTCTGTTTCTGTATTTTATGTATTTTATATTGGTGATTTTATGATTTTTAGCCAATTATTTACTAGTTTAATTATTTCCGTGATTATTTTAAAATTAATTCAAATTGTTCTTAGCAATACAAAAAGCGTTTGTTTTATGTGTTTTATTCAGTATAAATACAAAATATAGTGATATTATTTATATATGAGAAAGCTCTGAGATAATGATGAAAGTGATTTTTGGAACATAAAACCAAAATTTATTGAATTTCATTTGTTGATTCACTTTTTATTGACTTATTTTATACATATTCATGTGTAGTTATATCTCTGGGATATAGAGACAGTAGTTTTATTATGGAAAGTGAATTATTCTGGATTTGAAACAATAAAAAAACTTTGTTTCTCATTGAAAATAGATTCTAGAGTTGTAGAAAAATGATGAGTACTTTATAATAATGCGGATAGAAGATATGAGTCATAGTTGATAAAACAAAACCAAAACTGTTTGATAAAATCAATTATAAATTTTTAAAAACATCCGAAAAATAAAAATATCGAAAGAAAATATTGAAATGAAAAAGAAGTATAGAAAAATAAGGTTGAAAAAAAAATAGATTAATAAATAATTATGTGAATATTATAAAATCTAAGCATTTCGTTCATTTAATTTTGCAACATAATCTGATAATGACATACCCTATATATATATAATATATAATATGTATATTATAGAGTAAATACATTTCTTTTTTTTGAAACTTGTGGTTTTGGAGTTTCTGTATTTATATTTGAAGAAGTAGAAGTAGTAGTAGAAGGAGAAGGAATAACATTAATATCTACAGTAAAATTATGAATATCACTCATAGAGGGAAGAACAGGATATATAAGGGTTAAGGTATATATATAAATATAGATAGAAAAAGAATTAAAAATAATTATATATATATATATATATAGGATATTATTATTAACTTTATGAATAATAGAAGGAATAATTTTCTTTTCATTTTCTGTGGAGACAGATATGTCTTTAGATTCTGTATCTTTTGATTGTACGGAATTAGAAGCCGTAGAATCTTGTTTTGTAGAGTCTGTTAATATATAGGAAACAGAAGGAATAGTACTACTACGTTTAAAAGCATTATGTGTTTGTGACTATATATATTATTATGTTTATTATGTTTATCATTATTATGTTTATTATGTTTATTATTATTATGTTTATTATGTTTATTATTATTATTATTATTATTATTTACTCTTTATTATTATTATTATATATATACAGTAATTTGTTGTGCTTCATAGAGTGTACGTCTATTTGTTTCTCTGTGTTTTTCTGTAATAACTTTAATTGGATTCATTCTTCCTTGAATTACTTGTAATCGACGCTTTTCTTCTGTCTATATATATAATATAATAAGAATAATAATAATATGTATAGAAAATAAAATATAGATATACGAATCAATATAAGAATATACAAAATAATATTAAATGAATAATAATAATAATCTATATATATATATATATATATACAATTAATTGTTTCATTTCTTCTTGTAATTTACGTATTTGATGTTCAATTTCATGTTTTTCATCTTCTCTTCTTTCGACTTCTGTTTGATCTACATAATGATTCTCATTTATATCCGATAAAGTCTTCTATATATTTAATTCATAATATAAATATTGTTTTTTTTAATTAGTTTTTTTTTTTTTGCTTAATAAATAATAATAATAATAATAAATATTATTATATAATATATACATTAACAATAGTTAATTTATCTATATATTCTTGTAAAGATGTTTTTATTTCTGCTTTTCTATTGACTATATTGATCTTAGAAACATCCATATTTTCAAGATTTTTTCTGACCATATCTTCAACTTCTCTATCTGTATATACATGCTGTTTCATCTTTTCTTTTTGTTTATGTAATTCTACTATATCCTATAGTTATTATATTATTAATATTTATTATTTATAATAATAATAATAAATATAATAAATATAATAAATATAATAAATATAATAATAATAATAATAATAATAATAATAATAATAATAAATATAATAATAATAATAATAATAATAATAATAATAATAATAATAATAATAATAATAATAATAATAATAATAATAATAATAATAATAATAATAATAAATATAATAAATATAATAATAATAATAATAATAATAATAATAATAAATATATATATATATACATCAGTAGTAGGAACAGTATCTTCATTTTGTTTTAAGCTATCAACATATTCATTATATTCCTTCTCATTTATTAAATCATTACTTATATATTTAATTTCCCAATTCTTATGGAAACTACCAAAGGAAAGTAATAATAACTATATATAATAATAATAAATTTAATAATAAATATAAATAATATAACTATAATAAAAATAAATATAAATGTAATAATAATAATAAATAAATATAATATAATAAACATACAATTGAGCAATTAATTCCATCAACAACATAATGTTCTTTCTTATGAATAATTTCATCAACCCGACAAACACGGTAACAATTCTCTCTCTAATAATATATAATACATAATATATATATAATATATATATAATATATATACAGTATTGGGTATATAACCAGCATTAACTCGAACATAAAGTCCTTTCAAATAATCATGGAAATAAGGTTCACTTAGAAGACTAAGGATTTGACTTCGAGTCACTTGAACTGTACATATATCATTATACGACATTTGCTGAACTTCTTTCTCTATAATATATATAATAGAATAATAGAATAATAGAATAATAATAGAATAATAATAGAATAACAGAATAATAGAATAATAATAGAATAATATATAAAAAACACAATAAAACACAATAAATAAAAATACCTATGGTATGTTCTTCTACATGGAAATCATTTCGTGTTTCTCCTTCTTCATAATCATCATAATAACTATTATTATGATGATTACTATGTTCACTATATAATATATTATTATTATTATTATCTATATATATTACTCTTGATCGTTAGTTTCTTCATTTTCACCTTTTGTCTTATATATTAAACAAAATAAATTATTTATATATAATAAGCAGCAACAAAAATTTCGATATAAAACCATTTAAAAAACACATATTCATAAAGAATAATAAGAATATAACTATATACTTATATTTCTCTCTTAAAACTTTCTTTTCTTCATCTAAGGAGCGTTTTGCTTCCTTTTCCATCTGTCGTTTCTCTTTTTCAAGTTCAGTTAAATGAGGTTCGTCATCATCTTCATCATCTTTTATATTTCCATCTTCATAAGCATCGAAAATATCATCATAATTATCATCATCATGAGAAACCTATGCAATATTATCAATTGAAATCCGTATGTAAAAAATACTTTTTGTCTCTTAGAATTCTGATCTTCATCACTATAATCAGACCCAGAATCATCTTCATGCTTTCTACGAGGCATCTCTTCTTATTTATAAAGTAAAATATAGAAATATATCAATAAGACTAGGTTTTCTTATATTTTTAGAATTTCATGAATATTTATCATATTATAATATGTTCTTCTAAAATAATCGTGGTTATATTTATTACAAATACGAAATGTCATTAACTGAGGCGAAACCCTATAATTCTGATTCTTTTGTATTATCTTGCCACTTTTTATATTTTAATTAAGATTTTTATTTCTTTTAAATTTTGAAAAAAAAAAATATTTTTTATATAAAAATATTTCCTTATTTATTTGAGACTATTTTTTATTGTACTATTTTTTTCATTTGATTATCAACATGTGCAATGGAAGAAAGCACTAATCAAAATATAGATTTAAAAAAATTTGGGATGACTCTCAATCCCAATATTTGTCCAGAATGTGGCATTGCTTGGAATGACAATGGACGACCCATGGTTGGTTGCGAATTATGTGGAAGATGGTTTCATTATACTTGCGTTGGTATCAAAGATGACACTGATATCAGTGGTGATTTCTTCTGTGAAACTTGTCGGTTTATTAATTCAAGAAGTATTTTTTATATAGAATGATATCTATATTATTTTATATAGTATTAGAGACTAGTTCTGTTCTTAAAATTGTATATATATATGTTTTGACTTTCATTTTGTTTATTACAATATTCTAATGATTTTATTAACTTATAGAAAAAGATTTCAAAGTCATCTATAGATAAAATAGATACAACTGAAAATCAAAACTCGTCAAAAAGGTATTTTTTTTTAAATATTAATTAATGTAAAAAATAATTATATTTATTATCTCTTTATAAATATAATCATATACTATTATATATATATTTTTATTCATTTATTCTATAGTAAACATGGGTCAATGGATAGTGTATCTGGAAAAATTGTTGATAATAATTCTATTTCTTCGAAACCTAAAATACAAGATTCTGAAAGTGTATATTCTATAAAAGCAGACACATTAAGCCAAAATCAGCCAACTAAAGATGTGAATTTAGATATTTTAAAACATTTTAAAGTAGATGAAGAAAATGAAGACATTGATTTATATGATTATTCTAAAGATATTGATAAACCATTCAGAAATAATCTCTATTATTATTCTGTATCTTTTATATTATTATTATTATTATATTATTATATTATTATTATAATAATATTTATTATTATTATTATTATTATTATTATTCAATTATATTACTCTATATAGGAATATAAAGACATGCATAATATAAATAATAGTTATTTACCTTATTCTTATATGACTAAACAACAAAAACTTATATATAAACAAAATACTACGTCTTGTTATTCAATAGAACCAGTTGTATATTTTTTATTCTTATTTTTATTATATATATTTAATTTATTATATATTTATTATTCTATATATTTATTATATATAAATAGTCTTTATCAAAAGATATTTTAGATTTTCTACAATTAGCAAATGATATCTTATCTAATAAAGTTATTCTTGACACAAGTGGTATATATATATTTATATATTTATATATTTATTTATTTATGTATAATAAAAAATAGTCCTTATTATTATTATTTATATAGATTCTTTGAAAATGAAAAAAAGTCGTTCAGTTCGAATGACTTCCCCACGGTTATCTGTGAATTCTTCAACAAGTAATACAAATACTCCAAATATAAATACAGTTTCTTCAAATAATAATAGTATATCTAAAACGAATAGTAATACTATACTAAATGCTTCACCTAAAATGAATAATAATATTTCTATAGCATCACCTTCTATATCGATTAATAATAATTCTAAAGAAAATAATACTATTAATAATAATAGTATTAATAATAATAATAATAATCAAGAAGGTATGTATCCTAAAAAACATTTAGTTTTATCTTCTTCTTCATCTCCTTCTATTCCTACCATCCCTTCTATTCCTGCTATTCCTTCTATTCCTACTATCCCTACTATTCCTACTACTACACTCTCTAATCCTTATAATACGTCTTCATATATACATTCAATACCATTTATTCCTTCGACTAAAACGAAATTCAAAGATAATAAAGAATTTATCAATGAAAAAAGTATATAATTATTCTTATTTAATTGGCTTTTTATAGTTTATTTTGTTATATATATTCTATATATTATTATAAATTATTTATTATTATTGTATATATTATATATTATTATAGTACCTCTTCCTCCTTCTATATCTTTAAAATCTTCATCATCTATTCCTACTATTCCTTCTATCCCTACTATTCCTTCAATAAACTCAAAAAATATAATTACACCTTCTCTATCTTCGGTACAATCACATCCTTTCTCTTCTTCTTCATCCTATCTAGTATATTATTATTATTTTTATATTATTCATTAATAAATAATTTATTTGTTTTTTGTATATATATTTATTATTATGTCATTATTATTCTATTTATTCTATTTATACTTATAACTTATCTTTCTTTAGATTCCTTCAAATAATATAACTTCATTACCTCCTCCTTCTTCTGTTTCTTCTTCTTCTGTTACTCTTCCTTCTATTCCAGCTACAACGAGTTCTGTTACTATTCCAATTCCTTCTATTCCTTCTACTAATACTCCTTCTATTCCTTCTATTTCTTCTACTACTACTACTAATAATAATAATAATTTGAATACTACAAATACTCTATCTAAAGCCTCTTCTTCTCTTCCTTATTCTTCTTCAATTCCTTCTACTTTACCAATAAATACTTCTATTCAATCAAATTCAATGAATAATTATAATACTAATCAATTTCCATCTTTTCCAAATGTATATAATCAATATTTACCTTATAATACAAATAATAATTATATAAATAAATCAAATGTTAATATACCTTATCAACAAAATATGATCAATAATAACTATAATTATAATCAAAAATATATTAGTTATAATCAAACTCAATATAATTCTTTATATTCTTCAAATTCTACAATTATAAATTCAAAAACAGGAAACATATCTAATACGTCTTCTCTTAATAATGATAATAATAATAATAATGATAATAATAATACATTAGTTGCTACTCCAAATTCTAATATATCTGTGAATATTCAACCTTATAATTCCACTAATTCTCTTTATAAATCAAATTCTATAAAGAATAATAATAATAATAATAATGAGAATAAAAATGGAACTGTATCTTCTCTTCCTGTAATTAAGAAAATTCATGATATTAAACCACTTAACATAAAAGCAGAAAATAATTTAACTGTAGGTATCAAGTCTAATAATAATAATAATAATAATAATAATAATAATAATAATAATAATAATGGTATATCTCCTAAAGAGACTTTTGTATCTGTCAATTCAGTTAATAATAATATAATATCAGAGTCAATCAATTCAAATATAACTACTACTGTTGCTACTGTTGATGAAAATAATAATAATAATAATAATAATAATAATAATAATAATAATAATAATAATAATAATAATAATAATAGTGTTATTATTAATCATTCTACATCTATGAATTCATTATCTTCTCTATCTACAAAAGAGTCCATGATTCCCGCGGAAATAGACATAGAACAAGGAAAAAAGGAAGAGTATACATATAAAGACGACAAGAATAATATTATTAGTATTAACGACTATCAATATAATCCTAAAGATAGAGACTATGTATATATATATTATTATTGTTATTATTATTATTATATATATAGATATCTGTATCCTCAACTCATTCATATTCTCCAAGTATATATATATTATTATTATTATTATTATTATTATTATTATTATTTTTATTACATATTTACTTATCACTATATATAGGATCAATTAATTCATCACCTTTTCCTTCTTCTTATAGTAAAAATAATGTATTTCTTTATTTCTTTATTATTATTAATGTATATTATAGATCAATAATTATTCTATAACAAAGAATAATCGAGAATCTATTAAGTATATATATATATTTATATATATATAATTATTATTATTATTATATATAGTTCAATCAAATCATCCTGTCGTCCTTCACGTTTTGTATATATATATATATATATATATATATATATATATATATATATATATATATATATATATATATTTTTATATATTATTATTATTATATTATATATATATATAGATGGATATTATATGTGAATCTGATGATCCTGAATCTGAAGGAGAAAATCAATTATTTAGTTATAAACCAAAATCAACTAATACTATAAGTACATATATATATATTATATTATATATATTATATATTATATTTATATATATAGATGAAGAAGATCATATAGATGTACATAAACGTATATATGCTGAAGAGTATTCCTATATACCTTCTGGTTATTATCATAATAGTGAAGATGAATATAGTTATAAACCTTATACTTCTTCATATAGAAGTAGAAGTAGAAATAGTTATAAAGAGAATGATAGAGAAAAAGAAGGAGATATATATAGTTATAAGAATAGTTATAGAGATCGAGATATAGATACTTATAGTTATAAAGATAGAGATAAAAGTAAGAATCGAGATCGAAATATAAATAATAATTATAGTTATAGAGAAAGAGAAAGAGATCGAAGTTATAATTATGATAGAGATTATTATAGACAAGAAGATAATCGATATAAACGATATAAATATGGGTATTTATGAATATTTATTATGTTTTATTTATTAATATTTATTATATTATATTTATTATTATATTATATTTATTTATTTTTATTATTATATTTATTATTATATATATTATTATATTTATTATTATAATAATATATGTAGTGCATCTCCATCTGGTTCTGATTATTCACATTCCCATGGGAATAGTGATGACGATACTATTTCTGATGGTTACTATTATAATCTAGAGGGAAAAATGAGAAAATCACGATTTGATGAAGTGTAATTATTTGGTGTCTATAAAATTAAAGTGAATATATATATATATATATATATTAGTAAACTATGCATGTATGTTTCTTTTATTAATATATTTGTTTATCTTTTATGAACAATTTGTCTTTTTCATAGTATATCTTTTTATTCTTTTTTCTTGTTTAATAATATACATACATATATATTTATATTTTATATTCTATTTCTTGTCTATTATTTCTTTTCAATTCTTCTTTTTCTGTTAATATTATACTCGTTATTATTTAACTATCTTCTTTTTAAGTTACATTATATGTGTGTTTATATATTGTATTCTTTCTTATTTGCATTATGTTCAATTAAACTATATAGTTCTTTTATTTGTATAGTTTTATTTTTTTAAATTTTTCTTTCTTTTTCAATTTTTGTTTATTTATGATCCATGAATCATGTGTATTTCGTTTTGTTAACTATCCATTTAACTAGCAGAACAACTATTACTCTTCATTATAGAATATATGGTCTTTCATGCTAATTTTATAATATAGTATTGTTTCAAATAACATATATAATACAAACCAAAAAAAGATTTTCATTGAAAACGAGAAAAATATAATATTTAATGATATAAAAACTAAGGAAATAAGATATAAAAAAGAATTTAAAACAAATATATATATATTTACTAAATAAAATTAATTTTATAATACTCAATATAAACATATATTTAATAAAAAGATATATTTAATAAAAACCATAAGAAATGATATAAATATATAATATTATAGGAACCCTATCTGAATACATTTTAAAATATATATATATATATATATATATATATATATGTTTATTAATTGGTTTTAATAGTGTTTATAGATATTAATAATTTTTTTTAATTTTGAGAAGTAGTAGCATTTTCTACATCTTTAGGAATATCCGTGGGAATATCAGCAACGATTTGTTCAGATTCTTGAATCATATGTTCTTTTTGTTCTTTTTCAAGTTTATGTTGTTTTTTCTTACTAATAATTTCATCATCAACTTCTTTAGGAATGAAAACCATTGTTAAAATACCAGCACAAGCAGCAAGTACACAAGCAATATACATAACCTAATTATATATTTATTTTATTTAATGGATAATAAAAATCAATAATAATATATAATAATATAATAAATATACTATATAATATATAATAGTAATAAATATTCTATATAATATATACCTTATCAGCACCAACACTCTTAGCAATAGCTTCATAAGCATATGCACCAATAGAAGCACCAGTTTTACCTAAAGCAGCAGATATACCATTAAGGGTAGAACGAACTTCAATAGAATATGTAACTGCAGGAAGAAGGAATGTAGTTGTATTAGGACCAAAATTACCATAGAAGAAGACAATTGAATAAAGAGCAAGAAGAGTAGGAGCATTTTCAAAGTTAAGAGTAAGACAAAGACCGAGAAGAATGAAAAGAACACTACGAGCAGCAAAACCTTGGAATTGAAGTATACGAAGACCCCACCAATTAACTGCCCAAATAGAAAGAAGAGAGCCAACATAACCTAATAGATTAAAGAGAGAAGCAGCAAGAGACTTTGTGAGAGCAGAAGTATCTTCACCAAATAATTTGGCAACTACAAGATTTGAGAATAAAGCTTGACCATATAACTATATATATATATAATCAATAATTCTGATATAATATAGAGTAACTACAAAATCGATATATAAAAATATAATAATGAATATAATAATAATATTTATATAATAATGAATAAAAAAATAAATATAATAATGAATATAATAATAATATAAGTTAATATCAAATAAGAACCATGCACCTCCCGTACCAATCATCTTAAGAGCATTCTCCTTATTAAATAAAAGCTTCCACATACTGGGCTTCTACATATAATATATAAATAATAATAAAAATAAATAATATAATAATAATAAAAAATATAATAATAATAAATAATATAATAATAATAAATAATATAATAATAATAATATAAATAATAATAAAAAATATAATAATAATAATAATATAAATAATACAACACAAATAAAAACAAATAAATATAATAATACAACACAAATAAAAGCGAATAACAATATACATTAGCATCTTTATCTTTTCTGGAGACACCAGTTTCAGTAGAGTGAATGAATGAAATGGCAACAGCAGCAATTAAACTAACAACTATATATATATATATAAATAACAATAAAATATTAATATATAAATAATATAATAATAAAAAATATAATAATAAATATAAAAAATATACATAAAAGAATTCTCCAAATATATTCTTTTCCATTAGGCCATAACCATAAGAGAATAGAAGAAAGAGCAGGTCCTACTAACATATATATATATATATATATATTATTATTATTATTATTACATATCTTTATATTTCATTATAATCTTTAAATACTATACAATTAATAATAAAAAATAAATAAATATGAATATATATACCCAACCTAAACAATGGAAAGTAAATACAAAGGCACCAGTTTTTTCTTTATTTCCTTCTGAAGCACTTTCAGTACCCATAACAGCAGAAAGAGGATAAGTACCACCAATACCAAAACCCATAACGAATCTCCAGAAAATAAGAGCATGAACGATAGTAACAGGACCAAAACCAAATGCAAAAGTACTTCCTAAGCATCCAATAATATTAAATAAGACGGTAAGAAATAAAGCAGCTTTACGACCTAAATAATCACCTAAGAAACCAATAACAATTTGTCCAGTAACACATCCAATTAAAGAAGCAGAAGACATCAAACCCTTAGAAGCATCTGTAATCAATTCATTACCATAAACATCTTCAAGAATTTCAACAACAATATTAATAATATTTAAAGCATAACCACTGATAAATTTGGAAAGACATGAAATAGCAATATTATTTTTATTAGCACCATGATGTTCTTCAGTTTTAACTTCCTCTTGAGGAATACTGATTTGCTCAGTATTTGATAATAAAGGTTCTGTTTGCATCCTTTCCTTATTTATAATAAAATAATATAAATGTAACACAAATGTAATGTCTTTTGAGAAATTGTGTCCATTCATTTCTTTCTGTCATTTTAAGAACTTCTATTTTTTCCCTAAAGAAACAACCACTTTTCTTCTGTTTTATTTGAGATTCCCACGGGTTTCGAATAGATTGGAGAAACTATGAATATTCTTTTTCTAAATAACATTGTTTTTGAATCTTCAATTATACAAATGAGTATTATGATTGAATATCTCTGTATTCATTTGAAATGAACATCACATCGTCATGTGGAATGCTCTAAACGACATTTCATTATTCTTTTTGTCAATTAAATTTTCAAAAACTACAGGAAAAAGACGATAACTCTTGTTTATAATCTCTCAAGGATTCGTTCTATTTGTAGCAGTTGAAATTCTTGTATTAAAAATAGAGAATCGATTTAGATTCACTCCCAACAACAAAAATAGAAAAGTATTCTTGTCTTCATTAGTCTCCATATATCTTTATATCTCTGGACTCTAAAAATATATATGTATTTATGTTTTTTAACAAAATTTTTTGGAAATAGTCTCCGTTTCTTTTGTTAATAGTATATTCACCAAAGACATACTGTTTTCATGATCAACGTATCTTTCTTTATTTAATAATGCATATAAAACTGAGAAATAACGAAAATATCAATGAATATAACAAAAAAACTTCAATTGATTATTAAAAATAATATATGTTCATTATAATCCTATTTTCTAATTTTGTTTGTATCGGATCCTATATTTTATATACTTTATAAAGTTCATCTGCAATCAAATTATTTTCTCATTGATATTCTTTCAAGACTTTTTCCTCAACACTCTGTAATAATTACTTATCATACATATATGTATTTAATGGCAAATAAACTATAATTTTTTAACGCTTATAAAGACAAAAACCGTTAATACAACCTTTTTTCTAGAAAAAGAAATAATTACGTTGTTTTTATAGTTGTTACGTCATTTGTTTCTTCTGATTCTCTTCATTTTTTTCTTCTTTATTTTATTGCTTTATTAAGGGATAATTAATTATGGGTTTATTGCTAATTGTTGCAATCATCTTATTTATTTGTTTTTTTAAATCTGCTCCTTTCAGTTGGTGTATCCGTGTTTTGAACACATGCTTCTTAAGTTTATTCAAACCAAAACTTCATAAACTTACGGACGCTGATGAAATCACATTCCGCGTATGGTTTTCAGATGTCGACTGGTTCATGCATATGAATAATAGGTATATAGTAGTGTTAAATGAAAGAATTACTCTTTTTTTCTTTTAGAAATATATATATTTTTAATTATTTTTTAATTTTTAATTAGTATGTATCAGTACTACTGTGATTTTGGTCGTTATTCATGGGGTATTCGTCTAATTGGATATAAAAATACATTAAATTGTAAACTTCTTGTTGGAGGTAGTTTCTGTCAATATATTCGTTCTTTACAATTATTCCAGAAATTCACATTACGTACTCAAGTTGTAGGTACTGATGGTGATTGGCTTTGGATTCAACAAACGTATTTTTTATTGTTTATATTGTTAATATTATTTATTATTATTTATTATATTTATTATATATATATTTTTTATTATTTATTATTATATTATTTTAATAATTTTAAAAATATATAGATTTATAAGTAATGGTAAAGTATATGCTGTTTCTATGATGAAAATGATCTATAAAGATGAACATTATAATACAAAAACACCTCTTGAAATGTTTAAAGTATATTATTTAAATATTTTATTATAGTATTCTTTCTTAACTATATTTTTATTAAATATTATAGTATTCTTTCTTAACTATATTTTTATTAAAATATTATTATTATTATTTCTGAACTCTATTTTTAATATATAAGTATTATTTATAATATCATTACTTAACTATATATATATATTATATTAATTAACTATTCTATATTATTAGCAATATAAGGATTGTACAATTGAATATCCTACTATGAATAATGGAGAGAAAGATTTCTATCAAGAAGGATATGCTGAAATGGGACAACATTATCTTTCTACAGGAACTATTATATTAAATGGAATAGAAAAACAAGCTGAAATCAACGAAGAAAAACTCGTTGTACGATCTTCTAGAAAAAATAAAAAAGTTTAATTATTATATTAAAAAAAAACACCATAAGTAGATTCCCTAAATATAAATTTCATTTTTATTCTTTTATCTTATTTCTTTTATTATCTATATGTATATATATATTTTGTGAGAAATAATATGTATATATGAGTGTTCAGTAAGATAAAGTTATTATCCTTTTTTATATAGAGTATGTTTGCTTTTTGAATTCATAAATCTTATGATTAAAGGAAAAATATTATAAGAATATTTAACTCAAATTGATTATAATATATATATATTTTTAAAAATATATTCTTTTAAAAAGTATATGAATTAATTAAACATTTATTATAATATAGATCCAAAGTAAATAATGATCTATATTATCATATTGAATGATTTATCGGTTATATTAGCTTTTATAAAAATTAGATTTCCAAAATACTTCAAAAAAAATTTTTGATTCAATAAATCACTATTGATATCCTACTATGTTGTTTATAATGATGAGTTAAATAGAACAATATTCTTTATATCAAACAATTAACATAGATTTTTAATGCTAATTTCTTAATAAGAAAATCTGGTTTCAGAAACAGATCTAAGAGGATAACAATATTATGTATAAAAGAGAAAACAAAGTATAGGTAACAACTCAAAGAAATAAGGCATTCAACTATTAAAGTGTCCTTTAAAAAGCATGAAAACTTTGAAATATATGCACATATTCTCTACTGATTTCATATGTTTTAAATATAATGGACATATATCTCATGAATCGCAGATAGAAGAATAAAAAAGAATCTGAATAAAGCTAAATCAAACTGATTCTTATTGAAATAAAAACCAAAAAAGAAGGGTCAAAAGAATAACAACATCGAATATATCCAATAATATTGTCGTAAAGATGACAATAGAATTCTATTGGATTATAAAAGACTTTGTTCTCTTATAAGCAAATCAATGATCTACTTTTAAAAGAAGATCTTAGAATTCTATAGAGCTGTCTTCTCTGATAGTGGTTTTCTATGAAGTACTATAATTATTTATTCAATAAAAGTATAAAAGAATATAGAATAGTCGACTAATAATGGATTCACCAAATTACGGATTTGAAACAGTGCCAGCACATAAGGGTTGTGTATGTGATTTAATATGTTTTGCTGTTTTTCATTCTCGTTTACGTTTAGTCAGGTATTGTTCGAAATAAAAAATGCTCTCGTGGATCATTTATCACCAAGAAATACGTCGATTGTGAGACTTTATACGATAACTTTCAGCATGGCTTAAGAATCAATCCAGATGCACCTTGTATGGGATACAGACCCTTGGTATGTTTATTATATATATTTTTTGATATATTTATAATTTATCAAATTTCTTCTCTTTTTATCAAGTGAAATAATGATTCTAAAATATATAAATTATTCTACATAGGATACTGATGGAAATGCTCTTCCTTATAAATTTTACAGTTATAGTGAGGTTTGGCATAAAATTGAAAGTTTTGCGTCTGGTCTTTTGTATTTAGATTTAGTTCCTAAAATTGATAAAGTAATTTTATATATTCTATTTAATGAATATCAAATATTAATATGAATTTATTTCTTTTATGTATATAGTATTGTATACTTGGTATATATGCCAAAAATTGTGTAGAATGGGGTATAACAGAACAAACATGTAATTCTTATTCATTTACACTTTGTCCTATTTATGATACATTAACACAAGATTGTGTTGATTTTATATTTAATCAAACTCAAATGAAAACATGTATTTGTGGATCTAATGAAACATTTAAAGTATGTAGTTTTATTTTATAATCATAATGTTTTTGAAATATATACAGTATTATTATATTAGATATTTTCATATTATATATTATTATATTAGATATTATTATATTAGATATTATTATATTAGATATTATTATATAAATCATTATAAATATATTATATAGATATTATCTAATATTGAGAAATATAATTATTTAAAGGCTATTATTCAAATAGGTGATGTATCTAAGAAAGACTATGATATTGCTAGAGATTGTGTATGTATTTATTATCATTATTTATTTAATTTAAAATATGAATTCTATTGATTATACATTATAATTCATAAATATATCTATTTTATAGGGTGTCATTATATATACATTTAAGGAAATAGAAGAAGTAGGTGCAAATCATCTTTATGCTCCTATAGTTCCTACTCCTGAAGATATTCATACTATTTGTTATACTTCAGGTACTACAGGCATGCCTAAGGGTGCTTTACTATCTCATAAAGCTTTTTGTTCTAATATATATGCCTGCTTAATGCATGGATTAGAAGGTTGTCCTGATGATGCTTATTTGTCCTATTTACCGATGGCTCATGTTTTAGAACGTTTAGTTCAAAATTTAGCTTTAAATTGTGGTGCCAAAGTTGGTTATTATCAAGGATCTACTAAGACTTTAGTTGATGATCTTAAAGCTTTTCGACCTACTGTATTTGTCAGTGTTCCTAGATTGTATATATATATATATATATATAATTATTATATTTTTTATTAGTGAAATATGTTTAATATTTAATTATATATATATATATATATATATATAATTAATTTATAATATATATATATATTAACAAAAATATATGATACAGTTCTTTCTCAAGTAAATAAATCAAGTTATATATCACAATATTTATTTAATACTGCTCTTCAAGCAAAACGTGAAGGATTAAAACAAGGTTGTTATACACATAAATTATGGGATACTTTAGTATTTAATAAAATAAAAACATCCATTGGTTTAGACCGTTGTTGGGCTATTTTAAGTGGTTCTGCTCCTCTTCCTCCTGAATGTATGACTTTCCTAAGATGTTTAATTAGTAACTCTGTTCTAGAAGGATATGGAGCTACTGAAGTTACTGGATGCTCTACTCTTCAATTTAGATATGATTTCTCAATTGGTATATTATTTTTTTTATATTTTTATTTATTAATTTTTTTATTTATATTTTTATTATTTATAATATTTTTTTTATTTAATTTATTTTAATATTTATTTTAATATTTATTTTAATATTTATTTTAATATTTATTTTAATATTTATTTTAATATTTATTTTACAAATCTTAATATTTAAAAAACAATCATAATATAAAAATATTTCTAACACAATTTAATATTTTAAATAACATAAATAATAATGATATAACTATAGGTAATGTTGGTGGTCCTACTACTGCGTGTGAAGTTAAAATTATAGATGTTCCAGAAATGGGATATTTAACTACCGATCGTGAACATAATGGTCAAGTCTGTGTTGCTCGTGGAGAATTATTATTCAGAGGTCCTTTATTATTCTCTGGCTATTATAAGAATCCTGAAGAAACACATAATGCTATTGATGAAGAAGGATGGTATCACACAGGTGATGTTGCTGTTTTATTACCTAATTATGCTATTAAAATTGTAGATAGAAAGAAGAATTTCTTTAAATTATCTCAAGGTGAATATGTTGCTGCTGAGAAATTAGAACTTATTTATTCTCAATGTAAATATATTTCTCAAGTACTTATTTATGGTGATAGTAGTCGTAATTATTTAATTGCTATTGTCGTTCCTGATAAACATTCTGTTATGGATTGGTATAAACAAACTACTGGCAATGAAAGTGATTTCAAGACTATTTGTCAATCTAAAGAACTTAAAGATCTTATTCAAAATGATTTCAATAGAATTCAAAAAGAAAATCAATTAAGAGGTATTGAAAAAGTTAAGAATATTGTTATTGATTCTGAACCTTGGACTGTAGAAAATGAATTACTTACTCCTACTTTCAAATTAAAAAGACATTCTGTTCAAAAGAAATATTTTGATAAGATTCAAGAAGCTTATAAAACTTAAATTTAATTCTATTATAAAATAATTTTTTGATTTATTTATTCTTTATTCTTTGCTTTCTCTATTTATAGTCTCTAAAGACTATAGTATACTGTTCTTTATTCTGTTCGTTTTTTAGTATTATTTATATATTGATAAGATTTTAGTTACTGTCTTTATCTTTTCTATATCATATTCTAATTATAATTACTCAGAATAGTTTTATTCATTTACTTTTAGTATTACTATTTATTAAAAGAATATTTTGTATAAACTTTCTTTTATTGTATATCATTGTACTAAATTAAATTACTACATATCCTCAGTGTTTCAAATATAATAATAAAAAACAATACATACATACGTTGTATAAATATTAAAAAAACAACAACATGATCAAATAGAATTGCATTGAAATAGTCATGAATCTTTGAATCATATTATAAATCTAGTATCAAGAACTCACCATAACAGTTCATAAGCTATATAAATAATAATTGGGTCTTTTGAGACCAACTCATGACGAATCAGTTTCTCAATCTTCTTTTATTCATTATCTTACTCATAAGAAAATCAATTCAATAAACCTCATACACTACAAAAAATCTTTATTCAACTATTAATAATTCCAAATAAATACTATTAGGCCGAAAAAGAGTGACTTTCTTGGATCCTTTTTCTATTTCATTTGAATTCAACTAAAAATATATCAATCAACTTATTTATGAAAAATATATAATTCACTTCCTATATCATCTATATACATACTTTATTTTATTGATATGTATAGACTTACGTAATCATCCATGATGACCATTCTTGTGTTATTCCTTTTTAATTTTTTTTTAAATAAGTTATTCATACATAAACATATGCACAAATAGGCTATTATATTTAAAAAATTATATTTATGACTTGTATTATGCTTACGTCTGATCAGGAAAACCCCCTTTTTTCCTGATGGATCTCTATTTCATTACAAATCTATATGGACCAATGATATCGCTATCATTATTTTACTTATGTCAGCAATAAGCACAAACTTATTTTTATAAGATTAACATTTCATTCATATTTTTTTTATTTGTAAAAAAAATAAATATGAAAGTTTTATTTATCTTATTGTACTTAACTGCAGGTATTATAAATATACATCATATATCTGTTGTTTCTGACTCATATAGCATTTGCAACGTGTCCCTCGTATCAAGAAGAGATGAGAGTTCATGTGAATTATCCCTTCTATCAAAAGGATGATCTGTGGGGAATCTATGAATACGGAAATCATTATAAGAAAGTATCACTCACTAAAGACAAATCTATGGTTTCTTCGGTTCCTTATTATTCTTCTTGCTTTGAACTCAATAAAAACTATGAAGTTGTAATTAATACAAGGTATAAATTACTTTTTTATACTTAAAAATATTAATTACATTTTGTTTTTTTAGGTCAATTCTTCTTTATTTCATGAATCCTCAATTCAATATTTCTATCGTGTATTCTGGGATACCTGTATTTACAAAGTCTCTATTGAGCTCTGATATGGAACAATCGGAGACGAACTTGATGTTTAATAGTATATTATTCTGATTATTCTATAAATGAATTATTTTTCTATAGTAAATATTGAATCCTCTAACTTGATAGCACCTACTAGTCTTTGGACATACTCTATTGGAAAAGATATTCATGAAGAAAATACAGATAGCTGGGTTGAAACACAATGGAATACTATTATTTCTCCTTCTGAAGTTCTTCATTTAAAGAAAGTTATTCATATTTCTCAAAATACTTATGATTCTTTTTCATTAGTATGTAAAACGTCTCTCACTTCTAAGATTTATGTGGATTCTAATTTATTTTTAGAAACTACTTCAAATAAGTATATTAATTCTTTTTTTATGATTCTATTTAACATATTTATTTATATATTTATATATATAGTGACGATTCAATCGTAAACTACAGGTATCTATCTTTAAAGAGTTTTTTGTATTGATTCTTATTCATTTATCTATATATAGTGTTCATTTCCCTATTCAGTCTGTATTTACAAATAATACTACTGATAATACGAATTCTTTTATTCTATCTATTGAAATCCAACCTGGTCAAAATGATATAAACAAACAATTATTGTCTGATCTATATCAATTAATACTTATTGGACAACAGAAACCTGTTCAAGGTATACTCATTCTATAGTTGTTATTATAAAAGTATTTCCTTTATATATAGAAATTCCCAAGATATTACTTCCTTTTGAATTTAATTTGAACTCACAAAAAGAATCAAAAATGATAGAACAAGTTTATACTTATAACAATAAGTATGAATTTAATTTTATATTATATATATTTATTATAGTTATTTTATTCCAAATACAATGATTTTGTCATTTCAGCCTTCTATTATCAAATCATCTCTCTCTTTTGTCAAGTATTCATTATTTATATCACATAATAAGAATGACTGGATTTTTATCGATGAATATTTAGTACATAATATAACAAAAGATATAATCTATCAACCTATTTCCTTATCTATGACTCCATTTCAACAAATCAAAGTCATTTTCAGTATGTGTAATTAGTTTCATATGCTTTTCTTATATATATATATTAAATATATATATTTCAAAATACTATTTTTATATATAAAACTCAATATATAATAATACTAAAAAAATATAATTATATAGATATCAATGAAAAGAATGCTATTATTCCAATGGATATTTCTTTTTCATTATATGATTCGTCTTCCCTCTTAAACACTATATCTTCTACTTCTACAGAGATTAATCCTTCTACTTCTACTTCTCCTTCTCTATTGAATATGACACCCAATATTTCTGGAAGACGTCTATTTTTATATGAAGGAAATATAGAATGGATTCATTGTCCATTACAATCTCAAGATTATAGTACTTCTTCTCATGATAATCTACAAATAAGCGATGATGAATTCTATTTACCTGGATATCAATTCCAATTCTGTGAAGATTCATATTTATTACAAACATCAGTTTATTCTGTTTATATATATAATGAAACTGCTATTACTATAGATTCTTCTGTAGATATTGTTCGTATTACTATTTCAAATGTAAATATTGAATCACTTCTTATTAACCATGTATTTATTACTTCAAAACTTTTAGGAAATGATAATTATCTTGTCTTTGATATTCCTTCATTTAAAATAAAAAATAGAAAAATAGAAAATATTATGGTTGTCACCAAAGGTTCACGAATCGATACTCAAATTCAACAACAAATTGAATTTATATATAATGATTTCAATATTTATGAAAATGAATTAAAATCACTTTTATATTCTTCAACATTATCTGGCTCTTCTTATTCTAGTCCTTCTACCTATAATACATCACTTATTCTAGATAATGATATATCTACTTATATTTCATTTGGTAATACTGTTACTGATGATCAAATATCATTTATTTTCTCTCTTCCTCAACATATTACTTGGTTTACTGATATCTGTATTGTATCTACTATTTATCCTTCTATTGCCCCACCTGAATATTATGAATTCTATGGTTATGATGAAAAAGAAGACCTCTATATGCCTTTATTTACACCAGAAATTCAACAATGGAATACAACAAGAATGCCAACAAAGAAATGTACTCGTTTAACACTCAATAACCGTGCTTATTCTAAATATAAAATAACATTCTTTTTAGAACCTTCTATTTATACAGAACAAGGCTTCTCTGAAATATTCTTTACAACTATAGATCGACATGAAATTATACCTGAATATTCTCTTAATTATCATAGTGCACTTACTGAAATATTCAAAGAAACATGGTCTACACGTTTCTATCCTATTGGTAAATATACTAATTATAGAAATGATCTTACTCCTCGTTCTTTCTTTTCCTTAAATGAAACTGATGGATCTTTTATTACTAATTTTGAAACAAATGAGTCTTTTTATGTTATTATTAGTGGAACTAGTCCTGATGGAGCTATAGATTATGCATATATATTCTTCCATAAATATACATGTCCTTATCATCTTATGTTTTATCAAATTGATTCAGAATATGATATAATCGAAGGTATTGCAGAAGGTTATGATCCATATATTGGATCCTTTGATCCTGTTCTATATAAATATGACCATTCACTTTATTATTCCTGTGAACCTATTCCTGAATATTCCTATATATGTTCGTTTCATCATAACATGTCACCTATTACTACAATTGATTACATAAAGTTTTGGCATGTTCTAATGCCAGATAAGCATTATGAAAGTTATAAAAATGAAAACAATTGCTTTTATAAACCACAGTATACTTCACCTTATCCTAATGGAGATAAACATGAAGAGGATAATAGAATTGAATACTATTATTCTTCAACACCAATTACACCACCTATAAATTCATGGCGAGTTAGTAATATTCAAGATTTACCATATCTTTCACGTTATCAGTATTATAGATTTACTCTACATCAAATTGGAGATTGCTATCCTTTTCCTAATTGTAAACCAAATCCTTTTACTATAAAAGTTTATTCATACGGTCGTTATAAATTTTATATTAATGGACAATTAGAATATGAAACGTTATTTATTAGAGATCCGACAGATCCTAATAAAAGAAATGCAAATTTGTATACTGATGAAAACAATGTGTTTTCTTTTACACATGTTGAAGTTCCATTCTATAAGTGGTATTTTAATACTTATCTTACAGTTTATATAGAATATGAACAAATGGACTATATACCATTCCATTTTCTTGTTGAATTAATGTCAGATAGTGTTTTTAAAGAGCGTTCCAATTATTATTTTTATGATTATACTACAGTTCCAACAACAAAAGGACTTGTACCTCGAACCTCAGGGAGTAAATATATCCCAGATGCAACGACTCCTTGCAATATGATTATTTCTCGATATGAATTCTATAATTGGGCAATATCACCACGTTCTTTACTTGTATCTATTCCTTTTGTTCAAACAGGAAAAGATACACATATTATTCTTTCTGGATATGATGAAAGCAGTCAAACCATGGTACCTATTTATTCATTTATGCCCTATGGTGTATATGAAATATCAACATTGATTTCAAAACATTATTCAATATTTGAATTGTCTAGTGTAAATCCTATTTGTAGTCCCAATGAATATCCAAATAATATGGATAACAAAAAATATATGAGTTTTAATCATGCAGAAGATCATGTATTAGGCCTTGGTTATTTGAATAGTTGTATTCATGAAATAAAAAATATTAAAGGAGCAGAACTTAATGTCAAATTATGTGAATTATATGACTTTATAATGATAGATATATATCCACCTCTTCCTTCTTCTATGCATTTAGATCATTATACTGGCTATTTAAGTGGTTCTTATCCTCAAACAGTAATGACTCAAGAATATACGATAACACTAACAGTATATTCAAGTGGTTTGGATGTTCTTATGACTGAATTCACTATAACCACTTTAAATTCAGATATTACAAATACAATGTATTTAGAAATGAATTTACCCTATTTTTCAGGTTCATGTTCTATTGAAGTTGTGGATCAAAATCAATATGATCAACATCAAATATTATATTCAAACTTTACTACTTCTCGTAAACAATATAAATTATATCGTCGAACAGATTTATTATATGTAAATGTAATTTGTTCATCAATTACTAGTTTTAAAGAAGCTACTTATTATATAAAACCATATAATGGACATTTCCTTCAATATGATTTCTTTGATGATTCCAAATTAACTCAATCTTTTGAATTAAGTACATATACTATTATTAATAATAGAGCATTATATGCATCAAGATATACTGATAAAGAGATGGATATTCAAAAAGATTTTGTGTCTGAATATTATTCTTCAGGAACATCAACAACAAAGAAAACGACAACAAAAACTGCTTTTATTAATTATTCATTTACATATACTCCTTCTTCTGATAGAAAAGGTCTTATTGAACTTTTTATTTATATATATAAAGATGTAGCTGTTTATGTAGATAATAAATTCTTAATATATAGACCTTTGGGAACACCTTATATAGATCCAACTGTAACTTTCCCTGTTTCATTCTTCTCTTCTACATCCAATGTACATACATTACAAATTAAAATAAGAGAATCAACAGATAAACAAACATATGTAGCTTATATGTGGCAATTATCTTCTGATATTCATCGCTATATAGGAAATACATGGACTTCTTCTTTACCTGATTTATCTTCTACTTCTTTAAATTTACTTGGAGGTAAAGATTTATGGTCTACAACTATATCTACATCTTCTTGTAAAGATATAGAATTATATCGTATACATGGAAATGGTGAAAAAAATACTTTTAATCAATATACTGTATATAGTCCTTCTACTTGTAAGCAATATATGCCTACAAGTTGGGAAATATATGGTGTAGAAGATGATGATACTCAAGTATTATTAGATCGAGTTCATAATCAATTCTGGGTACAAGAAGGAAATGAAAAGAAAACATTTAGTTTCTTTAATGAATTACCTTATAAGAAATATATAATGAAAATAAAATTATGTTTAAATACAAATTATCCTTCTACTTCTCAATGTCCTTATGTATCTACTCCTTCTTCTTTCCCTTCTTTAAATAATACATTATTACCTCATGTTTTATTTGGATATAAATATATATCTACTTCTCTTTGTACTATTTCTTCATTAGATTATAATCTATATAGAAATTCTTATTATTATCAATCCTGTAAAGAAGGTTATGAAGGATATAAGAAATATTCTTGTTCATCACAATTAACACTTGTTGAAGATCAATGTATATATCTTCAAAAACCAATATTTACTATTTCTCCTCCAGTTTATTATAAGAATGAAACAAGTATTAATATACAAGTAATTCAATCTTCAGATAAACAAATCAAATATTCGATAACTCCTGAATTACCTGAAGGTATTACTTTGAATATAAATACTGGCTTAATATCAGGTATACCTCTTGCTATTCCTGAAAATACTTTATATACTATTACAGCAACTACTTTATATGGATCTTCTTCACAATATATAGTATTAAATATTGTAGAAAGAGAAGAAGAAGAAAATATTAATTTATTAAGACGATTGGTTGATATTGAGAATAATCAGAATCATGATTATGTTGAACAATATAATCATATTTTAATGGAAGAACATAGTAGTATATGTAAAGGAACCTTATATTATAATAAGAAGAGAAATCAATGTGATATTTGTATTAATGGAATACTTATACAAGATAAGAATGAATTTTCTAATATAGGTTGTAAGCAATGTTCTTTTGGTGAATATAGTGATGGTCAACAATGTATAAAGAAAAAGTATTGTAAACAGATGAAGGAATGGCCTAAAACATTAGTCAATACAATAGCTTATCTATCTTGTGGTAATAAAACTCATGAAGGATATAGAACTAGAAAATGTTTAGAAGGAGGAATCTGGGATAATGTAGATGATAATCAATGCAGTATATATATTATATAATTATTGTTCTTTTTCTTTACTAACAAATTTGCTAAATGTATATATATATATATATTATATATAGTTCACATTAATAATCCAAAGGGTGGTGTTCATATTATTGAAACAATTCATTATAATTCTATTCCTTATTATGTATTATCAAGTTTTAATGTTGAAAATTATAAGAAAACAATCACAGAAATAGTATCAAAACATACATCTTCGATTCATATATATCCCTACATAAATCAATACAATTCTGTATATATATGTTATAATTTTTTAATAAATACATAATATATTGATATATATAATACATAATATATATAATACATAATATATATAATACATAATATATATAATACATAATATATATAATACATAATATATATAATACATAATATATATAATACATAATATATATAATACATAATATATATATAAATATATATATATAGTCATATCCATCATTTACTGTTCAAATATCTCTTTATACAAATATGAATAATAAAAATAGTGTGCTTCAATTATTGAATACTAAGGATAGTGTTATTCTAGAGTCTTTGAAAGAATCAAATAATAGAGTATTCAATCCATTTGTTACTAAAGATTATGAATATATAATAAATTCAGATTCTACTTCTTTAAAATGTATAAATCCAGAAACAAATGATTCTTTTGAATATGGAACTTATTCATCTTTATATAATACTAATAAATCTCTTTGTAATTCTTTATTAAATGAAAAAGTTCAATTTAAGAATTATTATTGTGATCAAAATGGACTTGTTATGGAAGCTACTGAATCAGATCCTATTTTATGCAAATCTCTTCCTCAATTATCATCATCTTCTTATGGATACTATACTATTCATATTGAAAATATTCCATTTACTATAGAAAATACTTTAATCAAACAATTGATATATAATAAATCATCATCACTTCCTAATTCTTCACCACATATTATTTCTTCTAGTATAATGACACGTTACCAACTATTAGAAGATAATGACAGTAAATATATATTAGAAATAGATATTCAATATACCTCATCTTCTTTATCTGATAATATGAAATCATTTTTGAATTCTTTATTGACTTCTAAAGATTATATAATAAATTCCTTAGAAGATCTATTGAATACTCAATCTATACAGATTTCTATTTTGAATCATACGATTCATATTGATAATAATCATGAACGAAATAATATAAATAAACCTGAAACTAAAACAAATCTTAGACATAGTTCATAATATATATATATTTATATAAACTACTCAATTCTTTTATATATTCTTTTATTGTGTATTTCTATATTAATTGATAATAAATTATTAATATATAACTATTATTATAATTTGCTTATCATTTATATGTGTAACTTTAAAAAATCTTTTATATTGATTTAAACAACTTGTATATATATTGTTATTTAAAAAGAATAATCATTATGTTGTTTATATACTTGTTTTGTTTAATATGATACCATAAAAAGAATTAAATTGCTTTATAATTGTTTTATATATATATATATAATTACAATACAAATCAATTTATGCACAAAACTATATCTTCTCATACAATATAGATTATAAAATAAAATCTAAAATGGATTATAATATAGAACAATATATTATATAGATAATTGTTTATAAAAAGAGAATAAAGTGTTTCTTAGTTGATAATCATAATATATAGTATCCCATGAGAGACGCTGATTATTAATAGGATCTACAGTATTTTGTTGCATATAAAGAATAAGTTGATATTTATCAATAATAGTTTTAGAAGGTAATATCATAGGATTGACCATAGGAAGATGGGAATACATATCTAAATAATTATTTGGTATATTAGTAATTAGGAATTTATCTTTATGAAATCGAATCCAGACACAAGATAATATAGATAAAAATAAATCATAATTATATAAATAGGAAGACGATAGATAATATGTATAAAAATAATTATATAGAGTATAAAAGCAAGATATTTCAAAAGAAGATAAATTCGATATAAGAAGTAAGTATGGCATATATTGATAATTGAAAGATAAGAAATTTTCTTTTTTAGTTGGAGATAAGTGAATAGTCATTGAAGATATATCTATATTAAATTGTATAGTTGAGTATTGATGAAGATAACATTGGTAATCACTTGACGATAATAATGATAATGATTGTAATAATGGTATTGATATAGGGAAAAGAAGACATATACATTCGATATAATAATAGAGTAAAAATGCTTGATTAAATTGTAGCTGTGTATATAGATATTGAACAATAAATGGAGTCATAGAAATTGAATAAATATCAATAATTAGTGGAAGAAGATTCAAGCAAAACTATATATATATTTATTATTTTTTTTTTGTAAAATATTAATTATATACTTTAATGTATTCACTTTGTATGTTTTCTTTCAAGATCATCATTTTTAAGGAAGAAGAAAGTAAAATTGTTTTTATAAAGAGAAATCCATTTGAAATATCAGTTATAGTATTTTTGATGTCCGAAAGTTTTGAGTGAAATAACTAGAATAATGGATAGATAATAAATAAATGAAATAATTATAATAATAATAAAATAATGATTCATAATATAATATGTTTACTGGAGTTCCTTTTTCAATCGTAAAATGTTTACATATATACGATATTTGCTGTTTATATATAATAACAAGAGAATATATATAGTTATATATATGTAAAACTGATTGTAAATAATTCTGATTTTTTGAAGAATAAAAATTACATAAAGATATTTGCTCCATCTATAGATATATATAATTTATTAGAATGTATAAAGGAGTAGAAAATAATAATGCATATAAAGTATATTATAATATAAGCATATATATATGTATATATACATACTGTATTTAAAGAATAGAAATAATTGAGAATAACAAAAACATTATTATAAACAGTAATAGTGTTTGAATCTGAATTAGGTGTTTCTTTATAGATATATAAATATCCATTTAAAATATAGAGAAATATGTTTTTAAATCCTTGTAATTCAAATAATGTATTTATAAAAGAAGAAAAAGAAGGGTTTTGTTGATGTTTAATGATAAATAATAAGAATAATAAAATTGTATTATATGCTATTGTATATAGAGAGAATGATAAGGATTGAGGAGATTGTAAGAATATAAATAATAAATAAAAAGTGGAATCATAAGATTTCCCTAATAGACATGATAAAAAAGAAGAAAGAGAATGAGTCTCAAAGGATAACGAAAGAGAAGTCAATATTGATTTATATATTGATATAGGAATAGAGGATACATATAAAGGAGAGGAGATATTTCTAATGTTTAAATAATATAAAGTATTCAAGGATTTAAATATAGTTTCTTTATGACAGTATAAAGAAATATCAGATTTATTATTGATTAAATTATTGTCTTTAATAGTATTCGATGTATTATTATTTTCATTTTTTATTTTTTTCCTTATACATTCATTAGGTGAATTGGTTAAAGAAGTATCAGTATTGTTAGAAGGTGAATTATGATTATTATGATTATTATGATTATTATAATTATTATTATTATTATTATTATTATTATTATTATTATTATTATGATTATTATTATTATTATTATTATTATTATTATTATTATTATTATTATTATTATTATTATTATTATTATTATTATTATTATTATTATTATTATTATGTAAAAAATTATATAAATATGAATAAAGATGATCTGATGAAAATAAAAGAGGATATTTTAAGAATGTCGATAATTTTGATATATGAATAACACTATATTCGTGTTGATTATTCATATTAATATAGAATATATTTCTCAGCATTGAATATATATCAACAAAAACATTATAAACAGATCTACTCTTTAAATATAATTGTAACGAGCAACTTTGTGTATGTTGCGACAATGAATAATGATTCTTTTGAACAATTAAATCTTGTTTATCTATAAATACTGTTTCATCAATATATATATCATATAATAACAAGATATAGGAAGCAATAGTATCCATATATTTTGAAATAGAAAGAAATATATTATTTATAGACATATTTGTATATAATAAGGACATAAATGACGTTATACTTGTATTATTTTCATTTAAAGAATTACTTAAACTCTCATATATAGGAATATAAGAATGAGTATAATAATCTAAGAATAAAAATTGAAATGGAATAGTTTCTTCTTGTATATTCTGTATTGAAAAGAATCCCCGTGGAAATAAATTATTTTTTTCTGAATAATATTGTAATGGATGTAAAAAAGAAGGATTCTGATTATTTGTTTGACATTGAGACTGAGTACATAACAATAAGTTCTTTAATATAGTAATCGTATCATATTTTTTAGAGGTAAATATATATGATGAACTATTTGAATTTTTGTTGTTGTTTTTACCATAATAAAATAAATTAATGTTTTTGTTAGTATCTGGATTTGTACACAAATGATCTATATAGATATCCACTTCTATAAAGAAATGTTTTGGATTATGATAACAATATCCTTGTCTATATTTCATTTCTTTATTATAACAGAATTCACAGAGAATTAAAGAGCAACATAAACAGGAATAGAATATAGTAGAAATAGGATATTGTTGGCAATAAGAACAATGAATATAATACTGAATAGAAGGTTCTATTGGCTTATATATAGGAGAATGTGAATATTTAGAAGTAGCTGAATATAAATGAATAGAATTAGATATAGAAGAAAAAGAAGAAGATGACAATTTATCTTTATAGACAATATTAAATGATTTATATTTATTGATATTTATATTTTTGTATAGATTTTCTTTTGTTAACGAGAAAGAATGTGATAATAGTATATTATCATTTTCATTATATATAGGCTTATATATATTCATATTAATTTCTGGAGGAAGAGAAATAGGTATATTAAAGTTATAACATATATAGGGGTTTGTAATATGTATAAAAAGATGTAAATAAGGATTATGTATATTTGATTTAGTATTGTAATATTCATTATTATTTTGATATTCATTATTATATTGAAATTCATTATTATTTTGATATTCATTATTATATTGAAATTCATTATTATTTTGATATTTCTTATTATTATTTTGATATTTATTATTATTATTATAATATTCATTATTATTATTATTATATTCATTACAATTTAAAGAATAAAAGTCATAATCTAGTTTTTCTATAGAATGATGTTTATATATATAAAGTCGTTTTTGTTTTTCTTTAGTATAACATGATGGACATAAATAGTCTTGATGACAATATATACATCTATAATAATCACTAAATAATGGTTTCTTACATATAGAGCAAAGAAGAGGTGTTGTGAATGAAAATGAATTAGTTCCTGATTGTAATAAGAAAGATAACCACGGGAATGATGCCCAAGAAATAGATTGATTGTATGTAAAGTGATAAGAATTCAAAGGATTATAAGTTTTCTTAATTGTATTTAGATTACATGAATATATAGAAGAAAAGAGTGTATTATATAGAGCTTTAGTGACAGTTCTTTGTAGAATAGAGAGCCATTGATAATTATATGTTGTTTTACAAAAAGAGAAAGAAGAAGAAGAAAAATTAGAATTATAAAGATTATTTGACGAAAATGGAGAAATAAAGGAAATATTATGATGATTCGAGATATGATTAGATGAAGAATACAATGAGCAATTCCCTTCAAATAAATAATTAAAGAATAACTCAGAGTCTTTCAGCAGATTTTTAGAAGATTGTTTTTTTTGAAGTATAATAAAAAGAATTATAGTAATATTAATAAGAATTGTATAAGACTCAATAGTATTTTGATGTTGCTTTAAAGATGTTTCTAATGTTGTACAAAGCCAACAATATAATATATGACCGTATATAGAATTAAATGATATGATTTGTTCAAATATTGTAGAATAAGAATTTAAAATTGATTTTAATTGATTCATAAGAAAAGAAGAAGAATTTTGTGTAGATAATGTATTAGAAGAAGATGAAGAAGAAATAGAAGAAGATGATGATGAAAAAGAAGATGAAGAAGAAATAGAAGAAGATGATGATGAAAAAGAAGATGAAGAAAAAGATAATATATTAGAAGAAGAAGATAAATTTTGTTTATTAATACTGTATGTTGAATAAGAGTTATTATATATATGATTTGATTCTTTAGAAGAAATCATTACATTTGAATTATAAGAATTATTTATATACGATTGAATACATATATTAAATAGATTTGAATAAGAAAATAAATTTGATTGTTTGATAGATGATGATGAAGTATAAAAGAATTCAGGAATATAAGGATAAAATTCAAACAAAGAATAAAATAAAAAAGGAGTTGTCTTACATAATGAAGAAAGAAGAAAAGGAATACGAGAAATAGAGATAGATCTTTGCTGCCAATAATTAATACTTTGTTGAAATTCTGTTATGATCGTTTGAAATAATTCTTTTCGAAATAAATAAGGAATACGAGAAACACTTTCAAGTGAATCAACATGAAACAATGAATTTATAAATAGTTCTTCTAGTAGAGAGTTAACAAATGTACCTGAATCACAGTATTTAAGTAATTCTACAACAAAAGAATGAGCTGAAAATTGTAATGAGGAATTAGTTGGATATTCTCGATGAATCCTCATTGGCTGATAGCATAAGAAAAACATAATGATTCTGTATTCCTCTATACGATACTGCTTCGAATCTGAATCCAATTCTTCGGCAAGTATTAGATAAAATGATTGCAACACCTTGCTATATATGTAAGATAGTTATTTTAAGAATATATATAAGTTAATTTACGACCATATTCTACATGGATGAAAAGAATTAATGTCATTTATATTTTCAATTTGGATTGAATGATATAAATCGTATATATTAAGGAAAATATCATATGTAAATTATAGTGTATATATATATAAGGATATTTGTAATTCATGATCACTTAAATCCATTGAAATAATTGTTGATCAAAAAAAATATTTTTATTTTGAATTTAAATTCGTTAAAAATTCTTTTTATAAACAAGAATAATTATTATTAAATTTTAGTTTACAATAGACATTGTCTTACCTTTTATTATGAAACTCTTTTATGAATTTCAAACTATGATTAAAACAGATTATCAATTATAAAAAAGTGTTTTATTATGAATTGTGATTTAATCAATAAGCAGGTCATTTATCTCTTCGATTTAGACATGATTCAAGTCAACTATATGCGCTTTCAAGTAGCATTGAAAGTAAAATGTGTGAAATAACTGAAAAATAAAGCGAAAAGAATCAACAAATGGATGTTACGACATTTATATATAAATAAACCCAGAAAATACATATATTTAATAAAAAAAAGCCTTAAAAAGAAAAAAAAAACACTTGAACGAAAAAATAATGAGGAAGACAATAATTAAAAAAAAATAAAACCATGATAAAGAAGGTAAAGACTATATATAATTGATTTAAAATAAAAAAATGGACATTACAGATTTTTGAGACTATACGAAACCCTTGAATATTTATGAATTTCATTAAAAAAAATAAAAGAAATTGATTAATTAGTAGTAGTAGTAGTAGTAGTATCATTTTGATTATTTATAGAAGAAGAGAGAACAGTATTATTCTCTGTAGATATAGAATAAGAAGAAATAGAAGCAAAAGGATCACGTGACACAATTCCAGGAGTTGTATTTTCACGTGATCGTTCTAATTGATCTTCATCCGTCATTTCTTCATTAATAATATTAATATCTTTAATATCATCATGTGATTCGACTTCATTATCATTAGGAATAGAAATAAAATCATTAAGAGGTAAATTAGGATCAGAAATAGCATGATTAATCATATTAATAGGAATAGATTCATTAAGATTTAATGAAATTGATTCTGAATTTATAGTGTTTATATTTATAGGATCGTTATTATGATCTGTACTTGGAGTAATGGGTGTAGTAGGAGTTGTTGTTAACGGATTAGAAGAGGGAGTAGATTCATTTAATGGTATCGAAGGAATAGATATTGATTCACTATTATTATTATTATTATCTGAGATATTATTATTATTATTATTATTATCTGAGATATTATTATTATTATTATTATTATTATTATTATTATTATCTGAGATATTATTATTATTATTATTATTATTATTATTATTATTATTATTATTATTATTATTATTATTATTATTATTATTATCTGAGATATTATTATTATTATTTAGAGAAATAGTAGAATCACTAATTGAATGATTATCTGTATGCTTAGAAGAGATTCCTTGTATTTCATTATTATTATTATTCTGATTATTACTTATACTAGATGATACTATAGTGTGTTTAGGTATATTACAATCAACTTTCACTTTATTATTATTATTATTATTACGATTATTAATTGTTCGTTTAGATAATTTCTTAAATGTTTTACTGGAATCATGATTAAAGAAAGAAATCGAATGATCTAAATTATTATAATAAATATAATTATGATAAGGATTAATAAGTGTATTTGTTTCTAATTCTTCAAATCTCTTTTGTTCTTTTGCTTCAATTTGTTTTCTTAATGTATTATAATCAATTGAATTTGACTTTTCAGAAATCTTTGATTTTTGATCATCTATATTCACATTAATATCATTTGCATCATTTATATTATTACTATTTTGATTATTATTGTTATTAACAGTACCTTTTTGTTTATTAGTATGTTTATTTCCATTAGATTGTTTAGAGAATAAAGATTGACTTATAATAGAAGAAGAAGGAGCCATAGAAGCTTCAGTAGTTGACATTAACGTACTATCTTTAGTCATTGTTAGCATAGAACCAATAGGATTATTATTATTATTATTATTATTATTTGAATTATTATTATTATTATTATCTGTAATATTAATAGAAGAAGTACTATTCAACAGAGTATTATTAGCAAAGTCTTTTGCAGATTGAACTGCTTTTGCTATTTTTATAGTCTTCTGATTCGATACTAGTTTTTTATTATTATTTATATTCTTATTATTTGAATTATTTTTTATAGAATTCTTATTATTATTCTTATTCTTATTATTATTCTTATTTAAATTCGATTTATTAAAGAAATTAGGATCAGTAACAACAGAAGAATTCGATCGTATATTCGTCCATTTCTCCTTTTTATGTAAAATAGTATTATGTTCTAAGGTATTACTAGTAATAGATTCAGTAATATGATGAGGATGAATAGAAGGATTTATAAGATCCACTATATAGAATTATTTATTATGTTTATTATTTTTAATATATATATATATATATATATATATATATATATATATACCATTATCAACTCCAGGAATAGGATACTTTTCAGAATGGAAATATACATTTTCACTATAGTAAGGATTGAATCCTGTTAAAAATGGAATTGAACTCTTTAAGATTTCCTGAAAATAATAAATAAAATAAATAGAATAATAATAGTTATATATATATATATATATATATAATACTTGTAAAACTCTAAGATAACCATAAGAAATATTAATTGTTTCTTTTTTAGTAGAAGAACATATGGAAAGAGTATACACTATATGAAAATATAGATAATAATAATAATAATAATAATAATAATAATAATAATAATAAAGATGATAATAATAATAATAATAATAATAATAATACTAATAATACTATATTATACCTGGATCTTTATATTCTTTAGAATAATATCCTCTGAACATCAAGGATTCTCTTCGTTTTGTATCTTTACAATAATTTCGAATTATAACTCCCATCTATATATATATATATTAATAATATATATATACAGGTGATTTTGTTTCAATGGATAATAATAAAAATCCAATTTGTTCAATAGATAAAACAGCTCTCTATATAATATATATATATAAATATATATATATCTATAAATATAAATAAATAAAATGTATAAAAATAAAATTATACAAGTGTTTCTTCTTGTATCTTTGATGTTTCATTTTCTCGAGTAAAAGAAAAATATAAACCACCCTAAAAAAAATAATAATAAATAATAAATAATAAAAATAATAAAAAAAAAAATACATCTCTTCTCTTTGAATAATAACTTTTGTTATTTATCGTTGGATTATTATATAAAGAGAAAACAGGGAACAAATGCTTAACCTATATAGAATAGAAATTAATAAGAAATACGGTTTAAATCAACATACGCAAAGAGTATTGTTTGTATACTGATCATACATTCTAAAATGTGAGACGAACTGTGGTTTAGATGCTCCACTTGAAGGTACATAGGCTATACAACAATACAAATAATGAAGTTTAAATAAAATACTTATAAAACGACACATCGGTTTTGACTTAGTAAGGATTTGGACAGAACGAAGCATTTTTACCAAAGTTCTCTATATCTATAATCAAACAAATATAAGAAAATACCACTTAAAATATAAAGAATCGATAAAATAATGAAAAGAAAGGAAACACTGATTTCACAAAATGAGAAATTGGGGAAAATTATTATTTCCTAGGGAATATTTTAAAATAATTATGATTCCTCATTTCATTTTTTTATTATATTATATCAGTTGTTTTTATTGATAGAATATAATTATTTTATGGTTAGAATTTATAGATATGATGAATAGATTATATTTTTTGTTCTTTTTTGTAAAAAAAGATTATAAATTTGATTTGATGTGATACTATAGTAAGTAATATCTCTTCTTGAGCTTCGTTTTAGTTGTAGAATTGTTTAGAAAATATAATAAAAAAAAGAAATATATTAAAACTATCGGTGAATTATAACGTGATTTCATCTATTGTCAAAATAACAACGTTTTATTATTGAAATAACAAACTATTAATAGTATAATACTTTTGAGAAGCAAAAATAAACAAGAAAAGCAATTTAATTCTATTAAGAATAAAGTTAAATTGGCTCATAAGTAATTGAGTCTAGATATGAAGGAATAGGAGAAACAGAAGTTACTGGATTTGTTCTAGAGATGAATTGAAGAGCTCGTATTGTATATCTAAAATTATTAATCTATATCAATAATAATATATAGATTACCTCTTTCCTTTTAGCTCTAGTCCATATAATGTCCATTGAAAATCAGACCTATATAATATATTGTATAATTCTATTTATATATATATATTGTTTATGATTTTATTTTTAATTCTATTTATAAATGATTTAAAATGTATATATATATATATAATTTTTTATAAATCAATCTATAATTATCTATATTATATACCAACATAAATTATTAATAGTTTTCTCATAATAGGATTCTGGTAATGGGATCTATATAATAATAAATATATATATATATATAATAATAATAAATATGTATATAATAATAATAATAATAATAATAATAATAATAATAATAATAATAATAATAATAATAATAATAATAATAATAATAATAATAATAATAATAATAATAATAATAATAATAATAATAAATATAATAATAATAAATATAATAATAATAATAATAAAATATAACATTTACAACTGTTTTCAATTCAATTGGATGTAAATGTGAGTATTTATCTTTTATTTGAGAAATTTTAAATGCTTTTCTAGGAATATAATCAGGATGATCTTTGGGTAATCTACAGATTTCATATCTATATAAAATATATATTTTTAATTAATACTATTTATTATTATTATTTACCTGTGATGTATGGTATCAAAATAAATAACATCACTTTTTAAACGATAACTTGTCCACTAAAAACATTCATCTATTATATTCATTTACAAATATATTTATATACTTTATCCTTTTTAAAACCTCTATCTATCACTTGAAATAGATTATATTTTGGAAGCAACTATATACATTATTAATTCATTAATTATTCAAAAAAAAATGAAAAACAATCATATAAACTTATTTTAAACAAACAATAAAAACTTACATGATTTGATAAATTAAAGCAGAATAAATGAGGCTTTATTTTATTATTCTTTTGATGTCCATTACCTATATAAATAATACGTTTTTATTTATAACGAATATATATATATAGTTATAACTTTTATGAATTTGAGGATTTTCAGAGAGTTTCTGGTTATTAATACTTATTGTATTCATATATTGGGATTGAAGAGTTGATGACGTATGATGTAAAATAGGATGAAGTCCAGAGAATAATAATTCCTTTTTAGGATTATATGACGGATTCTTATTTGAGCTTATAGTTTTTGATAATCGGAATGGTTGAGTCTTCTTTCGCAGTAATTTTATATTATTAGAATATGAAGAAGCAACAGTCTTTATAGATTTCATTTAATTTATTGATTTCATTCAAAAATTGAAAACAGAATATTTGAAGAAACACGATATATAATTGGTAATGTTGTTTAACCTCCATAACTCAATAATAATTGCTAATTACGTTTCGTGTAGTTTTATATATTCGATTATTCTATATAATAATGATAAGTATCTATATTCTTACAAACACGCAATGCAACTACTTTTCGCTTTGTTTCAATTTTCAAAACAATTTAATAAACGTGATTTCTGTATATTTGTTATATATATACCAGCATCAATAAAAAAGATACTTGAAATAATAAATATTCTTGAACATTTTTGAAAAATAACAAAATATTCTTAATTCTGAATACAAAAGTCTCAATATTGATTTGTAACTATTTCTTAAGCATTTTCAAAGTATTTTAATATAAATAGAAATGAAAACTAGGCATAAAAGAATCATTTACATACTTAGTATATACATTATGTCCATTTTCTGACATTTATACTAATTCTCTTATCATATAATAAACATTTAATACATAATTACCAGATGAATGAAAAATGAATCACGTTATCATGAATAAATTCATGATATTATTATTCTAAATTTGCTTGAACAGGATTTCAATATGATGAAATATATAGTTCTTGCTAGATATTGAGAATCAAGTTAGTAATCCATGATAAAAATCAGATTTAAAATAAAAACGCCAAAACCGTGAAAATTATTGATTAGCAAACCCATTATTCAAACATTTCCATAACCATAATACATTTTTGTTTCTTTTGATAATTGAGTCATTATAAAGTTAATTAAATATGTCTATGATATTTAGAAGTGTTTTAAAGCTTCAACTAGGTATTTTATCAAAAATTATTCAATATTCATAGAATTATTTTAGTAGGAAAGCGTTTCATTACTGAAGCTTCTGTAAATGCTGCTAAGCCTACAACATCTAAAGTTGAGGCTGCTGCTACTAAAACAGTTGATGCTTCAAAAACAGTTATTCAAGAAGTTACAAAAATAAAAGAAAAGGTTTCCTATGGTAAACTCTTCAAATCATTCTTATTTGGTTCTTCACTTGCTATTTTAGCTTGTGGTATGTATGGAATAAGTCAAATGAATACTTCTACAAAGACTCTTGTTGAATCTTGCGATAAATTGAAAACTGACTATGTGACAAAGATGCAACAAATGAAACAACGATTAGCAAACTTATAAACTTATTTATCTCATCTTCAGCTATTATTAATTATATGAAATCATTTTTATATATGACTTTTGTTCATTATTATATGAAAGGAATATCTATAATGATGAATATTTATATATATATATATATTATTTAGATTTTTCATTAGTTGTTTTGTTTTAAATACATAAGATAAAACAAGATTCATGATAAAGAAAACAATATATAAATTAATGTAAACTAATTCATATATGCAATGAAGCTAATTCTATATTATTTGCATATTGATTTGTTAATAAAGTAGCAGTTGATTCTTCTTCATTTTTAGGACTTTTCACTTTTATCTAGAGGTAAAAAGAATAATTTATATATAAAGAAATATAAAATTTATATATAAAAAAATATAAAATTTATATATAAAGAAATATAAAATTTATATATAAAAAAATATAAAATTTCTATATAAAAAAATATAAAATTTATATACTAAGAAATATAAAATTTATATATAAAGAAATATAAAATATATATCTAAAGAAATATAAAATTTATATATAAAGAAATAAAAAACTTATATATAAAGAAATATAATATATATATATATATAAAATAAAAATTTATATATAAAGAAATAAAAAATTTATATATAAAAAATATAAAATATATATAAAAAATAAAAAATTTATATATAAAGAAATATAATATTTAAAAAACTATTAATAAACTATACTTGGCGTATTCTACAATCTGTTCCATTTTCAAAACGTTCTATTATATGTATTTCAAGATAGAATGCTTTTGGATACTTATTATCATGAATTAAAGGTAGCTAAAATTATTTAAATATAAAAAAAAATGCAATAATCATAATAAAATAGAAACATATTTAAAATAATAACTTTATAAATAATATATATATATAAATACAGAAACCCATCCATCAAAGGAATCAATTACATATTCTTCATATTCTTTAATAGTATCTAATACATCTCCAAGATAGATAGATACTTTTGATGGTGTATAACTTTCATCATTTGTTATGTTGATTAATAGTTGAATTTCACTTATACAAACACGATTATAGAACTATATTAAATAAATTATATATTAAAAATGTATAATCATATAAAATAATATAGAAAATACTTGACAACGAATGAAATGGTTCTCATCTCCTGAAGACTGCCAGAATGTTTCATCCTAAATTATCATATATTATAATGTATAAAATATATAATCTAAAGGATATAATAATAATGCATACATCGTCATCAAATAAATTTCTAATTCCACAATCTTGCTTACATGTTGATACAGACCAAAATCCATTGTCTGTTATATCCATCACTTTTTATTTAAATGATTCAATAAAGCAAAAGTTGAAGATTGTTGGTAATAAACATCGATAAAAATATTTTTTTGCTGTTTTTTATTTTTATCTGCCATTAAATTTATTTTTAACATCGTTTTACAAAAGGAATATATTTATTCATTTTTATAATAATTTGATATATATATTGAAATGGAAAAAGTGATTAAAAAGGATGATAATGGTATAGTCAATGAGAAGAAGCGTTCTAAAAAGTTGAAAAAGAAGAAGCTGGAGAAAGAAAAGATGAATATGATGTTATCCTTTGAGACTAATGATGATTCGGAAGAACAGAATCAGATACCCATGATTAAAAAGCCAAAGAAGAGTATTCTAGCAGATGGAATGAATCATATTGAATATAAATCACATATGAATGATACCAATTTTTTTTCTACTTCAACTTTGATAACCCAAAAGAACGAAATACCTTCTGAAGATATTAGTATTGTTAAGAAGTCACCAATATTAAGTAAAATCGATGGAAATAGCGATGAAGAAAAGCTAAAGCAACGAAAAGAGAGATTTATGAAAGAAACTCAAAAAGAAAAATCTTATCAAGAGTCTTTATTTCAAACATCTATAACATTATATCCAAATAATACAAAGAAGGCTACTGATATAAATTCAATTGTAGGTACATGTACTATTATAGAAAAACCATTTTTAAGATTAATAACAAAACCAGATCCTTCAAAAATACGACCTTTACCTGTATTGAAATTAGCCTTAAAACATATTATGAAAAATTGGAGAGACAATGAAAACTATGAGTATTTATAGATATTTATAATTATTCATGTTCATTATATATTATAAACTATTTTTAATATATGTATATATATTTATTATATATAGATATGTATTAAGTCAATTAAAATCAATTAGACAAGATTTAACAGTTCAAAATATTCAAAATAAGTATATTATAGTTGTTCTTTTTATATATTATAGTTATTCTTATTATATATTATATATTATATATTATATATTATATATTATATATTATATATTATATATTATATATTATATATTATATATTATATATTATATATTATATATTATATATTATATATTATATATTATATATTATATATTATATATTATATATTATATATTATATATTATATATTATATATTATATATTATATATTATATATTATATATTATATATTATATATTATATATTATATATTATATATTATATATTATATATTATATATTATATATTATATATTATATATTATATATTATATATTATATATTATATATTATAGCTATACTTATTATGTATAGATTCACAGTATATGTATATCAAACACACGCACGAATTGCTCTTGAAAAACAAGATTTAAAAGAATTTCAACAATGTTTAATTAGTTTACGTCAATTATATGATCTTGGTATCCCTGGAGATACTGTTGAATTTTATTCTTATCAATTATTATTAGATTTAATTCAAGTATTCTTCATTTTATTAATAGAGTTATTAAAAGAAATATCTAATTCTATTTTTTTAAGAATAAATATTTGATAATTTTTATTATATATAGAATAATACAATAGCTATTAATTCTTTTCTTCAACAATATATATATCTTATTCATGAACCTTGTATTCAACACTCAATTTCTGTATATATATTAATAATAATAATAAAATTATTATTATTATTCAATAGGTTATTAAAAGTATATATACGACAAATTCAGAACAATTCTGGATTTTATATACACATTCTCCAAATATGTCCAAGTATACTTATTATACTATTTATTATACTTATTATACTATTTATTATTCTTATTCTTATTACATTTATTATTATTATTACATTTATTATTTATTATATATAGTTATTTAATAGATAATTTGATTCCTAAATTTAGAAGAACATTATTAAAATCAATTTTATTAACGTATTTACCAACTCTTTCTTTTGATTATATACAAGTATATATATATATAAATTTAAATAAAAAAAATATATTCTATATATATAGTCTATTTTGGGTTTTTCTTCACGAGAAGATCTTTTTGATTATTTATCAAATTATAAATTTATCTATAATCATGATTCTGACTCTTTAGACATGAAAACAAATCGATCTTTGTATAATTCAATCTAAAAAGCATTAAAATAACTTTATATATTATCATTGTTTGTAAATATATATATATTTAACATATAGATATATTTTTAAATATCTATATTAGTTTAAATAAACTATGAAACAACGAGTTTTACAATCAAGCACGAAATAATCCTTTTTAATTTTATTTATACAAATACTACAGTTATTTAAAAATCAAATAGTCACTTTATAACAAGAAAGAAACACATTTCCCAAAAGTAATTTAAAAAAAAAAATTTATCTTCAGATTTCAATTATATAGAGTTGAACAACATGTTCAACGAATAAATAAACAAAAAATAATAATGAAAGTGACGAAAATGAATATATAAAAAATAATATTTTATAAAAATGAAAACAACATTGTACATTCTGATTTGAATATTTCCATGATTATTCTAAAATAGTAAAGGAAAATTCATATTTAATTAAAAGAAATCCTCACCGTTTTTATTTTCTGTCGAACTATTCTTATACTCATATTCAAATCTATATTGCTCATTCTAAATTAAATAAGCCAAAGTGTTTATAAAAATATAAATGTGTATCAAGAGCATTATTATTCTCGCTTTTTTCTGTCTTGGTTGTATATCTTGTGCAAACATTTGTTTTTTATATTATTTATATAGTATCCATACGATGTGGAGAAAAACTATATGAAACTACTATTATAAAGCAATATGCTTCTTCCTATAAAAATGAAAAATTTATTACACAATGTACAAAAGGCATACAGTTTGATGATATTATCGTCGATCCACCTTCTACGCCAACAACATATAAATATGATATGTGTACAGATTTATTTGGCTATTTCAGTTCACTTTATTCTCTGTATATTATTGATATATAGTTGTAGATATATTATTTTAAATAATAAATTACTATGAGTAAATTATATAGGAATGGAAAAACATGGGGAGATGGTCAATTATCATCAAAACTTTATTTTACTATAAATGGATATGAAATGTTTAGTGATATATATAGAGACAATAGTACTGACGCCGGCAATTCTCGATTAGTATTACAAGGTATAATAATTATTATATTTCTTTTATATATGTATATTTTTTTCATGTATTTTTACATTTTTATATACAATAATTTAATAATATTTTTTTTTTATATAATAATAATTCTATACTATATCTAGTACCTAACTTAATGACATCAAGTTCAGATATTTATTATTCATTATTAGGTCAAAGCTCTTCTGATTGGATATTACCATCTTATGTTTATATTCATTGGCCAAAAGATATGTTATTGAATATAAATAATAAGAGTAAACGTGTAGTAACAACATATTATAGATTAAAAACAAATGATAATTCTAGAATGATTCATATATTATTATTTAATATATTAACTAATAATGGATTTATAATTTATGTTAATGGAAAGGAATTATTTCGATATAATTTACCAAAGTAAGTTATAGCTATATATTAATTTGTTTTTATTTATATTATTTTTATTTATTATTATGTTTTTATTTATTATTATGTTTTTATTTATTATGTTTATATTTATTATTATGTTTATATTTATTATTATTATTATTATATATATATAGGAATAATGTGAATTCATTAACTCTTCCTCTACATTATCCTACTAAAGAAATACAAAATATACAGTATATATTATTATTAATATATTTATTATATTTATTATATTTATTAATATTATTATTTTTATTATTATATTTAGAATTCCTGTCTCTAATTTTTATACATATTATAAAATGGAATCCAATATTGCTTTTGAAGTTCATAGATATGTAAATACTACAGACATGACTCCTTATTTTATGGGTTCATTAACATCATCTGATCGTAAAGATAACTGTATATATATATATATATATTGTAGTTATTACATTTATTATTATTATACTTAAATTATATTCATAATCTATTATTAATAATATATTTATATATATATATATATAGCATGTCTCTATTTATTCTTTATTTCTGGTACTTCAAAGTGTACAGTTTATTATAAACAAAATAATGTATATAATATGAATACAAAGAATAATAATAATACTTCATCTTCTACTACTAATGAATATATTATTCCTTCAAAACATTTTCTAAAAGGAGAGACTAGTCAAAATAAACAATTTATAAATAATAATATTATTAATAATACAAATAATGTTCTTAAAGAACAAGTTATTAATGGATCTGTTTTATATGATTTCGATTTTAATACTTATTTATATCTTGAAAATATCGAATATGTTGAGTTTGTTTATACATATGATCAGTTTAAGTATATTTTTTTATTTATTGTTTATATTATATTATAAACTATTATATTATATTATATATAGATATAAAGTATTTAATCAATATACAGCTTTCTTTTATCCTCCACAACATTATAATGACACTAATAATAATAATATATATAATAATGATAATAATACAAATGTTGATATAAATTATTTATATTCATTTCCTTCTTCTATTATTCTTTCTGGATTAAGTTATAAAACAAGTATATAAAAAGTTTATATAATATTTAGTTATAAAATTATAATAATATTATAATATATATATAGATTCATGGGAAATATTAGATATTCATCATATGCTGAAATGGCCTGAAAACGGTGAAGAAAGTGTCACTTTAAATAGTATAGACGATTTATTTTTATCTATCAAATTTACAATATGTATATATATTATTATTATTATTATTATTATTATTTATTTATAATTTTGAATATTTATTTTCTTTGCTTTTTAATATGAATAATGTGTTATTATTATATAATAAATATAAATAAATATATATATATATATATAGATTCAAATACAAATACATCTTCCCTCTATATAAATGATATTACATTTTCTTATTGTAATAGACAACCTCTTTCTACTATTTCGTCATTATTATATGCTTCGAATATATATACAGGAACTATATATGGTTCTATTATTGATATTCAACCAATATCTAGTGGCTATATGAATTATACTATTTCTCCTTCTCTTCCTGATTTCTTAATATTTGATCATTTTTCTGGATCGATTAAAGGTCAACCTTTACAAGTAATAAATGGTATATATATATATTATTATAATTATTATTATTATTATTATACTTTTTTATTTATATATATATATATATTATATTTATATATATAGAAACCTATGTTATTAGTGCTATTCAAGTAAATTCTGTTATTAAAAGTAGCTTCAATATGTCTTTATTGTATACAGGTATATATAATAATATTATTATTATTATTATCTGAGATATTATTATTATCTGAGATATTATTATTATCTGAGATATTATTATTATTATTATTATTATTATTATTATTATTATTATTATTATTATTATTATTATTATTATTATTATTATTATTATTATTATTATTATTATTATTATTCATATGCAAACTATTTATTTAATAAAAATATTATTATTATTCTTATTCCTATATATATATTCTATTGTTTAGATTGTGATCTAGATTTAAATGTGATTCTATATATAATTCCATATTATATGACATCAAATGATATATATTATTTTTATGATGGTCAAAAACCATTATATTATTATGATAATATCCCAACAACTTCATATTATCGATGTTTACCATCAAAAGAATTAACATTCGTATTAGACAGAAAGAAAAATAATAAGAATAATAATTCTACAGATAATAATATAAAAGATAATACAATTCGTTATGATAATGCGTGGACACAAGGTGCATTTATTGATATATTCTTATATAAAGATGATGAGTATTATCCTTATTTTCGTATATCTCATCGTGAAAATGAAAAGAAAACTTATAAATTTAATAATTATCAATATGATAAACAAAAAGAATTTAAACTTAAATTTACAGATGATATAAATTATGATATAGATTGGTATTCTACAACTTATAATGATTCTAATTGGCTTGATTTATATTCATTGGACACAATTCATTTAAATAATAATAAAAATAATGATGTTAATAATGATAATAATTATTATTATTATGATAATAATAATAATTATGATAATTATGATAATAATGATAATAATTATTGGTATTACCGTATTCATGTACCTATAAAAACATTAAATGATTATTCTTCTGTAGATATACGTTTTTTATCTCCTAATAATTATTCTATATATATTAATAATTATTTATTAGATGAAAATCAACCACAAAATAAATGGAAAACTATAGATAGCATAGATCGATATGATTCTTTTCCTCCAGATTATATTATACATAATAATCATAAACATATATATAATCCAATTGAAAGTGAAAATGCATCTGGTTTTTATTGGATAACTTATAGTATATCTACTAAACATTTTATTATTGGTAATAATACTATTTCTATTCGTATATTAAATTCAAATAATAATAATAATAATAATACAAATAATGTTAATAATCCTTCTTTATTTAAATTTTATATTCATTTTACTTATTTATCTTCCTATTTTATGAAACCTTATAAATTTTTATTTGATTCTTCTGGAAGTTCAAGAGAAGCAAATAATGCTGTTGATTATAATTATACTACTTCAACTAAATTTTTATTATATTTAGGTGGATCACCTTATATATTATTAGAAAATCCTCCAAATATTTATATGAATATTAATAAATATTGTATGGTTTCAAGTACTATGAATTATGGTTTAGATCCATTTACTTGGTCAATTGATGAATATGATCCTAAAACAACAAAATTTAATAAAATATATAGTATAAATGGTACTTATTTTACAAATAGACATGAAAAACGATGTTTTTATTTTAATTCTAATGATAAATTATTTAATTATATGCATATAACATTAAATAATCGATTTTATATAGCATCAATACATAATTATATAGCTATATCACAAATATCTTATTATTATGAAACTATTCATTATTCAACACTACCTGTTATTAGTCAACCAATTACTTCTTTTACTTCTTATGTTGGTGAACCATTTCCATTATTAAATAAAAATAGTGATTATTTTTCTTATTATACTATTCAACCATCATTACATAGTGGATTATATTTTGATAATTATACTGGTATTATATATGGTATTCCAGAAATACCAATTAGTTTTAGTATTGTTACTATTACTGGTTTTTTAATAACTGGTGAATCTTCTTCTATTAATATAAATTATCGAATAAATGAATGTTCTGGTAATTATCGTTCTATTATTAGTATTGATTTTAAAAATATGAAACAGACTACAACTTATGGATTTATATTAAAATCTAATGATATTATTTATATAGAACAATATAATTTATTAAATACTGATTTTAAAACATTTAATTATTGTATTGAAAAGAATATATTTGAAATTGAATTAATGGATGTATTTAAACAAGGTTGGGAAAATGGTCAATTATTTTTATCATTAATAAATAATTATACATTATATATTGGATCTATGACTAAAACAGATAATTCATTATCTTATTCATTTAATAGTTTTTATAGTATACCTCCAAAAATACATACATGGAATGTATGTTATGAATGTATAAATATTACATCTTCTTGGACAATAGGTATGCAACAATCAAAAGAATGGATTCAACAAATAGCTTCTTCTTTCATTTATTCTAATTATAATATTATATATTATCAATCAATAATAGATATAGATAATATTAATCGTTATTCATCATTAACTTTCACATTTAAAACACAATATGGATTTATTGCTTATTTAAATGGCTTTGAAATTTATCGTTTTAATTTAAAAGAATCAAAAATATTGTCTTCTTCTTCTTCTTCTTCTTCTTCTAATAATAATAATAATAATAATAAAGATTTATTATCATGTATAACTATCTATGATAAACCTCAAACAATTCGTACATCTATCTATGTATTTAATTATTATGTATATACTGATGAAAATATTCTGTCTATAAAATTATATCAAAATTATAATAATAATAATAACTATTTACCCCTAGAATGTTCTGTATATATAAATTTAAATGATTCTTTGGTATTTAATCGTGAATATATAATATCATATAAAGATGATATTAATAATATAAATAATTTATTTGATAATAATAAAAATAGTATATATAGATCTCAAACACAATGTAATAATACATATATATATTATTCATTTGATAATTTTACTGATAATATTATTACTTCATATTCATTAATTAATGCAGATATATGTAATAATTATTCTCCTTCTTCTATTTCTTTCTATGGATCTTATGATAATAGTACATGGATATTATTACATAATAGTAATAATATTATATTTACAGATCCATTTCAAGAAATTAATTTTGAATTTCATAATACTATTTCTTATCCTTATTATTTATTCTATATATATGATTGTTCAAATATACCATTTGAAATAGATCAAAATCAATATTGTAAAGAAATAAAAGAACCTTATTATGTTTTTCAATTAGCTGATATTCATTTATATACTAAAAGTTATCCATTTCGTTGTTATTCTTTATCTACTTTAGAAGAAGGTTATACTATAGGATTAATAAATAATTATTTATATAAACCATGTCCTCAATATTATGATGGGGTATATAGAAGATATTGTTCACATATCGGTTTTATTTCATCAGAAGAAAATTTATGTATACCTGCTATACCAAAATTAATTAATTATGAATCTACTAATTATTCTATATGTCCTTTTATATATATATCAATAACTCCTGAAATAGAAGCTGCAGAAGTTAATTGTTCCATCTTTTTATCAAATTCTTCTATACCAAATTCTTCTTCGAATTCTTCTTCGAATTCTTCTTCGAATTCTATCTTTTTACCTCAATTACTTTCTTTTAATATATATACAGGTACTATCTCTGGTTTTATATTCTTTCCTTTATATAATAATAATGAATATATTGTTTCTTGTCAAAATAATCGTGGAACTATATCAACTATAATTTCATTAAAAACAAATGTATTTCATCGTATGTTAACTTATTCTATCTTTTGTATATTAATTTTAATTATTCTATGTATTATACTATATACAACAAAAAAAAGAGATAAACACCAATATAAAAAGAAAACTATTATGAAATCATTATTAGAAGAAGAAGAAGAAGATAATTATTTATATGAAGATAATCATATAGATACAAAACCTTTATTATCAAATACTCAATCAAACTCTTCATCTATATTAAAATCTATTCAACAATCGTTTACTAAATATATACATATTTTTTCTAAAAAACCATTACATTTTAAAGATAGTCCTTCGGTAAGAGTTCGAAAAGTAGATAATAAACTAGTTACTGAAATTGAATTTAATGTTATATCTAAAAATAATACTCTAGAATCTATATATCCGAATGAAATTGTTAATAATAATAATAATATAGTTAATAATGTCATTCATAGTAATAATAATAATAAAAAACGGGATCATATATATAGTTCACGTCGTAATAATAATATTAATTCTTCTCTTCCTAAACCATCTTGTTATTCTTCTGTTTTTGAATCTGAATTATAAATATATATATATATATATATATATATATATATATACTTTTTTGAATATCATTTTTTTGTTTTGTTTTCTAAATATTAACAAATTTTTTGCTTCTACTCTTTATATATATATATATATTTTCATTTATTTATTTTTTTTAATAACAATATATTTTTTTCTATCTTATAGTTTGTTATATATTTATATTATTTTTATTTTGTTTTTCTTCATAAATAGATATAGTTTATAGAATACATGATTCTATCAAATAATCTATTTCAATTTCTATTATTTAAAAATTACATATTATGTATATCAATATGTTTCTATATTCTTTTTCTTTTTTTCTATTTTTTAATATCTATAATATATATACATTTTTGTATTTTATTTTAATTTCTATTCATACAAATGAATTTATTATATATATATATATATATATATATATATATATATATATATATTCCTTAGATAGCATTTTTTTTTCAGTATATACACTGATTTCAATTTATATTTTTTTAATAAAGTTTTTTTATATCTTATTTTTACTTTTTTTTATTCTAATTTTTGTTTTATTCATTTATACTAGATAATATATATATATACATTATTATTTCTACAAATTCATATACATTTTTTCTTGTAATTATAATTCACATTTTTTAAAATTATTTTATTACACATTTATTATTATTCGATTCTATTTTAAAATCAGTTTCCATAAAATCATGATTATCTTATTAGTAATTTCATTATTTTTTTGTTTATATATATCTAATAACAAAATATATTCAAATGCACTAACGAACTGTAATATTTATAAACTTTAGATTTTAGAATAAAATAAATTATATAAAGTAACTAAAAGAAATTTTAGATTGAAATTATATAAATAAGAATAAATAAATAATATACATACTTATTGAAACTGCACAAATAAATATATATATTATATATTATTGATATATTTAAATTTAATAAGAATCTATAAATAGAAAAAATATATTTAATTAAAATAAAAATTAATTAACAAGAATTTATATAATGAAATTTTAAAAAAGTTATATGTATATGAATGTAAAATAATTATATATATATATAAATTATTCAATTTCATTAAGTGAATCATTCAAGTCATTCAACATGCTTTCTACGTCACCACAAAGAGGTAATTTTAATAAATTACGAGTCATATATATATAATCAAATTTCATTTCTGACTTCTTTATACCTATAAGAAGATATACATATAATATATATATTAATATATATATATATATATATAATATATAATATATATATACAGAAATAAGGAACATTTTCACAGCAAAGATCTTCTACTTCAGCGATAGCGTCCAAGAAATCAGAATCATCATCATCAGAATAAGTAAATAATTTATTATCTTTTAATATTAAACGGAAATATTTATCAAGATTTTCATTATAATACATTTCTTGTTGAGATTCTATATAATAAAGATAATAATAATAATAATAATAATTTTGTTAATAATAATAATAATAATAATAATAATAATAATAATAATATTTCAGATAATAATAATAATAATCAAATATATATACCCATAACATTAAGAGAATAAATAATATAAGCAGCAGGATAAAAATATTGAGGAACATAAATAGAGGGATCTGAAGGTTTATGTTCTTGAACATTAAGAACAGTATCCATAATAACATGTGTTATTGAAGGGGTTTGAAGTTGACTATGAATTGATGCTATATATATATATTTATAATAATAATAATTATAATAATAATAATAGATAATAATAATAATAATAATAATAATAATAATAAAATATATTATACTATCAATAAGTATAGCTTTAATAAAAATAAGGAATTGTGAATAATATTCAAATTCGAAAGGAGCAGATTGTAATCGAGTATAAAGAGCGGTTATTAATTCTGCACAAACAGATGTATATATAATAAACTTTTCATCTATATATAAAAAAAGAATAATTAACATATTTATATATAATATATATTTAATAAAGCTATTTAATAAAAAAATATTTATAATAAACTATATTTATATATATATATACATACTTTCAATACAATTATCCTTAATAGTATTCATAATTTTAAGTGAATCGACAAGAGGAGTACTTTGACTTTGTATATATTGATATACTACTACTGGATCTATATATATTAATAAAATAATAAAATAATAATAATAGAATAATAATAATAATATTAATATAATAATAAAATAATATTAATATAATAATAAAATAAAATAATAATAAAATAATAATAAAATAATAATAAAAAAAATAATAATAATAAAACATATATACCTTGTTCTTTAATATGATTACAAATATCTAATGTTCTTGATAAATCTTTTTCTAAATTAACTTGTATTTCAGGAATAATTTTCTTTTCAACAGTAGGTATATTAATATATTTAACTTCTTCAACATCAGGTAGGGGTGCTAATGGTTCTATTTCAGTTAAAGCAACAGGTTTATATTCTATTACTGGTTCTATAACTACAGGTTGTTGAGGAATAGGTTTTGATTCAACAGGAGCAGGTATATACGGTTGTATATCTATATTAATATCATTTAAATCTATTGCATTCTCTAAATTAATATCATTTAAATCTATTTCATTCTTTTCTAATTTCTTTCTTTCTTCTTCTTCTTTTTCTTCTCTTTCTTTTCGTTCACGTGCTAAACGTTCTTCTTCTGTTTCAAAATCTAATGGTACCATCAATTCTTCACCATTTATTGTTACAACTTTAAATTTACCTTCTTGTTCAGCTTTTTCTTTTTCTCTTTGTATTCTATCATTTTCTATATCTTGTTTATATTTATCTACAACTTCTTTTGTATTCTTTAATACAGCTAATGTAAAATCTTTATTTCGATCACTTTGTAAAGTTTGTGAAATAGTCACAGGATCCTCAGCAGTATTATCTACTTCATATATTACTTCTACTTTATCCTTTTGAGCTAACTATAGATGTGTTGTTATTATTATTATATTATTATTATTATTATTATTATTATTATTATTATTATTATTATTATTATTATTATTATTATTATTATTATTATTATTATTATTATTATTATTATTATTATTATTATTATTATTATTATTATTATTATTATTATTATTATTATTATTATTATTATTATTATTATTATTATTATTATTATTATTATTATTATTATTATTATTATTATTATTATTATTATTATTATTATTATTATTATTATTATTATTATTATTATTATTATTATTATTATTATTATTATTATTATTATTATATTTATTATTATTATTATTATTATTATTATTATTATTATTATTATTATTATTATTATTATTATTATTATTATTATTATTATTATTATTATTATTATTATTATTATATATACTTCAACTTTAATACGAACATTATCTTCTTGTATATATTTCGATATCAATTCATCCTTATTCATCTCCTGATCATTTATATAGAGATTTATTAAAGTCTTTGTAGGCCAAAGATATTGAAGATTAGAAACTTTAATATCTCCAGGAATATAAAGGGATTGTGTATCTTTCTTCGTATCTCCTAAGATAAACTTAACGTAATGTAACTTTTCTTCAGAGTTATCGATAGAGTTATTCACGTAATCCATAGGGAAAGGAAGAACAGAATCTATATATTATTATTATATTTATTATTATATTTATTATTATTATTATATTTATTATTATATTTATTATTATTATTATATTTATTATTATATTTATTATTATTATTATTATTATTATTAATATATACAGTATTGACCAATTTGAGTTTCGTTAATAACTTGTGTACTATATGCATATTCACCAGGATTACTTAATTTATCAGGTGTATCAAAATAATCAAACATTTTCAGCATCTTTTCAGCTTGGAATTTATCAGTATCTTCATAAGATGTCATTTGAGATTTGATATTATTAACAAGAACATGAGAAATTGCGATATATTGAGAAGCAAAAAGATCAGCACATCCAGGATAATCATAAAATAAAATGAATGAGAAAAGAAGTTCTCTACAATTATAAAGAGGAGTATAATTATTAGTTATATAATCAAATAATGTATTAATATAACCGCGGGACTGGAATGAATCACGAAGTGTAGGTTGAGAATACACAAGATTATTAATCACAGTAATAGTATTACACATAATCACGTGATCTTCTTTATAGTTTATAGAGCTAAATGCAAGATTCACAATATCATTATAATATACCGATATAATTGTACATATATCTTTATTAGTAAGTAGATTAGCAACAGTAGCTAAAACAAAAGGTAATAATTCTTTTGAAATAGGAGAAGTAATAACCGATAGAATACTATTTAATAACTCCTTCTTCTTACCAATAGCAGATACAATAGAAGCTATATATAGATAGATAATAATATATATATAATCAATATTAAAAATAATATATATATAATCAATATTGAAAATAATATATATATATATATACCATCTCTAGTAATCATAGCTAAACATTTATATAAATGTATATAAATATCTTCTGAAGGATCTCTATAGATACCAAATAAACTCATAAAAGTATCAGGAATAGTATATATATATTTTGAAGCTTCTATATAAAAGTATAATAATAATAATTATAATAATAATTAAATATATATATATATATACCTGATTGATCTTTGAATGTTAAACCTAATAATTGAAGATATAATTTTGTAATTTCAAGATTTTTAAAATGAGTACGTATCTTATTATTAATAGTACCAAATAATTGGATGAAATCATCATAAAATATAACAGAATATTCTATAGATAAGTATTATAAGTATAATAATAATAATAATAATAATAGACATAATAAAATTAATAAACATAATATATATATATATATATATATATACCCATAGTAACAAAGTTGGTAAGAGCAAGAAGAAGAGGTAATATAATATCTTCTTCATTAGTTTGATATAAGGTATCTTCTATTTTACGTAAAGCAGGGCTATCCAATATAAATAAAGTAATTGACTCTATATATAATTATATTATGTTTATTATTATATTAATAAAATAATAAATATATAATAAAAAGAAAACTCTTAAAATCTTTAAAAAAATGAAAAAAAAAATTAAATTTATAATATATATATATATACTATCACTAAAGAAATGGCTAAGTGTATAAGAAGCTAAAGTAACAAGAGTAACATCTTCATATATATATTTTGACATAGTATCTGTCATCATACGTAAATATTTCTCTTGAATTAATTCATTCAAATGAAATACATTCTCAGGAGACACTAAAGGATCTATATATATATATATATATAATAATAATAATAATTAATAATAATATTAGAATAATAAAAGTATAAAAAAGAATATTTAATAATTAATAATAAAAGAATAATTTATAATATAAGAATAAATAAGAATATAAGAATAAATAATAATAATAAAAATATAATTAATAATAATAATAAAATATACCAGTATATAATAATTCTGTAATAAATAAAATTAATATTTTTAATACTTGTTTTCCTTCAGGAAGAGAAGTATTCTTATATTTATTATATAAGTAATTTAATTGAGCAGGAAGTGTATTTTCATTTACATCTTGAGCTGTTTCTAATTCGGGTATCAAATCAGGCTCTATAATATATATATATATAATAATTACAAATAAAATAATTACAAATAAAATAATAAATAATAAAAAACAAATAACAATAATTAGAAAAAAAAATATTTCTATACCAAATTGAAGCAAGGCCATAAGAACTTTAAATAAACGAATAAGACATATAGGTTCATTTTTAAGTTCATCAATCATAGCCATTAACGCAAGTGAACCATCAGTCATTAAAGATTGAGTACAACGTAATGCTATAATAAGTATAAATAGAAAATAAATAGAATCTATATATCAGCATACCAATAATAGAAGTATCTATTCCAGAAAAAGAAGGTAAAGCCTATAAAAAAAACGATTAAAACAAATTATTTAAAGAAATAGCAAATACGGGAGGATTGTAAAGTTCAATGATTTGTCCAGGAACATATAAATACCAGCAAAGCTTATTTTCAGGAGATAAATCAATGCCTTTATATCTTAGTAAAATATTATCACGAACATCAACGAGTTTATCGGTCTAGAGATAATTTATTATTGGTTAGAAACTCATGTATTCACAAAAATCAAAAGATAGAATAAATATACAGACAAAAAAAGTCTTAAGAGATCAATAATTCGACTAATTTTATAACTTGGGTCGACATTATGCTTATAAATTGTGTTGAATTTTACAACAAGAAATGTAACTTCGATTTGAACCATCTTCTTATTTGTTTTAAAACAAAAATACTAATAATTTGGATCAGTTTTCTATTTCTCCTCATGAATAAAAAAATCTAAAAAAAAGTGTTTGCATTTCGCACAAGAAAATTGTTTTCTCATGGTTATTCCTTATTTATCCTCTTTATTTTAAAATTTTCAGAAAAACAAAATATTTTTAAATTTCTAGAAAAATTGAATCTGTACATAAAGAAATAAACATGGTATTTCTTACAAACACAGTTGAATTTTATATTTTTTTCATTAAAGAAATTTTTTTTTATTTTTTTTAAATATAGAAGCCTATTATGGTAATTTGTTCATTATATTCCCTTTTTTATTAAGCCTCATATAGTCTTCCGACGTAACGTTTTCGTCAAATATTAATATTTCATTAAAAGAATCTAATACTCAAGCTAATGATAGTAATATGGAACTCCCTAAAATGGATTCTATAGATTGGGTTGTTAATCATTATAGAGATTATTATGCATCCAATTTAATACATGAAGAAACGTTATGTTACACATCGATTTCAGAGCATAAATCCATTGGCAGAGTACGACATGAAATGATAAATAGAATTATGAATCCATCAGCAAAATTTGATACTTCAAATTAACTTTTAATTGTAGACTCACACCAGTTTCATCTTTTCTACTTTTTCTATTTTTTTATATAATATATATATATATTTTAATAATTTATGTGTATTTATATTTTTAATAATGAAATATATATATATATGTATATATTATAATTAACTTGTTCTAATTCATTATTGTTTTCAATTTGTTTAGTTAAATGAATTTAATTGCACTATCAGCGATTTCCATGAATAAAAATGGCCTTCTTTGTCACGTTTTGCTTTTTGGATTTAAGATTTTTTCAGAACAATTAAACAAGGAAAAAAAATACCCTCCACAGAATAAACAACAAAAAGCATAAAAAAACCCAATGAAGATTTTTAGTATATACACGATGATTATTTTTGGTCGCTCTTTGAATAATTAATTTAAAAACTATTTAATGATTTAAATTTATCTTTGTTATTTTCATAAACTACTCTATACGCAACTATGGCTTTAACCATTATAACAAAAATTAGAAAACAAAACGAGTAAATTGTAAATAAATTCTAATTGTGAAATAACATTAAAACATTTTTTTAAATCTATCTACTGGTGGTAATTACTTCTGTCTATAAATACTCTATATAAAAAAAATAAGTTAGAATTATTCAAATCAATAAATAGTTATACATACCTAATTCACATCGTTAAAGATAGCTGTCATTTCAATGCACGTTACAATTTATATGAAGCAACTAAAGAAAGGGATATTGATAGTTAATTAAATAATAGTAACAAAGAATTATAGAAATACGAAACAAAATACTTGCTACCCTTGAATAATCAAACACCTGACATTCTATATAAAAAGATGTTATGATATTTTACAACATTATATACATTAACAAGATAATTGATTCGAAAATTGATAGACACCTAGACACAATAATACTTTAATACTGTTTAAAAGTAAAATACATTTTCAAAGAGTATAGTTATTGAATATGTTCATTGATATTTTTGTTGTGAGATAAACAAAGCAATAAAATAAAATATGAATGTATGGTGTAAAACAAAAAATAAAGTCAGCATAAAAATATATTCTATTAAAAATACTTAGCCAATCATTTTAATATAAATCAAAAGAATTATAGTGTAGAAGATAAATAGCCAATCATTATGAAATAGAATAAAGGAATAAAGAAAAATAGAATAATTCAAAGATTTATCCTGAGAATGGTAGAATCTCTTGGCATTTCTGCAAATTGTTTATTATTGTTTCATAATGTATATATGTATAAGAACTTGTATTTGGAAAAGGACTAATTGGAATCCATTTGCCAAACTAAAAATAAAGAATATTATATAAAAGAATGATAAAAGAAACGTATAAAAGCATACAATCTCAGAGGATCCTGAGTCATGTATTTCTATTTCTCTATCTAAATGAAACCCAAAGAATTGAGGAAACGAGCCTTTTCGACGACGATTAGTAATACATTCACGAACACAAACCATTATAATTTCATCACTATAATTATCTTGTTTCTCATATGTATGCAAATAAAGACGAGCAAGACGACAAATATATATGTAGACCTCTGACTCATGATCTAAACATATATTATTCTTTTTTAATGTAAACATGGATTTTGCATTTTTTCGTATAGCTTCAGGTAAGCAAAAAGGAATTACCTTTATTATAGTCTATTGAATTAAACATTATATATGTATACAATAAATACTTTTAATTTATTTGAATTCAACTTCTTGTTTCTAAATGGAATATCTCTTTTAATGGAAAGTCTTCTTATCATAGCCTCACATTCTATAAAAACATCTGAGCAACGAATAGTCTTTTCTAAATAATTATTACCAAAGAATTAAATTGAAATACCATTTGTCTCTTCACCTTTTAATTCGTTAAAATAATGTTCGATAGCTTTATAGATATCTTCTTGAAGACTATCAATTTTATTTCTTTCTAATGAAGATAAAGTAGATGATTCCATGAAAAAGAAAGTAAAAGAAAAAATATATATGAAAACCGTGATAATAATCAGTAAAATTCTACAGAAGAAATGAATTTTATTTTTTTTAATAAACATTTTTCATAGTATTTGTTATAATGAATAATTATAGACATAAGATATCTAATAAGAAGAAATCAGGAATAAATAGTAAGATATAAAAATAAGAAATAACATTAATGATCATAGCAACATTATTATCTGAGAGACATGACACTTATCATAGATCAACTACCTTGATTGCAGATGAAATCAACAATGTGAATATTTCTTTAAATAATGAGAATACACCAATTGAGATAGAAAATGGTGATATTATAAGGCAGATCATGCAACTCATCTTATCACAAAAAGTATACGGTTTATATTAATATATATATAATATATACCTCTCTTTTAATATAAGCCATTATTATATTTCTTCAACACAATACCTACTAATCATTTTATCTAGATAATTCATGAGAAAGTGAGTACAAAAGAGGATGCCATGAATGACCTAATTTTTGAGTGTTGGAGAAAACTAGGTATTAGCTTTCAAAAAGTAGCAAATTTGTATGAATTAATAAATAATTTAATAAGCGAATTTGACATTGATCTTCCTATATTAACAATACCCAAATGCTCACAAAATATTGTAAGAAAATATGTTAGAAATTCTATATATAAGCCTCTTCATATAAATATATTTTCATGTAATAAGTGTCATGTAATACATACATATAATACAATACAAGCATATCCATTATTTAAAGATATAACATGTAGTAATCCTATATGCAACGGAAATATATGTATATATTTCTAGAAGTAGTTATATATATATATATATATATCACAAAACATTATATAATTCTTATATAGGTAACAAACAAGTTATTATTCCACTAATTCCCCGACTTCAAGCCATACTTTCATCTCCATATTATATACAAGATATTGAATTTTATCGAAAAGATGAGATAGAACAAATATATAGTAGTCTTAATAATAGTAACCTAGATTCAATGATTCAAAATATACCAAATTACATGCTAGGAATGAATTATAAATCATATCTTAGAGATTGTGCCAATAATGGTGATATCATTTTATCATTCAACGTTACTACAGACGGTATATCGATGTTTGATAAGGCTGTTACTAAGCAGAATAGTTCTTCAAACCCAATTTTGATCCAATTATTAAATTATAAGAAATTTAGAAAGTACGATAAAAGAGAGTTCTATATGTATACTTGCGTAGATGAGCCTTCTATTGACTTATGCCTTGATATACTGATGGCTGAATTCAAGTTACTCCAAGCTGGAATAAACATGGATATTTATCTTGATGGGAGATTACAGAATAGGAAAGTAGTTGGCATATTAATTAATACATTTGGAGATTCTGCAGCATTATCTCATGTAGGTAAATTTTTAGGTCCATCATCTACATATCCTTGTAGATTTTGCGATATGCAAAGCGATAAGCATGCTGAACTATTACATGAAGGTATGAAGTGTTCCTATTCTCATGTATCTATATCAGTTCAAAAGTCGAATACTGGAGTCCATATATATATTCCATGTTATCAGTTTCTTCTTAAATGGATTAATAAAACGAATACTTATATAAATAGTAAACCATATATCATGTACAAATCCTTTTCGAAGAGTTGTAAGTTATATGAAGATTCATTTACTAATATTAGATACAATCCATATTCTAAAGAAGTAATTACTGAAATAAGAAGTAGTAATAATGATAATCCATCCTACAATAAAGGAATAAAAAAGGTAAGAAGTACTTCTGAACAACTTAGCTACTTTAATCCTTCAACATCATTTCCATTAGATACTATGCATCTTTTTGGAAATGTTTGTAATACTTTATTAAGTTTATTATTTGGATTCAAGAAGGAAAATAAAAATAAAAGTAAGAAGAAGGAAGAAAGTAATAAAAGTAAGAAGAAGAAAGAAAGTAATAAAGGTAAGAAGAGGAAAAATAGTAATAAAGGTAAGAAGAAGAAAGATAGTAATAAATGTAATATGAAGGAAGATAGTAATGAAAGTAATATGAAGGAAGATAGTAATATGAAGGAAGATAGTAATGTAAGTAATATGAAGGAAGATCAATCGAATAAAAAGACATCCTCAAATGAAAAAGAAAATGATAATACTAAAGAAAACCAGAGGAAACCATTTGAACTAAACCCAACAAATAAAAGCATTTTGGAAACACGTATCTCAGCAGTTAATAGTATATATGGGGATTGTGAATACCAGTTTCGTTATATACTAGATGAAACAATGTTCAACAAAATAAATACACACACGAAAATATTTTTCGTTTCTAAAATATTACCATTAATATTATATGATTTTAATTCAAAAGACAGTCCTATAATACCTCTTTTCGAATTATTAGCTTCTATTATTCATGATTGCCATATATATAAAGCGAATGATATCGAAGACTTGGAAATGCTTGAAAAGAAATGTTTTACATTCACATTTCTCTGTGAGCTTATACTGCCAAAGCAATTAATTACATCTCAAATACATTCTATCCAGCACTTGGTCTCATGTTTAAGAAATACAGGAAGCTTATCAGTAACATCAACTTGGAAATCAGAATCATATTATTCTAAAATTAAGCACTCATCTCATTCTCGCAATGAATTTAATATTTCCTGCTGCATGTCATCAATAACCAAAGAAACAATTTTAGTATCTAATGATCATCAAGGAAGATCCAATAACAGAAACGAAATAAGTAATATATCTCAACCATGTGAAGATATGCAACATGATAAGAATACTATTTACTATAATCCTGTTGGAAACAATAAAACATATATATATTCTGCTAGTTGTTCTCATTATTCTGAACCGATAGAGATGCCAGATAAAGTACTTTTCCAGTTTCTCAAAATAATTCTTGAAGAAGGATCTCAAACACTTATTAATTATCTAATAGATGGTATTATTGGTTGGACAGGAGAAAATAGAAATTATAATTTAAACTTATTTATAGAAAATAATTTTCATCAGTTGAAGGATAATTATAATAAACTATCTGTTAGTTTCTATGATAGAATCCTTGTTAATAACAAACTTATATATACAACCAGCCAAGTTGATGATGGTGTACATAGAATAGATAATTCATACTTGATATATTATGAAAAAGAAAATAATCATCAGCCACATCTTGTAAAGGCCTTAAAATATATAAAGGTGAATGATTCCATATTTGTAATGAATTACGATTATGGTCCAGCATTATCATCTGCAACAGGATTATATTATCACTTTATGGACAGTCAAGGGTTTCAAGGATTCCAAAATATTAACATATTTCTTGCTTCAAACGTTTTAGTAATGGATATACATACAAATAAAACCCCTGATGACATTCTTTGTGAAGTATATACTTATATTAATTAATAATAAATAATAATATATTCATATTAGTATCATAATAAATACATCGTATGTATATTAGTAATAGTTATTTAGTATCATTTTTTATATTTCATTGTGTAGATAAATCTTTTAATTACTAATATAATAATTATTATAATGAATTCATTTTACTTTTATATATATTTAATTATCAGAATGATTACCTTCATCTTTATATGCATATATATATTCTTAATACTAATTATTTATATATTATTAACTATAAAAAATTTTGTCAAATAATATCTTTTATTGTTTCTATACTTTATTCTTCTTTATATAGGAAAAACAAACCAAAGAAAAGACTATCCAAAGGTCTACGTTGACAGTAACTTCAGAAGATGTTTATACTTATACAACATTTATACCAAAAGACTACATGCATGTGAATGGGTACATTTCCATGTAAATACTTATAAAATTATATGTATAATCGTATTTAAACTTTGACTTTTTTATAATTTATATTTTTAATGTATAATTTCATACATATTATCTCTTATAATCACTTTTTGGTTGTTCTTGTTATTAATGAATTTCATAACATAAAAGCAGATCATAGTAGGTTTTTCTAACTTAATTCAACTTCATAATAGTTAAAATTACAGTGAATAAATGTTTTAAATAATACATAAAAAAATGTTCAAATTCATATCTATTTACAACTTTTTTCACCAATAATCTATATATATGAAGCAATAATCATCGAACTTTTCAAGTATCTAATATTATATCGAATAATATATATATTATATTGATTTGTACTAAATTCATTCATATTTACTGAATATATCCTTATTTCATTGTATTTTTCTATCCATAATAATAAAGCATCTTATTTAAAAACTATTACATGTTCTATTCAAAATAGAATGAGCATAGACTTATTTAATTTAATCTTCTAAATTCTCATATATTTTTTTAAATGTTTAATATATAATCCTATTTTATTGTTATTAATTCATAAAGTAATTATTACAGTAATATATGTTTTCTATATATTTTACTAAACCATTTTCAATAACCATATTAGTAGATCTTTTGTTACTAATAAATGAAATATTAATGGCAAACCATAATGAGTAATATATGATTTTTGTATGAACAGTCATATGATGAGAGTAAGAAAAGAGATAGAAGAAAAAATAATTAAAAGGAGAATCTGCATAGCAATACTATATTATAATCTCATTAATCTATAGTATTATTAGTAGTAATAATAGACATTCATTGATAGTTGTGATAGAACTATTTATGATCTAAGATCAGTAGAGGTTATAAAGAAAGTAATAGTACTTCAAGTATTATTACTTATGGTATTCTTTCTTTAAAGATATGATTACGAAAACCGAATTACATATTGATATCATAACATTTTTGGTATTTAAATTAATTTAAAAACTGTTAGTAAAGGAGGTACAATCATTTAATGACATAGCATAATATTTTAATTGATTCAAAATGTAAGAGAAATTAGAAAACAAGAATAGAAAACATAATTATAATCTTATCATTGTTCTTATTAATAACTACTATTATACGTAGTATTAGGAGAAGAAAGAGGAAAAATATAAAAGGTATTGCATAGTAGTATATTCCAAATATATAAGTATTAACAATATTAGAAGCAATAGACAGAAAAAGGATTTGGTGTATAATAGTTTAAGTAGCAGAATATCATTAGTATTAGATATAGTATTATTGGAATAAGAATGTAAAAAGACATGACACATATAAAATATCTTTAATATCATTACAACTAGACATAATAATAACGGTAGTAGTAGCACAAAATATTTCTATTATATTTAAGAATTCTTATAATTATTATGAGCATGCGTATTATAACGAAAACAAGAAGAAAATTGTAGGAGTTTAGTAATAGTAGTAGTGTCATCATCAGCTTATTATATAAAAATACAAGGAGACATAACAGTATGGGTATGTTCTAACAAGAGGAAGATTATTTTGAAGAAATATTTGTATTACGATGAAAATATAATCAGTTGTTAGAATAAAAAGGCTTATACTAGTAATACTATTATACTTCATGATCTTCTGATTGTTATATAGAGAAGACTATTAATATTATTGATTCTTTATTAGTATTAGTATATGTACTATTATTTATAATCTTAGTATCTTAGTATTTGCATCCAAATTACTGATTCTTAATATAGCATTCATTCTTCTTCATGCTTTATTATTATTCTTATTGTTAATACACTTGATATGACTTTTGTTTTTGTTATTAATAACTGTAATATACAGCAGTAATATATGGAAGTAATAATATTTAAGGATGTAGTAATAATAGTATCATAAAGAAGTAATATTATCATAAAGAAGTAATAGTATCATAAAGAAGTAATAGTATTATAAAGAAGTAATAGTATTATAAAGAAGTAATAGTATTATAAAGAAGTAATAGTATCATAAAGAAATAAAAGTATTGTAAAGAAGTAATAGTATTGTACAGAAGTAATATTATTATAAGGAAGTAGTTACATTATAAGGAAGTAATAATATTATAAGTAAGTAGTTAAATTATAAGTAAGTAATATTATAATGAAGTAGTAATATTATTATTATAAGTAAGTAGTAACATTATAAGTTATATTATTAAAATGAAGTAATAATATTGTAATGAAGTAATATTATAAGTAAGTAGTAATAATATTATTATAAGTAAATGGTAACATTATAAGTTATATTATTATAATGAAGTCATAGTATTATAAGGAAGTCATATTATAATGAAGTAATAATATTATAAGGAAGTAATAATATTATAAGGAATTAATATTATTATAAGTAAGTAGTAATAATATTATTATAAGTAAGTAATAATATTATAATGAAGTAATAGTATTATATAGATGTAATAATATTATAAGGAAGTAATAGTATTATAAGGAAGTAATAATAATATAAGTAAGTAGTAATAATATTATTATAAGGAAGTAATAATATTATGAGGAAGTAATAGTATTGTAAAGAAGTCATAGTATTATAAGGAAGTAATAGTATTATAATGAAGTAATAATATCATAAAGAAGTAATATTATTATAAAGAAGTAATCTTATTATAAAGAAGTAATAGTATTATAAGGAAGTAATAGTATTATAAGGAAGTAATAATATTATGAGGAAGTAATAATATTATCATAAGTACTAACATTATAAGTTATATTATTATAGGTAAGTAATAATATTATAAGTAAGTAGTAACATTATAAAGAAGTAGTAACATTATAAAGAAGTAGTAACATTATAAAGAAGTAGTAACATTATAAAGAAGTATTAATATTATAAAGAAGTAATAATATTATAAGGAAGTAATAGTATTATAAGGAAATAATAGTATTATGAGGAAGTAATAATATTATAAGTAAGTAGTAATAATATTATAAGTACTGACATTATAAGTTATAATATTATAAGGAAGTAATAGTATTATGAGGAAGTAATAGTATTATGAGGAAGTAATAGTATTATAAGAAAGTAATAGTATTATAAGAAAGTAATAGTATTATGAGGAAGTAATAGTATTATGAGGAAGTAATAGTATTATAAGGAAGTAATAGTATTATGAGGAAGTAATAATATTATAATGAAGTAATAATATTATAAGTAAGTAGTAATAATATTATAAAGAAGTAATAATATTATAAGGAAATAATAATATTATGAGGAAGTAATAGTATTATAAAGAAGTAATAGTATTATAAGGAAGTAATAGTATTATAAGGAAGTAATAATATTATAAGGAAGTAATAATATTATAAGTAAGTAGTAATAATATTATAAGTACTAACATTATAAGTTATAATATTATAAAGAAGTAATAATATTATAAGGAAGTAATAATATTATAAGTAAGTAATAATATTATAAGTAAGTAGTAATAATATTATAAAGAAGTAATAGTATTATGAGGAAGTAATAGTATTATAAGGAAGTAATAGTATTATAAGTACTAACATTATAAGTTATATTATTATAAGTAAGTAATAATATTATGAGGAAGTAATAGTATTATGAGGAAGTAATAGTATTATAAGTACTAACATTATAAGTTATATTATTATAAGTAAGTAATAATATTATAAGTAAGTAATAATATTATAAGGAAGTAATAGTATTATAAGTAAGTAATAATATTATAAGGAAGTAATAATACTATAAGTACTAACATTATAAGTTATATTATTATAAGTAAGTAATATTATTATAGGAAAGTAATAATATTATAAGTAAGTAGTAACATTATAAGGAAGTAATAATATTATAAAGAAGTAATAATAATATGAGGAAGTAATAATATTATGAGGAATTAATATTATCATAAGTAAGTAGTAATAATATAAGGAAGTAATAATATTATAAGGAATTAGTATTATCATAAGTAAGTAGTAATAATATTATTATAAGTAAGTAGTAATATTATTATAGGAAAGTAATAATATTATAAGGAAGTAGTAGTAATAAGGAAGCAATTACAATATTATTATAAAGAAGTTGTAATAATATTATAGGTAAGTAATATTATTATAGGTAAGTAATAATAGTATTATAGGAAAGTAATAATATTATAAGGAAGTAGTATTAATATTATTATAGGTAAGTAATAATATTACAGGTAAGTAATAATATTACAGGTAAGTAATAATATTATAGGTAAGTAATATTATTATAGGTAAATAGTAATAATATTATAGGTAAGTAATAATATTATAGGTAAATAGTAATAATATTATAGGTAAGTAATAATATTATAGGTAAGTAATAATATTATAAGGAAGTAATAATATTATAAGGAAGTAGTAGTAATAATTTTATAGGTAAGTAATAATATTATAAGGAAGTAGTAGTAATAATAATAGTATAAGTAATAGTATTATAAGGAAGTAATAATACTATTATTATCGCCAAAAAAGTTAATTTCATCATTCATATTATTCTTCTTAGTTATAACATTAATATAATTCTTATCATTATTATAAGATAATATATTATTATTATAATTAGTACCTATAAGGCACTCATACTTATATTCTTATTATTTTCTTTACATGATTCTTTTTATTCTTATTATAATATCATAAAATCTAGAAGTGAGAAATAAAATTATGAAAAGCAGAATCTATAGAATGTAAATAAATATTTCTGTGTAACGCTTGTAATAATAAATAAATATATATATATATATATATATATATATACAGTATATGTTTCAAGTGGATATTGAGTAGTTGATATATCTAATAGTAATTGAGAGCAGGCATGATCATTACAGAGATTAAGGAATATATCTAAGCAATTTTTAATAATCACTGTATTATCTTCCCAATAACGAAGGTTATTCAAAATTACATCGATTAAGTGATTTAATATATTACTCTTCTTACATCTAGACAAAAAATAAGATAAATCATCAATGCAATATTGATAAATTATTTATATATATATTTAATTTCTATCTATTAATACATAGCCAATAAATATATATAATTGCTCTTTTCGAGAGGAATTCATATCAAGAAAGGTATCATCAGGAAGACGCTTCTTATTCTCATATATATATCTATATTTCTGAATTGTTCAAAGAAAATTTAATGATAATTCCATGTTGGAATTAATCCTACTAAATCAATTCTATATATATATATTTATACATATATATATATACTGTAAAAACGAAAGCAAAAACAAATGTAATAATATATAATAATATATATAATAATATATAATAACATATTATAATATAGTTTATATATATTTACGTTAAGTCAATAACTAGCATTATGTTTAAGTTGAATAACTTCTGTACCTATTAATGATAGTTATTTTGAACCTGTGTTTGCTGAATACTTGATTAATAAAAACAGTAACAACAGTATTACAAAACCACGAAAGACAGCCTATAAATAATTGTTTAAGAATATATATATTGCTCAATAATTGTTTTATTCGCCAATTCTTGATAATCTGTAGTATTTACTCATACTTTAGAAAATTGATAAAGAAGGGTCTAGAAATACACGAGAATAGAAGTAATAAATATAATAATGAATATAAATATAAACGTATATTTAAATGCAAATATAAACAAAAAAAGAGATTATTATAATAATACTATATACATTATATTCTTCATTAAGAGGATCAAAGCAGTTACATATATATGTAGTATTCACTTAAAAAAATATCTGACTATTTGAGGTAATTGTTGCATTTCTATGGCTAAGCTTTCTGTATCACTAAGAGGGTTATTCATATCATCATCAACATAATCATCTACACTTTCCATTTTACCATTAATATATGCTTGTATTAATTGATGAACAGATTCATTAAAACAACTTGTATTATCAATATCTGAACCGATCTGAACATAACGTTCAGCACAAATCAGTCAACTCCATAAAGTAAGTAAATAACTAAAAGAATTACTACACCATTGCCAATTCTTAAAGGAATCAATAGTAAAATTTGTTAAAAGACGAATAAATTCACTATATCGTGGAGTTCTGAAAAGTTCTGATAACTGGAAATTAGCCTAAAGAAATAGGAATATATATATATATATATATATATATATATATATATATATATATTAATTATAGTATAATATATTCGTATATAGAATTCATATAATACATTAATAATAATAATAATAAATATATCTATATACTTTAAGTTTTCATAATAATTGACAGAACATATGATAAGTATCTTTATCATCAAATGCATGACTACGAGTTAATTGTTCAAAAACCTCTTCAATTAATAATTTTAAGAATTCTAAACGAGATTCAGGTTTAACAAAGAGATAACGTCTCATAGAAGTCATCATTAATAAACAATGTAAACAAGTGACTGTAGTAGGAGGATAGCAGGAGTAATAACTAGATAAAGAAGATAATGATGACAATAATAATAAGTATAATAATAAGTATAATAATGATAGACATCTATTATATAATATATATATATAATAATTACTATACAATGATTTTTAGTAAAGTTAAATAAATGAATAAATACAGAAAAGTATGTAATTCTAAATCAGAACAAAACATGAATTTAATTTTTGCACAAAAACATATTCTGTTCTTGTTTAATATGATTAGACAAGCCGTAGACAATAGTAACAATCATAAAACTTAACCGATGTAGTTAATTCACAAAAGAATTGTGGCAGCATAACTTCTTAAATACTCTAATAAATATCCAAAACCATTATTGAAAGGCATAACTTCATTAACAACTGTAAACATCGAAAGGAAAAACTAAAAAGACAACAGATTAACAACAACATATAAAAAAATCTATAAGATTATAAAGTAATACGTGTAGCAATTATATCTATAATAATCAAACACATTTATCAATTTAAAATAAATTATGACATTTTGTTAACAATAATTATAATAAAAATTCTTCGTTTAAAAAAAACGAAGAAAACTCGCTGTTTTTTACAAAAAAATTTTTCTTCGTTTTTTAATCATTCATTGACCTAATTCAAATGTTACAAGCTGTTCGTCATATAGAATAAAAATTAGTTGTGTCTTCTTACTTTTAAATAAAAACTAACAAATTATATTGATTTACTCAAAATCGATATGAAATAATTTGGGCAACTATAATGTTTATAGCATATAATTTAGGGTGATTATGCTATGATACAATTGTGAAATCAACACACAAACAAATATTTGAATCTGATGCAAAATATTCTATTGACGCATCATTAAGGGTGTCTTGTGGCTCATATACTCATATCTGATATGAAATGAGTCTTAAAACAATTTTCAATTATATTTAGACATGTTTTAATTCAAAAATAGAAATAGACCAAGTTTTGAATGGGAAAAACATTCCCGTAAGTATTTCAAAAATTTAAGACTCTGGTCTGACTGTCCATCAAACAAATAGGCTCGGTTATTTTTTTTCACTGAAAAAAAAATAACAAAATTTGAATTTTTGGCTGAAATTTGGTTTTGAGCCATAGCGGCCATTTTATTAATTTTTATTCGTATATATGACTCTTAAAAATCTTTTACTCCAAACACAACTATAAAAAACTTTATAATATGGACCCGATGAATTAACCAAATTTCGACTTAAAACAAACTAAAAACGTTTTTGATATTATGTGACATTCTAAGACGAGAAAATAATGTCAATTTTTTAATAAAATATGTCTAATATGGTTTTTTATACCTAAGAAAAACTAAACTGAAAAAAAGTGTCAAAATTTTGTCAAAATTCACGATTTTTGCCTAAGTCGCTGAAGTAAATCTCATTCCATTGGTGGAACAAGTTTTGAACCAAAATCAACCAATCAGATACATTTAATAATTAAAATATCGCTGATAGTGTTGAAAAATTTAAAAGAGAGATTATCATAAAATATAAATTAGTAAGTTTTGATAAAACAATTAAATAACTGTTTTTAAAAACAAATAGCCAAATAGTAATACGTGAATAGAATCATATTCATAATAGAAAAGAAAAAAAATAAAAATATGTTTAAGAAAAGAATATAAGAATTCTATAGTAATATATATACAACATAAATATTAATTTGAAAAAAAGAGAAAAGAAGTAGAATAGAATGAATACGTGAATATACTAATTAGTTATAACAAATAAATACTAAAAATACACTGTTTATACAATTGGATATTTACTTAAATGATCAATATCTTTGAGTTTCTGTAATGTAGCTATTAAACATTGATTCTCTTCTTGTGTTTCTTTATCTATATATATATATATATTAAAAACATATTATAAATAATATATATTATTAAAAATATATTAAAAACATATTATAAATAATATATATATTAAAAACATATTAAAAACATATTATAAATAATATATATATATAAAAGCATACCCAGATTTGAAAATGAAGATAAAAATAGAATGAGAATAACTCTATTATTATATAAAATTCGATAAATTTGTTTATTTTCTTCAACAACAGGTAAATTTAATTGTGGAAGTGATTTCGACGAACTTCTAACAACAGTATTTTCTAATGTCATATATAAGGATTCTGTTCCTCGAATAGAAATAGAAAGAGGTGTAGGTATAGAAATAGGAGTAGAATTACGACTTTTATTATGATATAAAGAAGATAAAGAAGGAGATGAAGAAATACTTAATCCATTATGTTTATTATTAGAAATAGGTGTAGGATTTGAAGGAGAAGAGGAAGAAGAAGGAGTATTATAATTACTAGTAGAATTATGCATATAATAAGGTGTACTTCGAATACTTAAATCAGTAATATCACTAGCATATGAACAATATGGATAATATACATATAACTATAGATAGTAAAGAAAACATATATATATATATTGTAATAGAAATAATATAAAAAAATTTTAAAATATATATTTATATAATTTAAAGGGAATAAAAGATATTACAATTAAAAGAAGAACTTATTATTATGAATATAAATTCAAAACAATAGTATATTTATATCTAATGATATATACTATCATGTTATTATTAAAATATATATTCATATATATAAATAATAATAAACATTATATATATATACTTTAAATATAGTTTGCCATGGTTTAAAATAAGGAATATCTTTAGATAATAATAATGATAATAAAGATTTGAAGAATGTTATATTTCTTAAGAATAATAATACAAAAGGAACATATGCAGGAACATAGAAAAATCGTTCAATCAACTATATGAAGAGTATAGTATGAATAGTATATATATATATTAATAATTATATCTATTATGTATAATATATATTATTATACGTATATATACTTCTAATCTTCCCTTAATATATGCAGGATCATAACTTGTATTTAAAGGATAAAAATATGCTTTTAAAATCTAATAATAAGAATAATATATATTTAGTTTTAATAAATTATATTATTCAATAATAATAAAAAATGAATAATAAAAGAATAAAAAAAAAATTTAAAATAAAAAAAAAACTATAAATATATATACTTCTTCTGCATTCGAAATTGAGAATAGAATAGTTAATGTTCTTTTAGAATTCTCAAAGAATAATAATCTATATATAGATTTTAATCGACTTATAATAAGAGGAAGAGATTCTTGTGGATATATAGATAAATATTCATCAATATGAGTTATTTGCTGATAATCTAAAATACATATCTTTAAAAAATCATCACTTCGATTAAATATCTGTAATAATTCATATAATGATTTATAACATTTCTCATGTATATATTTATATAAATGATTATTAAGCATTTGTACATAGAGTTGAATTGTTTCTTCTGATAAAGCATGATCTATTATATTATCTCTATCCATTAAAAAAAATAATTGTACTGTCTTTAAAAAGGATTCTCGTGCCTATAGATTTATATATTTATAGATTTATAGATTTATAGATTTATAGATTTATAGATTTATAATTAATATTGATAATTAAAAAAAGTAAAAAAACAACAAACAACAAACAACGAACAACAACAAAAAAATAATATACAAATAAAAAAAAAGCAAATAAACATACTTCTTCTTGAAATAGCGAGAAAAAACGAAGACCATTATCCACAAATTTCTTTTCTAATAATATTCTAGCTATTTCATTAAACGTAGTCCTTGAAGACGATTGATTCTATAAATAACAGTAAAATAATAACGAAATATAAAATTTTATTCTTAGAGAACAACGCCTCTTTCTATCAACTATTATATATACCTGTTTTTCAATTATTTTTCGAACATCATTAAACAATTTTGGTAACTAAATATAAAAATATATTATATTACATATTTAACAACAACATACCTTTACTATACTATCCGGAGTATCTTTTGAAAACAATTTATCATATTCGTTTTGAATCTTCGATAAAGTATCATTCAAATACTTTATTGGAGAGAAAATAATATTCATTTCAATGAATAAAAGAACTAATTCAATATAAACTTTATCAATAAACCAAAAATAACGTCAATCAAAGATATATAAATCTAAAATATAAAAAAAAGAATAACCATGAAAACAAGTAACAAATCAACCCCAAAACAAGTTTTAATTTTTTGTGAATCAAAAATAGATAATGTTGTTGAAAATGCGTTCTAGATAGGGTTCAGCTTATTTGTTGTTCGCCATAAGATACCCTAGCGTAACTTGCCTACCCCTAAAAGAATTTTACGAAACATTTTGAGTTCCTCTATAAATATCTGAAATTGACCTTTTTGAATACTTTACAACCCCAAAAAAATTATTGTTGCGAACACTGAACATCTTAAATGTCTCTTATATCATTCATACATGTTAACTAGAATTTCTGTTCGCAATTATACTAGGAATGTTATTATTTTTAAAAAAGGCTTCTCCAAGAAGACTCACGTGGAGTACAGACCTTAAAATACAGTTTCGTGAAACCTGAGTATAATTATAGTGGAAAAAAAACTAAATATTATATGTAGTAAAAAAATGAAAAAAAACTAGAATTTTTATTTTTTTGTTCATTATTTTTTAGGTAAATAATATTATAATAGTTATATATATCATAGTTTTAGTTAGGACACGATGCCTCGAGATTTAGAAAGAGAAGCTCTGGTAGATTCAAGTCAATTTATTGAAAAAGGGATGATAACATTCTTTGGAAGAGAAAGAAATCTTCACTGCTCCATTTCACAAGAAAGATTGGCTTTATATCCTGATAGTTGGTTGTATGAAAGTTGGTTGAAAAAGAATCAAGCGATAAATGGTGAGTTTTTCACTGGATTTTCTGAACGTAATTTAGAATTAATTATTGCCCATATGAAAGGAGAGCATATTGATATAGATATGAAAGATAATGAAGAAATATCTATATTAGTTGATGATTTTAAGGCTTTAAATGTTCCACTTCCTTTATATTTAACAGAAAGAATTTCAAAGCAGAAATGGAATTATGGTTTTAAAGGTATCTATGCATATATAACAGCAATAAATAATGATCATTCGAAACAGAATAGTGATCTAAATTCACTTTCTAATAGTAGTAATGAGCAAACAGTCATTTTGAATAAGATACTTGGTTTAGTAGATCAATTAGTAAGTGATAATAAAAACCTTAAAGATGATAATGCTATTTTGAAGAATGATATGAAGAATATTAAAGATGATAATAATATTATAAAGAATGATATTATTAATATAAAGAATGATTTTAAGAATATTAAAGATGATCATACTACAATAAAGAATGATATAAAGTTTATTAAGAATGATAATAATATTATAAAGAATGATAATACTACAATTAAGAATGATATTAAGAATGATAATTATGCAATAAAGAATGATATAAAGAATATTAAAGATAATTGTATTAGTTTAAAGAATGATATAAAGAATATTAAAGATGATAATATTAGTTTAAAGAATGATATAAAAGATATTAAGAATGATAATTCTACTATAAAGAATGATATAAAAAATATTAAGAATGATAATTCTACTATAAAGAATGATATTAAGAACGATAATCCTATAATAAAGAATGATATAAAGAATATTTAAGATAATAATATTAGTTTAAAGAATGATATTAAAAGTATTAAAGATGATAATAATAGTATAAAGAATGATATAAATGAAATAAAGAATAATGAAAAGTTAATTTCAAGTGATATTACAGTTTTAAAGTCAAAATTTGATAGTAATAATAACAATAATTGTATTATAAAAATTGATTCTAATGATAATAAAAACGTCAATAAGCAATTTAAATATAATAATAATATAAATAACAAAAAAGATAACTTCTCGGATTCTTCTGATAATAAAAATAAGTCAAATAGTAGAGATGTTTCTCCCAATAATAAATCTATTTCTCATCCTCCTATGAATGATCTTCCTATGAAATCTGTTTTTAATAATAATATTCCTCCTCCCTCTAATTCAAATACTCCTATTAGTATTGCTAATTCTACTTCTTCTCCTTCTCCTTTTAATAATAAAATTAATCATGTTTCTCCTTCTCATCATATGATTTCTCCTCCGTCTTCTCCTTCTCCTCCTCCTTCTATTCCTATTTCTTCTATTTCTTCATCGTCTAATAATTTTCCTTCAAATCTTCATCCACATTCTCTTGATAATAATCAAATTAAAAATTTTGTTAAATCTCCTAACAATAATAAAGTTAAAGATAATTCATTTGATAAGAGTATAATATTAAATGATAATTCTCAATATATAACTTCATTAACTAATTGGCTTGGTAAAGAAAAGAAATGGAAATTATTATTTAGGTATATATGTAGTTATTATTATATTTATTATTATACATATTATTATCATTATACTTATTATTTATATAGAGCAAGTGAACATTATTATTTAGCAAGTGAATTCCATAAATAGTGTGACAAAAAAGGAGAAACAGTGACTCTAATTAAGCATATAGGTCAAAATAATCATATTAATATATATGGAGGATATACTGATCAAAAATGGGATAGATCAAATGAATATGAACCTAATTCTAAAGAATTTCTATTTACTTTAAGTAATGAACATAATATTGCTCCTTCTCAATATTATTATACAAATATTACTAAAATCTATGGTATATGTTGTTATCCTAATTATGGTCCAACATTTGGAGGTGGTTATATGATATCTATATATGTGATCAATGTGATCAATATGATCGACATGATCGATATGATAAGAAAATTATTTCTTCTTGTTTAGCTCATTCTTATGATCTAGTCAATACTAATGAAAAATCATCATTATTTGTGAATACTAACGATGCTAATTCTGAAAATGAATTTATAGTGGAAGATTATGAAGTATGGGGAAGAGCTTAAATTACTATGTTTTTTTATTTTTTTATTTTTTTATTTTTTTATTTATATTTTATTGTTTTATTTATATACATTATTGTTTTTTTTTATATATTTTATTCTATTTTGGCCTTTTTCTTTAAAAAAAAACTATTTTCAATATATGATATTTTTTTGTTAAATATCTTTCAAATACATATATATACATATCATTATAATATGATCATTACTATTATTACCTAGTATTACACTGGTGGGCAGCTTTTTCCCTTTTATACCAGGTTCCCCATAAATTTATACCAAAATTACGAAAAAATCGGTCTTTAATTTTTTTTATACCGACGAAAGTAATTTATACCACAAAAACAAATATAAACTTGGTATAATGTTGTGTGGACACTCATATAAATTCGTTGTTTTATATTTATATATTTATATCTAAGAAACTGATAGTAAGATGTTTTATTTGTATATTAACTGATAATTTAAGACTTTCTATAACATATTCAAGAAATTATCCACAATATCTAGGACAATCATTTTTAATTTTGTTCGACAATTTACTTAATTGAATTATTCACGTATACTAACGAATTCACAGACTCGAAAGAACATAGAATTGAATATGAATTATGATAAAGTTGCCATTCTTATGAATGTCAGAAAATTGTCACTGGTGGACCATTTTTCTTGTCTAGGGTTAGGGTTAGTGTTTGAGTTCAGTTTAAAACAAAAAAAGAAAAAAATCGGTCGAAAAAAAGTCTTTAACTAACAAAAGAAAAAATTGTATCACTATGAGGCACTTTTTAATTTTTAAAGCTTCTTGATTGGCTAATTTTCGTTCAGAACTTATTCAGCCAATAAAATTTGAATAAAAAAAAGACTTAGGCAAAAAAATGAAAATTTTCACAAAATTTATAAGTCGACTGTTAATTTAGACACAAAGACCCTGTTAGACAAATTTTATTAAAGAATTAACATTATTTTTTTATATCAGTGGGTCACACAATATCAAAAACGTTTTTATTTATTTTAAAGTCGCAATTCCGACAAATATTGGGGTCAATATTTTAAAACCTTTTGTTGCTCTGTTTAAAGTTTAGACCCTCTTGGAGTCATAAATGTAATTAAAAGTCAATCAGCTGACCTCTATGGGACAAAACCAAAATTCAGTCAAAAAGTCAAAAAATTATATTTTTTTTACACTGAAAAATTGAACCGAGCCTATTTGTTCCATGGGCAATCAGACCAGAGTTTTGAATTTTTAAAATATTTACGGGAATATTTTTATTGTTTAAAAGTGAGTCTATTTATATTTTATTATATATCAGACGACATAAGAGTTTTAAAAGACTTTTTTCATTTTATTCTATCATGACTTAAAGTTCCGCATACAAAGAGTATGTCAAAACTTAAAAAAAAACTACTTTTCCTCAGAATCAAATTAAAGTCTTTTAAAAAGTTGTTTTCAGAGTTAATTATGTATTATAAAAACGTTTCAAGTTATAATCAATAGTTTTTAGAACAGAATATAAACAGATCAGAGAGTCAACAAAAATGAGTAATTTTTTAAAACCTGAAAGTAGTGGGATACAATAATGTTGTGTCAATAGTGTAATATATAATTGTTAAAACTTGTTATTTTAGTATTGAGTCATAAAAAATTTAAAAAAATTTAAAAATGAATTTTTATGAAAATTTTTAGTATTTGACTAAAAAATTGACTTTAAATATGAATTTATCTTTATTTTTAATTTGTTGTATACAAGCAGATCTAGTGACTGCTATGCATATCTTAGGTGTTTTCTATACAGGTATATATTATATCATAATTTATTTATTGAATATTTCCTATTTTTTTATCTGATTCTTTTAGGTTCTTCATTCTGGCTTCCCGTATGCGTTCAAACAGTCTCTTCAGTCACTATTAGAAGTGTTTGTCAAAAAGAATTGTTGCTATTTATCTATTTGGTAAGGTATATTTTTCCATTTCTTTTTATTTTTTTTTTTAGGTTCTTTTCGGTTCTACTAACTCAAAACACTGTCAAACAACAACCAAATATGTTATCAAAAGTATATAAATATCATATATATTTTTTTTCGTTTGCATTAACATTTTTCTTTTTTTTTATTTTCCTATATTAAATATTTATTTAATTTTTATTTATTTTAATATTATATTATTTTATGCTAATCTTATTATATTATATATAGAACATAGATTTTTCGTCCCATTTACAAATCCGATTGATGGTACTATTCTTTCAAATTAAAATGGTATGTCTATTTATTATTATTATTATTATTATTATTATTATTATTATTATTATTATTATTATTATTATTATTATTATTATTATTATTATTATTATTATTATTATTATTATTATTATTATTATTATTATTATTATTATATATATATATATATATATATATAGAGAGAGAGAGAGATGATCAAGATAAATTAGCTGGTTATTTAACACATTATCTTTAGATATTAAAAGAAGTATATATATTTATTATATAATATATATATATATATATATTTATATAATATATATATATAGGTAAGGATTTAGATAATTTGGTGGATGACCATATATCGGATGAAATATATATTAATATGCTACAGAGATGGAAAAGAGATATATATATATTATCCAATATATGTCATAAAGGTATATATATATATATATATATATATATATATATATATATATATATATATATATATATATATATATATATATATATATATATATAATTTCATTCTTTTTTAATATTTATAATATCTAATTATTATTATTATTATATAGATTCTGCATCTATACAAATGATAATAGAAATTTATTTTTCTTTATTAACTCCATCTTTTTCAAATCCTTATATTATACAGCAATTATTTACCTCTACGTTACTTGATGCTTTCTATATATTAACTCCTTTCTATAAACCAGAAGTAATACATAAATTATTCTTAGAAAAGAAAATTAATATTAATGGTATTAGTATGAATAGTATTAATACTAATGCTAATAATAATAATAATAATAATAATAATAATAATAATAATAATAATAATAATAATAATAATAATAATAATATGCCTATTGTATCTTCTATAAATAATAATAATAATATAATAGGTAATAAATTATTAGGCCATTCTTATCCTTCATCAATACGTATATCTACTCCTTCTACTCATATAGGTACATCTACATATATACCTCCATCTTGATCAGCAACTTCACCTTCTTCTATTCCTCTTTCTCTCTCGAATTTACAATATAATAGTCAACACCATCTGATGAAACAAAATTCAAATAGTAGTTATCATGAAAATAATGATTGTGTTTCGTCACTTATTTTAGATAGTTCTATATCGAATTCGGCTACCCCTCCTCCTATATCATATAATATATTAATCAATAGTAATAAATTATATGTTGATACTACTACTAATAATAATATACATTCTTTCTCTCATAATCTTTCTGGTTCGAATAGAAATTCTTTAGATCCTTTAGAATATGATTCAGAAATACCATTTCCAAAAGCTTCTATTACTCCTATGCCTTCATCTACATCTATTTCTCCTTATGAAGTGAATAATAGTAACGAAATAGTATTTGATGGTGATCGAAATGAAATATATACTACTACTACACAAGGAAATTCATCTTCATTCTCTGAAGTCTGTCCCTTAAGTATGGATACTATATATAAAGAAGCAGATAATGATATAGAAATATCACCTTTATCGAAAAGTACTTCTCCTATTCCCTTAAAGAGAATCAATAGTATTAGTAATGGTGAATTATTTGAAAATGATAATAATACTAGTAATAATACTAATGATAAAAATACTATTCCTCAGATTGTTAACAGTCCGTTATCCGCACATCTATCTTCAACGATAGCCAATCAAATCAATTCAACGTTACAATCTTCAGATCTTAATACTGTATTGATTATACTTATGATATACATAATAATAGGAGTGCTAGTAATATATTATTAACTCCTACTAATAAAGATAGAATAGCTATTTCTCATCATAATAATATTATTACTAAGGAAAGAATAATAATAATATTAATAATAATAATAATAATAAATTGAATGTATCCTGATCAGCATTACCTCCACTTCCCCCTCCTCGATCTGGCGGGAGAATGAGAGTTGCCAGTAGAGATTTTGGATTTAATTTTGAACCTAATAAAAATGGTATATATTGTTATGTTTATTATATTTATTATTATTATTATTATATTTATTATTATTATATTTATTATTATATTATATTTATTATTATTATTATTAAATTATATTTATTATTATTATATTTATTATTATTATTATATCTATTATTATTATTATATCTATTATTATTATATTTATTATAATTATAATTATTATTTATATTTATAAATATATAGTTTATGAAACCCTATATCACAAACATAAATAATTATATTAGCATCTGAATGTAGTTATTGTGCAGAATTATATATATATAAATTGTATATGTATTTGTCAAGCTAAAAAATAAAGATTTAAATTGTATATATATGTATATATTATTATTATTATTATATTATAGATAGGCTTTTAACTCCTTCTCATCCTTATTTATTACCTCGTATTCCTCTTATTCTTTCTTCTTATTCATTCCTTAATATATATACATAAACATAAATATACATAACAAGCATTAGGAATAATTTATAAATATAAAGGAATATATAGCTCTATAGTCATGTACTTCCCTTATGTATGCTATATATATATAGATATTTATTATTATTATTATTATATTTATTATTATTATTTTATATAGAATCTATATATTATTATATATTACTATTATTATTATATAGAATCAATGTATTCTATGGATGTGTGAATCCCTCTGTCAGCTACTTACTAAACAAGATCTTCTTATTAAATAATTTATAGAATATATATACTTATTATCCCCGTGGTTATGTACAGTTCTCCCCATATCTCCTCCTTCATTTTCCTATCTTATTGTGGGTGTTCTCTTTATGAATCATTAATCGCGGGGAATATTACTTCTACCGTATTTCTCAATTGTATATTTATATACACTATTAAACTTTTGATATAATATATTATACACAGTATTAACTATTTTATATTTATAATTAATATATATATTGATATTAAAATGCTATACATATGATAAATATAACATTCTATACTTATAAAATACAAATACATCAATATATATATACTTACTACATACCTCCTAGTATACCATTTTTATGTCTCTCCTTGATAACCATGATTATCGTAAGCATGGTTATTTATCCTGTATATGTATTATAGTTATTATAGTTATAATTATTATTATACTTATTAATTGGCATTATAATATCTATCTTATTCTATCCCTTCATAGTGTCTCCCTTCCTTTCTATTCCTTAACTTTCACGTTATATCCCTAGTATCCTTCTTTCCTTTCTCCCTATATATCACTCTCTCATACTCCTTGAATAATTGGTATACCCACCGCCGCAACTAATCTACTTTTTATAAGGTATATATATATATATATATATAATTATTAATATTTATTATTTGTATTATTTGGATTCTTTCTAACTACTTATTCTCCATAGTTCAAAACATACTTCCATATATATATTCGTTATCAAAAAGATAAAATACAACAGAATAGTACATACAGACTCTTAGATGATTCAATTTTTATATTGAAGATAATTATTACTTCTATGATAGAAATAAGCTTCAGACATATATATATTATATGTATTATAATGATGTTACTTATATATATATATATATATTATCTAATATCTATTTTATCTATTTTTTATTGTGTTATATTTATTTATTATATTTATTTTGCTTAGTATTATTTAAGAATAAGATTATTCTAAAAGAATTCTTAGAAAAACAGGAAAAATGAGTAACTATTAATATAGTTTTTATTAATTTTTTATAATTTTCTTTATAAAGCATAAAACAACTTAAGAATCTCTCAGACATTCTCAGTTCATTTATTCACTAATATTAATATATGATTCGTTGATATAAAACATATTATAAAACAAAAGTTGTAAATTGCGAATTATATCTTCATAAATAACTATACTAAATATATTTTTTGATTCTCCATTGCACTCTTATTAAAAATAAAAGATTATTGTATAAATATAACTAACAAATATATTTAATTGTAATAATAGTTTATTAAAATAGTAATTTTCTTGTTTAATTAAGTCCGGAAATATGTTATAATTAAATAATTAAACTTAATAGACATATACAACACTTATATATTAATTTATATTCAAATAGACTATTTTTAGTAGAGAAACAGAGAAAAAATTTAAAAATTTGTTCACCCCTGGAAATAAAAAAAATTATACAGACTTTTATTATAGGAAAAAAAAGATTTTATAAAAGGGCCACCCTATGTTTGTTTTATGTAAAAAAAATTTTGAATTTTGACATAAATCTTTTTATTTATTATCTATTAAAGCTTTTTATAAAGTTTTTAAAAATGTAATTTTTATTATTTATATATCTTATATAATATAGGCTCTCTTTCTTCTCAAAATAACTACAAATATGGCTCCATTTGTCTGATTCTTTTCGAGCTAAACCATGGTGATAGAAACCCATCATGATCTTGATTTCTTGGTATTAAGCTAGTACGTGGTGTATCAAGTCCTCCTGATCTGATCCGTATTCTTTTAAAGTATATAGGTGGTTTCTGTCCTCTGGAAGCATTCCTATAAGGGTTACAAAGGTTTCTAAGGTATATTCTATATATATATATTAACTTTATAATTCATTTTTATAGTTTTTCCTTTTCCTGTGCTAGTCTTAACCAAAGGTTCTTCAAAAAAAGGTATATATTATCTAATAATATTATTTTAATATACTAATTTTATATTTCTTTTTAGTTTTAGTCTTAATCGGGTAATAGAAACTAGGAGAGGCTAGTAGAAACTATATATAATTAAAAGTCTTGCTTATTCTTATATCTATATATATATATATTATTATGTTTTTCTTGTTAGTTATTAAATTTTGTAATTATTAATAAATTGTTGTGTTTTTTTAAATTTTGTTGAAAATCACTGAAAATTCTTAAAAAAGAGGACAGTTTTTACACAAAACTATTCCCGTGAATATATTCTCTAATCATATGTCTGAATTTATCTTAAAAAAATTCTACAACAATTGGCGTTGATCTGCAAATAATATTTACGGGAATGCCTCATAGTGTATAAAAAAAATTATTTTTTTAAAAAATCAAAAATTTATTTTTAAGCTTATCCAGCTTTGTTGATTGCTTTTCTTTTATTTTCGAGCATCAACTATCTCAGGAAGTCTGTGAACCTTTAAACTAGTAAATATTTTATAATTATTTTATATACAAATACTTAATCAGTAATTATGTTATTGTTTATTTATTTTTAGAACATATAGGTGTCACCAACAGTTTCAAGCCTTCTCTTTAGTCACGCAGGTCTCTTCAAAAGTATATAAATATAAAATATAATAATTTTGTCTAATTTCTATTTTATTTATTTAGGTTGTAATTGAATGAGATCATTCAATTTGGTTGAATGGTAGTAATGGATGGTTTCAAATCAAAAAAATTTCAAAACAAATCAAAAAGGAGAGAATGGGAGACATTCATTTTTGTATATATTTATTATTATTTATTTTTTTATTTATTTTTACTTTATTCACTATCTATATTACTCTAGGGTTATTATTGAGTCTTGAAAGAGTTGCTTAATTGAAAATAAATTCTTTCTTTTTAATTTTTAGGTATATATAAATATTTTTATTATTAGTTTTGTATTTTTATAATATTCTATTTTCTTATTTTAGATGTAAATTGAATTATAATATATTGGAGAATATTGTTTTATATATTTATTTTATTTTAGATTTATTTATTCACATGTTTATATAGATTTGAATGTATAAAAATTTATATTATTTATTACTCTATATATTTATAAATTATTTATTATCATTATTATTATATATATATTTTTTATATATTCATTCTATTTATTATTTATATAGTATCATTTGATTAATTGAACAATTATATCAAAGTTCATTATAGAAAATTATTGTATATATATATATATATATATATTATTATATATTATTATATATATATATATATATATATATATTATTATATATATATATATTATTATATATATATATTATTATATATATATATTATTATATATATATATTATTAAGAATATTTCTCAATTTTTTCAATATATTTTTAAATTATTAAAATGATTTTGTATTATATATATAGGCATCTAATACTATTTGAATACTGAGAATTAATCAGCATAAAGATAGAACATAGGTTATTACTACTTGCTTTCATTATAATATGGTATATATATATTATATATTGTAGTATTTATTATATATCTATGTCAATAGCAGAATAAAATATTTAGAATTAAAGAAAACAGTTATTATTATATTGATTATGACGAATCTTAAATGATTTATATATATAATTATGTATATATATATTATTATATATATTATTATATATAATGTTTTCTATATACATATATTATTATTATATTGTTTATTATATATATATATATATAGTTTTTCAGTATAATAGAAACTAGACAATTGAATAAATTCTTATAGGGAAAAATATAGAAAAGTTTATTCCTTTTAATAAAAGGATTTGGAAAATTAGTATATTAATAATTTTGTTTATATGGATTAATCTCGATTATATATTTATATATATATCTTTATTTATATGCATTTTAATGTTATTATTGTAAAAAAATAGTTATATATATATTATTATATTATTATATATAATTATATTATTATTATCTTTATTATTACTATTTTTATTTCATAGATATATATGAATATAGATATAGATAGACTTCTCTCGATTGTAATAAGAATGGGTTAGTGTCAAGAGAGTCTCACTATTTATTGCGAGTTCAGTTTATTTGGAATTATATCAAGTTAAACATATTATTATAAAAGTATATATTTAATTATAATATTTCCAAATAAATATATTATTATATGTATCTATTATATATAGTTTAGTATCATGAAAAGAAAGTGGTAGAGAAGTTACTATGAACCCTCAAAAATGTCTTTTCTTTTGGTTAATCTGTTTTATATGGTTTAACATAGTATTATGTATATTATTAAATATATATTACTGTTATTACACTTTATATATAACATTATATATTACTATATATTATAAATTCATTTTAGCTTTCTCTATCTATAGTTATATATGTATTAAATCAACAAGGAGATATTATATATATGTTTTGAATATTGTGCTTCTTATGATGTGAATAAAATATAAAATAAGAATTCGAGATTATTCATATAAGTATATATATTAAAATTACTATGTATTTATTAATTTATATTATAATATATATATAGTTAAATATATTTATGATTCTTCTTTAGTAGAGAATCACAGTTTACATAAAGTATATATTATGTATATACAATAATTGTATATATATATATATATATATATATATATAATTATTTAGCTACTATTCTATATGTATTTGTCTATATTTATTTTTATATAAACATATATAGTGTAAGAATACATTATTCTTTCTTGAGTACTCAATGAAATTTATGTTATTTGTTTCTGGTACTACTATCTCTCCTATAGTATATAATGTTATTATTATTATATCATTTTTTATATTTATATGTATATATTATTATACATAAAACTATATATATATATACATATATGTTATTATATACGTTTAACAAACAATTTAGAATACTATATCTATTATATCTATTTATAAATAGATCATTTTTCCCGTGATTCTTCTTATACTTTTACCTTTAGAATTAATATACTTAAGTAGAAAATAAATGCCTTAAAATGAGATTAATTACTCTTAATTATTGAATTCTTCAACTAATTAATATATACATATATAATAAAAATAATAGATAGAAATGAAGACTAATGAAATGAGAGAGTTTTATTTATATCGAGGAATGTGTTGAATGTTTCAGTATATATATATTCATTTATTTATATTTATTTATATCTATTTAAATATATTTATACTTATTTATATCTATATATATCTATTTATATTTATTTATATCTATTTATATCTATTTATATTTATTTATATCTATTTATATTTATTTATATCTATTTAAATATATTTATATAGATTAAATAGATATATAATTATTGTAATTCTTTTCTCTACTACTATTACTCTTTCTCTTAATCAGTATTCTGTTTTAAAAAGATAATATATACAATGGAGAATGAACAATATATACGTATATGTACATATAGGTTATATACATGGATTATATATATATATAGGTTATATAATAAATGTTTTATATATATATAAATCTATCCTAAATTAAAATAATCAACTAGTATTTATTAACTCATTCTTATTATAAGTAATTATATTATATTGTTGTTTTTATATTTACTTTTTATTATATATATATATTTTATTATTATAATATTAATAAATTATTTTATTTATTCTCTTTGTATAATATATAATAGTTATTAATCTTTTAGTTTTTAATATGATTTTAAGTGAAAACAATTGAAAATAAAGCTTATATATATATTTATAATATTTTTAGAAAATATTTTTATTTATTGAAAATAACCTTAAAACCATTTAATTAAGCTTTTTAAAAGCTAATTTTACACTTATTCATCTCTACAAGTGTATTGCTATTAAAAGAAAACATAAATATAATAAAATATTTTATCTCAGTATTTGTTAATCAGTTTGATAAAAGTTCGTTATTTGTATATATTTTGACTCAAAACGACTCACTGACAATCAATCAACACTACAACGTCAATAAAGCTCATAAGTAAAACAAATATGAAAGTAATTGCCTTCAAGAATGGAAGTTTTTTACATCAGTAACCTTAAAACCATTGTCAGAGTACAATTTATATATTTATAAACAACCATATTACATAAGCATCAATATATACATTTTTCTTAACTTCAAAGTGAAGTTTTACTAAAAATATTACAAAGTCGAAATAACCCCTGGATTTTAGTACTTTTCTTATATATAAAAAAATTTCATACAAATTCATATTCAGGGGCATGCTTATTCTTTTTTCAAGAAAACACTTACAAAAATCTTTATATTTATTAATATTTATAAAGTTGGTTGTTTTCTTTAAAATGGTATTTTTTTTCATTCCCTATATATCTATTATTCTATAGCTTGTATATATAACTCAAATTATTCAAAAATAAGCACAGATTCTCTTCGTGATTCTAAATATAGCTTCTTCTATAACGATCAGCTGACCAGAAATAACTTGATTTCAAAGGTAGCCTCTCTTGTTGTTCTGCTTCAAGGAAATGCGATTCTCCATGAGCTCTTAAACTGTATGTATTTATTTATCCTTTTATTTATTACATTTCTATAATTATATTTTTATAGGTTCCTTATATGAGTAGAAAACAAAGTCCCTCGGTCAAAATTAAATAATAGTTTTTTATATTTTGCTTTATTTAATTGTTTATTCTTTAATTTTTTTGTATTTTGTTATTTTTATTGTTTTTTATGCTTAAACAACTAAAATATGTATTAAAAGAAGACAAAGAAATAATGTGTTTAAAACAGTCTAAAATAACCCTAATGAAAGTCTAAAATGTAAAATAGATGTTGTTATGGACATTTTTATCTTATATATATCAACAGTAAATACAACCACTGTCATTATGGAATACCAAAAATAAACATTAAAAATAAGTCGTAGTCATAAAAAGATACATGGCCCGTCACTATAGGAATACAAAACCCACCATAAGTTTATACCAGGAAAAGTCCTGTATATACCAGAAAATCACTTTTTTTATACCAAAAAACAGCTAGGGTGCATACCAGAATTTTCACGATTTTAAAAAGCTGCCCACCAGTGTTATTAAACCATCAATTTATATATAAAGTTTCCATAAAATATTCTTTCACAAAATATATCTAATTAAAATAATATAGAATACATGTTTAATATCATTATGAACATTATTAATATAAAAAAAACAATATGTCAAATAAATCAATATCTTTTTATAAAACTAGTTATTATTGCTATACAAACAACTCAAAAATTTTCTATTAATAAAATATTTTTCTGACAATTTTATTTTATATATGTTAAGTCCAGTTAAATAGAATTAAGAGTAGTAGTTCGTTATTGATATGATAAGAGTACAAAAAAAGACAAGTTTATGATTAATAAATGCACTATCAGCGATATTTTAATTATTAAATGTATCTGATTGGTTGATTTTGGTTCAAAACTTGTTCCACCAATGGAATGAGATTTACTTCAGCGACTTAGGCAAAAATCGTGAATTTTGACAAAATTTTGACACTTTTTTTCAGTTTAGTTTTTCTTAGGTATAAAAAACCATATTAGACATATTTTATTAAAAAATTGACATTATTTTCTCGTCTTAGAATGTCACATAATATCAAAAACGTTTTTAGTTTGTTTTAAGTCGAAATTTGGTTAATTCATCGGGTCCATATTATAAAGTTTTTTATAGTTGTGTTTGGAGTAAAAGATTTTTAAGAGTCATATATACGAATAAAAATTAATAAAATGGCCGCTATGGCTCAAAACCAAATTTCAGCCAAAAATTCAAATTTTGTTATTTTTTTTTCAGTGAAAAAAAATAACCGAGCCTATTTGTTTGATGGACAGTCAGACCAGAGTCTTAAATTTTTGAAATACTTACGGGAATGTTTTTCCCATTCAAAACTTGGTCTATTTCTATTTTTGAATTAAAACATGTCTAAATATAATTGAAAATTGTTTTAAGACTCATTTCATATCAGATATGAGTATATGAGCCACAAGACACCCTTAATGATGCGTCAATAGAATATTTTGCATCAGATTCAAATATTTGTTTGTGTGTTGATTTCACAATTGTATCATAGCATAATCACCCTAAATTATATGCTATAAACATTATAGTTGCCCAAATTATTTCATATCGATTTTGAGTAAATCAATATAATTTGTTAGTTTTTATTTAAAAGTAAGAAGACACAACTAATTTTTATTCTATATGACGAACAGCTTGTAACATTTGAATTAGGTCAATGAATGATTAAAAAACGAAGAAAAATTTTTTTGTAAAAAACAGCGAGTTTTCTTCGTTTTTTTTAAACGAAGAATTTTTATTATAATTATTGTTAACAAAATGTCATAATTTATTTTAAATTGATAAATGTGTTTGATTATTATAGATATAATTGCTACACGTATTACTTTATAATCTTATAGATTTTTTTATATGTTGTTGTTAATCTGTTGTCTTTTTAGTTTTTCCTTTCGATGTTTACAGTTGTTAATGAAGTTATGCCTTTCAATAATGGTTTTGGATATTTATTAGAGTATTTAAGAAGTTATGCTGCCACAATTCTTTTGTGAATTAACTACATCGGTTAAGTTTTATGATTGTTACTATTGTCTACGGCTTGTCTAATCATATTAAACAAGAACAGAATATGTTTTTGTGCAAAAATTAAATTCATGTTTTGTTCTGATTTAGAATTACATACTTTTCTGTATTTATTCATTTATTTAACTTTACTAAAAATCATTGTATAGTAATTATTATATATATATATTATATAATAGATGTCTATCATTATTATACTTATTATTATACTTATTATTATTGTCATCATTATCTTCTTTATCTAGTTATTACTCCTGCTATCCTCCTACTACAGTCACTTGTTTACATTGTTTATTAATGATGACTTCTATGAGACGTTATCTCTTTGTTAAACCTGAATCTCGTTTAGAATTCTTAAAATTATTAATTGAAGAGGTTTTTGAACAATTAACTCGTAGTCATGCATTTGATGATAAAGATACTTATCATATGTTCTGTCAATTATTATGAAAACTTAAAGTATATAGATATATTTATTATTATTATTATTAATGTATTATATGAATTCTATATACGAATATATTATACTATAATTATATATATATATATATATATATATATATATATATATATATATTCCTATTTCTTTAGGCTAATTTCCAGTTATCAGAACTTTTCAGAACTCCACGATATAGTGAATTTATTCGTCTTTTAACAAATTTTACTATTGATTCCTTTAAGAATTGGCAATGGTGTAGTAATTCTTTTAGTTATTTACTTACTTTATGGAGTTGACTGATTTGTGCTGAACGTTATGTTCAGATCGGTTCAGATATTGATAATACAAGTTGTTTTAATGAATCTGTTCATCAATTAATACAAGCATATATTAATGGTAAAATGGAAAGTGTAGATGATTATGTTGATGATGATATGAATAACCCTCTTAGTGATACAGAAAGCTTAGCCATAGAAATGCAACAATTACCTCAAATAGTCAGATATTTTTTTAAGTGAATACTACATATATATGTAACTGCTTTGATCCTCTTAATGAAGAATATAATGTATATAGTATTATTATAATAATCTCTTTTTTTGTTTATATTTGCATTTAAATATACGTTTATATTTATATTCATTATTATATTTATTACTTCTATTCTCGTGTATTTCTAGACCCTTCTTTATCAATTTTCTAAAGTATGAGTAAATACTACAGATTATCAAGAATTGGCGAATAAAACAATTATTGAGCAATATATATATTCTTAAACAATTATTTATAGGCTGTCTTTCGTGGTTTTGTAATACTGTTGTTACTGTTTTTATTAATCAAGTATTCAGCAAACACAGGTTCAAAATAACTATCATTAATAGGTACAGAAGTTATTCAACTTAAACATAATGCTAGTTATTGACTTAACGTAAATATATATAAACTATATTATAATATGTTATTATATATTATTATATATATTATTATATATTATTACATTTGTTTTTGCTTTCGTTTTTACAGTATATATATATATGTATAAATATATATATATAGAATTGATTTAGTAGGATTAATTCCAACATGGAATTATCATTAAATTTTCTTTGAACAATTCAGAAATATAGATATATATATGAGAATAAGAAGCGTCTTCCTGATGATACCTTTCTTGATATGAATTCCTCTCGAAAAGAGCAATTATATATATTTATTGGCTATGTATTAATAGATAGAAATTAAATATATATATAAATAATTTATCAATATTGCATTGATGATTTATCTTATTTTTTGTCTAGATGTAAGAAGAGTAATATATTAAATCACTTAATCGATGTAATTTTGAATAACCTTCGTTATTGGGAAGATAATACAGTGATTATTAAAAATTGCTTAGATATATTCCTTAATCTCTGTAATGATCATGCCTGCTCTCAATTACTATTAGATATATCAACTACTCAATATCCACTTGAAACATATACTGTATATATATATATATATATATATATATATTTATTTATTATTACAAGCGTTACACAGAAATATTTATTTACATTCTATAGATTCTGCTTTTCATAATTTTATTTCTCACTTCTAGATTTTATGATATTATAATAAGAATAAAAAGAATCATGTAAAGAAAATAATAAGAATATAAGTATGAGTGCCTTATAGGTACTAATTATAATAATAATATATTATCTTATAATAATGATAAGAATTATATTAATGTTATAACTAAGAAGAATAATATGAATGATGAAATTAACTTTTTTGGCGATAATAATAGTATTATTACTTCCTTATAATACTATTACTTATACTATTATTATTACTACTACTTCCTTATAATATTATTACTTACCTATAAAATTATTACTACTACTTCCTTATAATATTATTACTTCCTTATAATATTATTACTTACCTATAATATTATTACTTACCTATAATATTATTACTATTTACCTATAATATTATTACTTACCTATAATATTATTACTATTTACCTATAATAATATTACTTACCTATAATATTATTACTTACCTGTAATATTATTACTTACCTGTAATATTATTACTTACCTATAATAATATTAATACTACTTCCTTATAATATTATTACTTTCCTATAATACTATTATTACTTACCTATAATAATATTACTTACCTATAATATTATTACAACTTCTTTATAATAATATTGTAATTGCTTCCTTATTACTACTACTTCCTTATAATATTATTACTTTCCTATAATAATATTACTACTTACTTATAATAATATTATTACTACTTACTTATGATAATACTAATTCCTTATAATATTATTACTTCCTTATATTATTACTACTTACTTATGATAATATTAATTCCTCATAATATTATTACTTCCTCATATTATTATTACTTCTTTATAATATTATTACTTCCTTATAATGTTACTACTTACTTATAATATTATTACTTTCCTATAATAATATTACTTACTTATAATAATATAACTTATAATGTTAGTACTTATAGTATTATTACTTCCTTATAATATTATTACTTACTTATAATACTATTACTTCCTTATAATATTATTACTTACTTATAATATTATTACTTACTTATAATAATATAACTTATAATGTTAGTACTTATAATACTATTACTTCCTCATAATACTATTACTTCCTCATAATATTATTACTTACTTATAATAATATAACTTATAATGTTAGTACTTATAATACTATTACTTCCTTATAATACTATTACTTCCTCATAATACTATTACTTCTTTATAATATTATTACTACTTACTTATAATATTATTACTTACTTATAATATTATTACTTCCTTATAATATTATTACTTCTTTATAATATTATAACTTATAATGTTAGTACTTATAATATTATTACTACTTACTTATAATATTATTACTTCCTTATAATATTATTACTTCCTTATAATACTATTACTTCCTTATAATACTATTACTTCTTTATAATACTATTACTTCCTCATAATATTATTATTTCCTTATAATATTATTACTTCTTTATAATATTATTACTACTTACTTATAATATTATTACTTCATTATAATATTATTACTTCCTCATAATACTATTACTTCCTTATAATACTATTACTTCCTCATAATACTATTACTTCCTCATAATACTATTACTTTCTTATAATACTATTACTTTCTTATAATACTATTACTTCCTCATAATACTATTACTTCCTCATAATACTATTACTTCCTTATAATATTATAACTTATAATGTCAGTACTTATAATATTATTACTACTTACTTATAATATTATTACTTCCTCATAATACTATTATTTCCTTATAATACTATTACTTCCTTATAATATTATTACTTCTTTATAATATTAATACTTCTTTATAATGTTACTACTTCTTTATAATGTTACTACTTCTTTATAATGTTACTACTTCTTTATAATGTTACTACTTACTTATAATATTATTACTTACCTATAATAATATAACTTATAATGTTAGTACTTATGATAATATTATTACTTCCTCATAATATTATTACTTCCTTATAATACTATTACTTCCTTATAATACTATTACTTCTTTATAATAAGATTACTTCTTTATAATAATATTACTTCTTTATGATATTATTACTTCATTATAATACTATTACTTCCTTATAATACTATGACTTCTTTACAATACTATTACTTCCTCATAATATTATTACTTCCTTATAATAATATTATTACTACTTACTTATATTATTATTACTTCCTTATAATACTATTACTTCCTTATAATATTATTACATCTATATAATACTATTACTTCATTATAATATTATTACTTACTTATAATAATATTATTACTACTTACTTATAATAATATTAATTCCTTATAATATTATTACTTCCTTATAATATTATTACTTCATTATAATATGACTTCCTTATAATACTATGACTTCATTATAATAATATAACTTATAATGTTACCATTTACTTATAATAATATTATTACTACTTACTTATAATATTACTTCATTACAATATTATTACTTCATTTTAATAATATAACTTATAATGTTACTACTTACTTATAATAATAATATTACTACTTCATTATAATATTACTTACTTATAATTTAACTACTTACTTATAATATTATTACTTCCTTATAATGTAACTACTTCCTTATAATAATATTACTTCTGTACAATACTATTACTTCTTTACAATACTTTTATTTCTTTATGATACTATTACTTCTTTATAATACTATTACTTCTTTATAATACTATTACTTCTTTATAATACTATTACTTCTTTATGATACTATTACTTCTTTATGATAATATTACTTCTTTATGATACTATTATTACTACATCCTTAAATATTATTACTTCCATATATTACTGCTGTATATTACAGTTATTAATAACAAAAACAAAAGTCATATCAAGTGTATTAACAATAAGAATAATAATAAAGCATGAAGAAGAATGAATGCTATATTAAGAATCAGTAATTTGGATGCAAATACTAAGATACTAAGATTATAAATAATAGTACATATACTAATACTAATAAAGAATCAATAATATTAATAGTCTTCTCTATATAACAATCAGAAGATCATGAAGTATAATAGTATTACTAGTATAAGCCTTTTTATTCTAACAACTGATTATATTTTCATCGTAATACAAATATTTCTTCAAAATAATCTTCCTCTTGTTAGAACATACCCATACTGTTATGTCTCCTTGTATTTTTATATAATAAGCTGATGATGACACTACTACTATTACTAAACTCCTACAATTTTCTTCTTGTTTTCGTTATAATACGCATGCTCATAATAATTATAAGAATTCTTAAATATAATAGAAATATTTTGTGCTACTACTACCGTTATTATTATGTCTAGTTGTAATGATATTAAAGATATTTTATATGTGTCATGTCTTTTTACATTCTTATTCCAATAATACTATATCTAATACTAATGATATTCTGCTACTTAAACTATTATACACCAAATCCTTTTTCTGTCTATTGCTTCTAATATTGTTAATACTTATATATTTGGAATATACTACTATGCAATACCTTTTATATTTTTCCTCTTTCTTCTCCTAATACTACGTATAATAGTAGTTATTAATAAGAACAATGATAAGATTATAATTATGTTTTCTATTCTTGTTTTCTAATTTCTCTTACATTTTGAATCAATTAAAATATTATGCTATGTCATTAAATGATTGTACCTCCTTTACTAACAGTTTTTAAATTAATTTAAATACCAAAAATGTTATGATATCAATATGTAATTCGGTTTTCGTAATCATATCTTTAAAGAAAGAATACCATAAGTAATAATACTTGAAGTACTATTACTTTCTTTATAACCTCTACTGATCTTAGATCATAAATAGTTCTATCACAACTATCAATGAATGTCTATTATTACTACTAATAATACTATAGATTAATGAGATTATAATATAGTATTGCTATGCAGATTCTCCTTTTAATTATTTTTTCTTCTATCTCTTTTCTTACTCTCATCATATGACTGTTCATACAAAAATCATATATTACTCATTATGGTTTGCCATTAATATTTCATTTATTAGTAACAAAAGATCTACTAATATGGTTATTGAAAATGGTTTAGTAAAATATATAGAAAACATATATTACTGTAATAATTACTTTATGAATTAATAACAATAAAATAGGATTATATATTAAACATTTAAAAAAATATATGAGAATTTAGAAGATTAAATTAAATAAGTCTATGCTCATTCTATTTTGAATAGAACATGTAATAGTTTTTAAATAAGATGCTTTATTATTATGGATAGAAAAATACAATGAAATAAGGATATATTCAGTAAATATGAATGAATTTAGTACAAATCAATATAATATATATATTATTCGATATAATATTAGATACTTGAAAAGTTCGATGATTATTGCTTCATATATATAGATTATTGGTGAAAAAAGTTGTAAATAGATATGAATTTGAACATTTTTTTATGTATTATTTAAAACATTTATTCACTGTAATTTTAACTATTATGAAGTTGAATTAAGTTAGAAAAACCTACTATGATCTGCTTTTATGTTATGAAATTCATTAATAACAAGAACAACCAAAAAGTGATTATAAGAGATAATATGTATGAAATTATACATTAAAAATATAAATTATAAAAAAGTCAAAGTTTAAATACGATTATACATATAATTTTATAAGTATTTACATGGAAATGTACCCATTCACATGCATGTAGTCTTTTGGTATAAATGTTGTATAAGTATAAACATCTTCTGAAGTTACTGTCAACGTAGACCTTTGGATAGTCTTTTCTTTGGTTTGTTTTTCCTATATAAAGAAGAATAAAGTATAGAAACAATAAAAGATATTATTTGACAAAATTTTTTATAGTTAATAATATATAAATAATTAGTATTAAGAATATATATATGCATATAAAGATGAAGGTAATCATTCTGATAATTAAATATATATAAAAGTAAAATGAATTCATTATAATAATTATTATATTAGTAATTAAAAGATTTATCTACACAATGAAATATAAAAAATGATACTAAATAACTATTACTAATATACATACGATGTATTTATTATGATACTAATATGAATATATTATTATTTATTATTAATTAATATAAGTATATACTTCACAAAGAATGTCATCAGGGGTTTTATTTGTATGTATATCCATTACTAAAACGTTTGAAGCAAGAAATATGTTAATATTTTGGAATCCTTGAAACCCTTGACTGTCCATAAAGTGATAATATAATCCTGTTGCAGATGATAATGCTGGACCATAATCGTAATTCATTACAAATATGGAATCATTCACCTTTATATATTTTAAGGCCTTTACAAGATGTGGCTGATGATTATTTTCTTTTTCATAATATATCAAGTATGAATTATCTATTCTATGTACACCATCATCAACTTGGCTGGTTGTATATATAAGTTTGTTATTAACAAGGATTCTATCATAGAAACTAACAGATAGTTTATTATAATTATCCTTCAACTGATGAAAATTATTTTCTATAAATAAGTTTAAATTATAATTTCTATTTTCTCCTGTCCAACCAATAATACCATCTATTAGATAATTAATAAGTGTTTGAGATCCTTCTTCAAGAATTATTTTGAGAAACTGGAAAAGTACTTTATCTGGCATCTCTATCGGTTCAGAATAATGAGAACAACTAGCAGAATATATATATGTTTTATTGTTTCCAACAGGATTATAGTAAATAGTATTCTTATCATGTTGCATATCTTCACATGGTTGAGATATATTACTTATTTCGTTTCTGTTATTGGATCTTCCTTGATGATCATTAGATACTAAAATTGTTTCTTTGGTTATTGATGACATGCAGCAGGAAATATTAAATTCATTGCGAGAATGAGATGAGTGCTTAATTTTAGAATAATATGATTCTGATTTCCAAGTTGATGTTACTGATAAGCTTCCTGTATTTCTTAAACATGAGACCAAGTGCTGGATAGAATGTATTTGAGATGTAATTAATTGCTTTGGCAGTATAAGCTCACAGAGAAATGTGAATGTAAAACATTTCTTTTCAAGCATTTCCAAGTCTTCGATATCATTCGCTTTATATATATGGCAATCATGAATAATAGAAGCTAATAATTCGAAAAGAGGTATTATAGGACTGTCTTTTGAATTAAAATCATATAATATTAATGGTAATATTTTAGAAACGAAAAATATTTTCGTGTGTGTATTTATTTTGTTGAACATTGTTTCATCTAGTATATAACGAAACTGGTATTCACAATCCCCATATATACTATTAACTGCTGAGATACGTGTTTCCAAAATGCTTTTATTTGTTGGGTTTAGTTCAAATGGTTTCCTCTGGTTTTCTTTAGTATTATCATTTTCTTTTTCATTTGAGGATGTCTTTTTATTCGATTGATCTTCCTTCATATTACTTACATTACTATCTTCCTTCATATTACTATCTTCCTTCATATTACTTTCATTACTATCTTCCTTCATATTACATTTATTACTATCTTTCTTCTTCTTACCTTTATTACTATTTTTCCTCTTCTTACCTTTATTACTTTCTTTCTTCTTCTTACTTTTATTACTTTCTTCCTTCTTCTTACTTTTATTTTTATTTTCCTTCTTGAATCCAAATAATAAACTTAATAAAGTATTACAAACATTTCCAAAAAGATGCATAGTATCTAATGGAAATGATGTTGAAGGATTAAAGTAGCTAAGTTGTTCAGAAGTACTTCTTACCTTTTTTATTCCTTTATTGTAGGATGGATTATCATTATTACTACTTCTTATTTCAGTAATTACTTCTTTAGAATATGGATTGTATCTAATATTAGTAAATGAATCTTCATATAACTTACAACTCTTCGAAAAGGATTTGTACATGATATATGGTTTACTATTTATATAAGTATTCGTTTTATTAATCCATTTAAGAAGAAACTGATAACATGGAATATATATATGGACTCCAGTATTCGACTTTTGAACTGATATAGATACATGAGAATAGGAACACTTCATACCTTCATGTAATAGTTCAGCATGCTTATCGCTTTGCATATCGCAAAATCTACAAGGATATGTAGATGATGGACCTAAAAATTTACCTACATGAGATAATGCTGCAGAATCTCCAAATGTATTAATTAATATGCCAACTACTTTCCTATTCTGTAATCTCCCATCAAGATAAATATCCATGTTTATTCCAGCTTGGAGTAACTTGAATTCAGCCATCAGTATATCAAGGCATAAGTCAATAGAAGGCTCATCTACGCAAGTATACATATAGAACTCTCTTTTATCGTACTTTCTAAATTTCTTATAATTTAATAATTGGATCAAAATTGGGTTTGAAGAACTATTCTGCTTAGTAACAGCCTTATCAAACATCGATATACCGTCTGTAGTAACGTTGAATGATAAAATGATATCACCATTATTGGCACAATCTCTAAGATATGATTTATAATTCATTCCTAGCATGTAATTTGGTATATTTTGAATCATTGAATCTAGGTTACTATTATTAAGACTACTATATATTTGTTCTATCTCATCTTTTCGATAAAATTCAATATCTTGTATATAATATGGAGATGAAAGTATGGCTTGAAGTCGGGGAATTAGTGGAATAATAACTTGTTTGTTACCTATATAAGAATTATATAATGTTTTGTGATATATATATATATATATATAACTACTTCTAGAAATATATACATATATTTCCGTTGCATATAGGATTACTACATGTTATATCTTTAAATAATGGATATGCTTGTATTGTATTATATGTATGTATTACATGACACTTATTACATGAAAATATATTTATATGAAGAGGCTTATATATAGAATTTCTAACATATTTTCTTACAATATTTTGTGAGCATTTGGGTATTGTTAATATAGGAAGATCAATGTCAAATTCGCTTATTAAATTATTTATTAATTCATACAAATTTGCTACTTTTTGAAAGCTAATACCTAGTTTTCTCCAACACTCAAAAATTAGGTCATTCATGGCATCCTCTTTTGTACTCACTTTCTCATGAATTATCTAGATAAAATGATTAGTAGGTATTGTGTTGAAGAAATATAATAATGGCTTATATTAAAAGAGAGGTATATATTATATATATATTAATATAAACCGTATACTTTTTGTGATAAGATGAGTTGCATGATCTGCCTTATAATATCACCATTTTCTATCTCAATTGGTGTATTCTCATTATTTAAAGAAATATTCACATTGTTGATTTCATCTGCAATCAAGGTAGTTGATCTATGATAAGTGTCATGTCTCTCAGATAATAATGTTGCTATGATCATTAATGTTATTTCTTATTTTTATATCTTACTATTTATTCCTGATTTCTTCTTATTAGATATCTTATGTCTATAATTATTCATTATAACAAATACTATGAAAAATGTTTATTAAAAAAAATAAAATTCATTTCTTCTGTAGAATTTTACTGATTATTATCACGGTTTTCATATATATTTTTTCTTTTACTTTCTTTTTCATGGAATCATCTACTTTATCTTCATTAGAAAGAAATAAAATTGATAGTCTTCAAGAAGATATCTATAAAGCTATCGAACATTATTTTAACGAATTAAAAGGTGAAGAGACAAATGGTATTTCAATTTAATTCTTTGGTAATAATTATTTAGAAAAGACTATTCGTTGCTCAGATGTTTTTATAGAATGTGAGGCTATGATAAGAAGACTTTCCATTAAAAGAGATATTCCATTTAGAAACAAGAAGTTGAATTCAAATAAATTAAAAGTATTTATTGTATACATATATAATGTTTAATTCAATAGACTATAATAAAGGTAATTCCTTTTTGCTTACCTGAAGCTATACGAAAAAATGCAAAATCCATGTTTACATTAAAAAAGAATAATATATGTTTAGATCATGAGTCAGAGGTCTACATATATATTTGTCGTCTTGCTCGTCTTTATTTGCATACATATGAGAAACAAGATAATTATAGTGATGAAATTATAATGGTTTGTGTTCGTGAATGTATTACTAATCGTCGTCGAAAAGGCTCGTTTCCTCAATTCTTTGGGTTTCATTTAGATAGAGAAATAGAAATACATGACTCAGGATCCTCTGAGATTGTATGCTTTTATACGTTTCTTTTATCATTCTTTTATATAATATTCTTTATTTTTAGTTTGGCAAATGGATTCCAATTAGTCCTTTTCCAAATACAAGTTCTTATACATATATACATTATGAAACAATAATAAACAATTTGCAGAAATGCCAAGAGATTCTACCATTCTCAGGATAAATCTTTGAATTATTCTATTTTTCTTTATTCCTTTATTCTATTTCATAATGATTGGCTATTTATCTTCTACACTATAATTCTTTTGATTTATATTAAAATGATTGGCTAAGTATTTTTAATAGAATATATTTTTATGCTGACTTTATTTTTTGTTTTACACCATACATTCATATTTTATTTTATTGCTTTGTTTATCTCACAACAAAAATATCAATGAACATATTCAATAACTATACTCTTTGAAAATGTATTTTACTTTTAAACAGTATTAAAGTATTATTGTGTCTAGGTGTCTATCAATTTTCGAATCAATTATCTTGTTAATGTATATAATGTTGTAAAATATCATAACATCTTTTTATATAGAATGTCAGGTGTTTGATTATTCAAGGGTAGCAAGTATTTTGTTTCGTATTTCTATAATTCTTTGTTACTATTATTTAATTAACTATCAATATCCCTTTCTTTAGTTGCTTCATATAAATTGTAACGTGCATTGAAATGACAGCTATCTTTAACGATGTGAATTAGGTATGTATAACTATTTATTGATTTGAATAATTCTAACTTATTTTTTTTATATAGAGTATTTATAGACAGAAGTAATTACCACCAGTAGATAGATTTAAAAAAATGTTTTAATGTTATTTCACAATTAGAATTTATTTACAATTTACTCGTTTTGTTTTCTAATTTTTGTTATAATGGTTAAAGCCATAGTTGCGTATAGAGTAGTTTATGAAAATAACAAAGATAAATTTAAATCATTAAATAGTTTTTAAATTAATTATTCAAAGAGCGACCAAAAATAATCATCGTGTATATACTAAAAATCTTCATTGGGTTTTTTTATGCTTTTTGTTGTTTATTCTGTGGAGGGTATTTTTTTTCCTTGTTTAATTGTTCTGAAAAAATCTTAAATCCAAAAAGCAAAACGTGACAAAGAAGGCCATTTTTATTCATGGAAATCGCTGATAGTGATGATTTGAAATAATTATAAATATTCTTTATTAATTATTCACTATCAGGTATTTCCGTGATACTTTTTGGAGAGTTTTGCCAAAAAATGACTAAATTACTTTTTAAGACTATTTTCAGTCAGGCGAAAAGAGTAGCCAAAAACTAGGTTATTTTTGTCGAATATGGTCTTTCTTTTCATTCGTTCAGAATTCTTTTAGAAACGTCATTTTATTATTAATTTAATCGTTGTGTGAATGATAATCAATATATATATATAACAAAAGACAATAAATAATATATAATAATTAAAATAGCAAGAAAGATAAGAAAATAATAATTATTTTGATTTGTTTTGATAAATTGGCAACTGTATCTGAGGACTATATATATAAATTGATAGAACTAATAATAATATAGATAATATAGAATACATACCTTCTAACATCACTTCTAGACCAACTCTTGAACAAGAACCAAAACTATAAAAATAGAATGTAAAAAAATAAATATATTATAACAATATACCTTCTAAATCCTAGCAGTGTAGACCAAAAGGGACACCAGAGAGTACCTAGAACCTATAAAAAATTAAATTAGTTAATTTCAAAAAAATAAAATATAATTAAATACCTTCAGAAGCATTGATTTGTTGACCAAGGAGACCTGAGACAATAGTTGAACCTATATAAGATAATAAATAATAATAGCAGAGAGAATGCTAAAAAATATATACCTTTAATACAACCAGATTTCTATACGTTCAGGCCCGGAAACTCATAAACTAACTTTAAAAAAGAAGACCAATTAGGACCTATTAGAATCTATTTTGACACACCAGTAAGCCTATATAGAATAAGATAAATAAAAAAAATATAATATACATTTAATAATATATAAAATATAGTTGTAAATTAAAGAAAAATAAAAATAAATATGTGAAAAAGTTGAATCTTATAAACAAAGAGAAATTCCCCCTTACAATTTTTTTTTTGTATAATAAAATTCTTTACAAAATCTGGGTTTCCAGGGGTTAAAACATTTTAAAAATTTCCCTTTTTCTCTAATAAAAAGTCTATTTGAATATAAAAATGATTTATAAATGTAATATGTGTTTATGAACCTAAATTATTTAATTACAACATGTTTAAGACTTATTAGAACAAAAATATAGTTATTTAAAAAATCTTTAATTACAATTAAATATATTTGTCTGCTATTTTTATATAATAGTATTTTATTTATAACAAGAAGGTCCTAGATAATCAAGAGAAATATTTAGTATAATCACTTATAGAGACATGATTCAAAAATTTATAAACTTTTGTTTCTAATATGATTTATTTCAACAATTTATCGATTATTGTAGATGTATAAATAGAACGAGAATGTTTGAAAGCTTTGTGAGTTGTTTAAGACATAATAAAGAATGTAATTTATTAAAGTATAAAGTAGATTAATATTTACTCTTTTTTCTATTATTCCAAAAGAATTCTATAAATAATTTTATTCCTAAATATCAACAAAACAAATAGAGTAATATATAAAGAAATAAAACAAAATAAAAGATAGATAAAAAAGATAATATATAGTATATATATAGTAATATATCATTATAATATATATAATATGAATAATTTATTAAACTCCTTTCTATTCTATATATACATGATTATAAAACCATATATAATTTAAATATATATATATATTGATATAGTATTATAAATATATATATATACAAGAGTTATCATTATCTTAATACATAAAGGAATCATCCAAAAGTTTATATAATAATAATAATATAATAATAGTAATAACAATAAGTATATAATATATATATATATATATACAAGATATATAATAACCATGTTTCTGATAATCATGGTTATCAATAAGGAACATAAAACGTGGGTATTATAGGAGGTATATAGTTGTATATATATGTTTTATATGGTGGTAATTCTTCAAATAGATAATGATCCTTTTTCTGTAGTTTGTATGGAATTGTAATAACTATATATATATATATATATATTATATCAAAATATAATAATAAAGTATATATATAAATATATAATATCACGAGAACAATAAAGTATATATATATATATACTTGAGAAATTCTAGAATAAGTATTTCCCACGATTATAATTCATAAAGACAACACGCTACTCTTAGTAGGGAAGATGAAGTAGGAGATAACAGGATAACAGTATATAACCACGGGGATAATTAAGTATATCCTATAAAATATGTAATAAGAAAATCATGTGACATAAGTAGCTGATAGAGGGATTCAAACATTCATAGAATACATATATTAAAGTCATCCAGTATATTTATATCATATATATCTTCTTATCCGCGGTTTTCAGTCGGTTACGAAGAGAATATACATATTGAACATCAATAGCTATATATATTATATAATATTATAATAATAATAATACACACAATAATATATACAATAAATATAATGTAACTATAATAAAACCATAATAAATACAAAACATACAATGATCATTATCTTCTTCTCTTTTTCCTATATAAGTAAACATATCTATCATTTCTTTTTCTTTTTTCTTTCCTGTTTCTTCTTCACCTTCAATTTCAACCGTATTCAGTATATGACTTAATCCATAAATCAGTTCTCCACTAGGTTTTTCTTCTCCTTCTCCTCTTTCTTTCTCTTCATATGTATTCATTAATCCTATTTCTTCTTCTTCAGGTACTTCCATATCATTATCAATCATCAAATCATTTCCTGTATCTTTATATGCACCTGTGAAATAATTAGTAGTAGGAGGAGGAGGAAAAGGAGGACTATAGACTTCTTTTAAACTATTATGACTCATAAAAAAGGAAATAGAATAAATATCAATCTTTTTAATGTATGTAACTGAGGAGGTATATAAGAAGAAGGACAACGAGCTATTTGTATAATTTCTTCTATTCTTGTTAATAAGGTATATATCATATCTTGAGGAATATAATTCAATTCATATATATGTATATGTATATATAGAATCACTAATAATATTTCTCATCTTTGTATTATACCAATTGATGATATAATACTGTAAGTAAGAAACAAGATACTATAATAAGTTGAAGAATGTTTCGTAACCATCATATAAATATATAGCATTCTTAAACCATGTTGTCAAGAAATCTACATAATATAATATATAATATATAATAATAATAATAATATATATATATATAATAATAATAATAATAATAATAATAATAATAATAATAATAATAATAATAATAATAATAATAATAATAATAATAATAATAATAATAATAATAATATTTATATAATAATAATAATAATAATAATAATAATAATAATAATAATAATAATAATAATAATAATAATAATAATAATAATAATAATAATAGTAATAATAATAATAAATATTAACATATACATATATTTTCAATAGCTTTCTTGTTATTGTATAATTATTATGATGATAAGAATAATATTACAATTATATATATATACAACTGGATGCTCAGAATCTCTCATAAGGTCACTAATATCGCTTATAGATATATATCCATCTTCATCATAAAAGAATATTAAACCAAAATGGAAAACTAAAACTAGTCATCTAATCCTATATATATAATTAGAATACTAAATAAATTAAATATATTGTTCTCTTTAATAAATATAAATAATCAGAAATGTATAGAATAAAAACAAATTAAGAATATACTGTTAAAAAAGATAAAGAAGAAGATATCCATCGAAAGTTAGCTAGTTCTTTCTGTTACGATCCAAACTGGCTTCTTTATCTTGTCCAAAAGAAATATCGCATTCTGATTGGCTTGATATGGAATACAATTTTTCAAAATTGAACACATATGTTGATGAAATGAGTTTTGTTCTGTGATACCGAGAAATCTGTTAATCCTATAGAATACACGATGAATAATAGAAGAATTAAGGTATTGTTTAATTTGATTTTGTATATGACAATAAGAAAGAGCTATTAGGAATAATTGAATCCATGTATATATAGATAAGTGAAGAACATAGGAATAGAGAGAAGAGATAAATGAATTTTGTGATGAATATAAGAATGAATAAGATAAATATAATGTAGAAGATGGGAATAAATATATATATTCAGATGATAATGGAGATGAAGAAGGAGACATAGTATTATTAATAGAAGAAGGAGAAATAGTATTATTAATAGAAGAAGGAGACATATTATTATTAATAGAAGAAGGACTCTTAATACTATTAATAGATGAAGGAGAAATAGTAATATTAATAGAAATATTATTCATATTAAAAATAATATTATTATTGATCTGATTATGAAGTGGATATATATATGTAGCTTTCTTTAATGTAGATTTAAAAGAAGAAGAAGAAGAAGAAATAGAATTAGTATATAATGTTGGCTAGAAATGAGAATATATTATAAAATACATTATAATATATATTATAAAATATATAGTATAATATAAATAATATGTGTAAGAATATATATAATAAAAATAATATTGATATTAATATATATATATATATATATATATATACATATATATATATATACATAGAATGTATATCGAATACAGTTCTGATAAAGTTCAAAGTATAGTTTAATATACTGTGATATAGAGAGAGGAGAGAAGGGAGCGCTTTCAGGAAGTGATGAATATGTAAATAACGACAGTATTAATGACTATATAATAAAGGATGAATTCAATGAATACTATTATATGCATATATAGATAATAAACAAAAATAATATTTATGAATATAGATATATATACACAATTTGATTTTTTCCATTCTCGTTGAAGGATTTGATTCCATTGAATTCCATTACAATAAGCGAATAATAATAAATGCATCGTATATACACTAAAAGAAATCGTTTATTCACTTCTTCTTCAGAAAGAACCGCGGGTGTTTTAGAGATATACAGAGAAGTGGAGGAAGTTAGTAGAATTGAATATATATATGAATGTGATGAATCCCCGTGATTATTTATTTTATCATTAAAAGAATGATTATTTTGAATTGAATAATGTTCCACTGACGCATCCAGATAAAATCTCTCCAGGAAATCGACATTAATATCGAAATCTTTTCGAATTCGTTGAATAAGATCAGGTTTCTCCCATAAATAGGTATAAAACATAAAAAATAAATTCCAAAAAGAAACTGTATTCTGATTATATATAGATATACATAGAAATAGTCTATTTTGAAGTTTTTTTCTCTTTAAATAAGATGAATAATAATCTAAGAATGTTTCAGAATGAATTAAAGAAGAATTTTCACATAGAAGAGGGAAATACGAAGAATGATTGGCTGGAGATGTAGACTGAATAGAGCTGAATATGGCTGATTTGGAGGGATTTGCTATAGGGATAGATAGAATACCATTTGGAGAATAAGTGAACATTGTATGAGATGTAGTTATATTCGCTGGAGAAACATCACTATAAGTTGTCGATGAGTCTATATATATTATAATATAATAATAAGTATTATAATAAGAAGTATTATAATAATAAATATATTAATAAAAAGTATGTGAATAATAAATATGTGAATACTAAATATATAAATAGAATACTGGTCATGACTAAATGAGTATATTGTTTGTAATTATTGAATAAGGAGTGACGCAAGGGACAGGGGAACTGCAAAGTCTATTGTTTATTATATATATAGATATATAGAATAGGTATAAAGAATGTATATAGAATAGGAATAGTATTATATATATATATATATACTTGTAGAATTATAGTATAAAGTCGTTGTCCCTTCATGGTATGTATATTTATATTCTGACGATGCAATATCAACAATAAACTGGAGTCAATTTCCGTGGTTATTGGCTATATAAAATAGTCAATAATATATTTATATATACCAGATTTATATATAATAATGAATGAGGTATATTGCGATAGGAATATAATTCCTCAATTAATTTCTTGTTATTCCCACGGGAATATACTTTCTTTAGTTGAGAAGAACTATTATCTTGGGCCTAAATATATATATATATATATATATATATATATATATATATATATATATATATATATATATATATATATATATATCGTATCATTTAGTAATATATATACATTTCTTTTGAATTTGTGATTTCATCTTATTATATAAATGTAAATATAATTCACTATCAGATAAAATCTATGAATATAAATTCGTAGAAGAGATAATGTAATTGGTTTTATACTATATATATAGTGTATATATAATATATAGTATAAATATACATATATTCACATGCTCCTGCATTCATACAATTAGCAATATAGTTATAAATAATAATAACATATATAATAATAATAATAATAATAATATGAAATATAATATTAATAATAATAATAATAAGAAGAAGAAGAAATATAATATTAATAATAATTCATATCTATATACCGTTTTAAGTTTAAAAGGTCGCAACTAACAAAAAGACTCATGAATGGCAACATGAAATCTATTATTCTATATAATATATTACTTAATAAAAATAAATAAAATATAAGTTAAAACTAACTAATAAAAAATATATATATTTTAATACAGAAAACAACAACAACAAAAAAATAAAACAGTTAATGCAAAAGAAAACAATAAAATATAATTGTATACCTTGAGTATCACGTTCATCTATTGGTTAAAAGAGCTATGGACGGGAATAAATAAGTAATCTAAAAGAATTAAAAAAAATGTAATTAAATACCTTATATAATAAATAGGAAACCAGTCTATGCAGCAAACCCTTTTAAAAATGACCATGAAAAGCATCTGAAAGAAAGAGAGAAACAAGAACTAAAAACCTAGAAGAATTATATAATAAAATAGGATCTACTTACTAAATAAGTACTGACACATCATATATGTATACAACAAACTTATACCAAATGCATGGCACTGTCTGAATCTTCTTGGATTCAACAAATTAAAAAAAAAAAATGAATTCATGTATAAATCCAAACTTATGAGTCAAAATATAAAAATTTTCATAAATATATTAGTTTTTATTATTATTATTATTTTATGATAGTTTATTATAATTATAACTTCTCACACGTCAATTACAACTTTATTCATACAATAACTATGTATTCCACTAATTTCAACTTTAAAAACATAACTCATTTTCTTTGACCCTCTGATGTGTTTGTATGCTCGTCCAAAAACTATAAATTCTTATTTCAACAATCTATCCATTGCATAATTAACTATAAAAACAACTTTTTAAAAGAATTTTATTTGATTCTGAAAAAAAAACTGTTTTTTATGACTTTTGACAAACTTTTTGGATGAGGACTTTTGAGTCGTGATAGAGTCAATTGAAAAATTCTTTTTAAAACATTCTTCGCACAAACCCAGGCGGCCAAGATATGGCCGACATCCCTATACTGCGAAGTTCTACGAACTTCGCTAGCATAGGGATGTTGCCCATATTTGTGTGGGTTTGTGCGAAGAATTACTAATTCTTATCATATAGAAAAATCAAGGGAATAAAGAAAAATACACTATAAAATATATTTTTCACATAAATAACTATTTTAAACAATTTGATTGGTTAAATCAGTGATGACGCACCCTCTGTCATCCATTTTTACTTTTCTAACTTTTTATATATTCTATTTACTTACTTACTACTTTATAAAAAAAATGAATAAGTAAGTACGTAACCCCATATATACAAAAGTTTATTTTGACAAAAAAAGAAGCCAGTTCGGAATCATTTGATTGGATGAATCTTGGAACACAATTTATCATCCAATAAAAATTATGTGTTCCAAAAAGATGAAATTTGATTGGTTAAATCAGTGATGACGCACCCTCTGTCATCCATTTTTACTTTTCTAACTTTTTGTATATTCTATTTACTTACTTACTACTTTATAAAAAAAATGAATAAGTAAGTACGTAACCCCATATATACAAAAGTTTATTTTTGACAAAAAAAAGAGCCAGTTCGGAATCATTTGATTGGATGAATCTTGGAACACAATTTATCATCCAATAAAAATTATGTGTTCCAAAAAGATGAAATTTGATTGGTTAAATCAGTGATGACGCACCCTCTGTCATCCATTTTTACTTTTCTAACTTTTTGTATATTCTATTTACTTACTTACTACTTTATAAAAAAAATGAATAAGTAAGTACGTAACCCCATATATACAAAAGTTTATTTTTGACAAAAAAAAGAGCCAGTTCGGAATCATTTGATTGGTTGAACGAAATGTTGTTCTTTAAAATATTTCAAATCAAAAAATGAATTTGATATCTTTTAAATTCACCCCTGGATTTTTGTTTCCATTATAAAAATATAATAAATGAAATATACCCCCATTGTTATAATTTTTATATATTTTTTTAATATAAAATATTTCTCATTTTTATTTTATTTTTGGAAAGAATGAGTGAAGGTGCTTTCAGATTATTGAATTTCAAGGAAAAGTCAAATTAGTAAATATTTAAGATATATATATATATATATTAATTATATAGTTCCGTTGAAGAACTTAATCAAATTAAGAAAGATCTTTGTGAATCATTAAGATCTCAATTAATAATGACTAAATTAAGTATTGATATTATAAAAAGGAATTGTCAACGTACTAAAGGAAACCAGTATTTATTAAGTAAGCAAATGATGAAATACTTTGATAAAGAATATTCTCCAGCAATTAATAAAGCTTTAAATTTAATTGAAGAAAGTGATGATAATATTATGAATACAATTAATAAAAATAAAGAAGATTTTATTAATTTTGATAAATGTTTTGATAAGATGCTTGATTATCAGTCTAGAATATCGAAATATTTTCATTAAAAATATTGAATTCCTATTAGTAGTTTTTTGTTTATTTTTTTAAATTTTTAAACCACTAAAATCGAATATTCTTTTTTAATATCTAAAAAAGAATAATTAGAACTGACTCTATTTAAAAATATATTTTAATAATTTCACATAATTTATTTATTTTTTAATTTTTTAAAAGTGGATATTTACGAATGGATAAGGAAATTAATAACACCCAGGATGTATGTAAAGATGTTGAAATGGATTCAGATCATCCTAAAACACCTAAGAAGCCCCGCCAACCCCGTGCAGTCTCAATAATTAAACGTAAAGGTGAAGATATTCAAGTTATTCCTGATTATTTACTGGTTTTCCTTAAGAATTTTAAAGTTATGCTTGATGATCTGCTAATGAATGATATGACCCAACGTCAGAAAATTGATGAATTATTTGAAAATGATGAATCATCAAATTCTAAAAGAAAAAGAACTGCTTAATTTGTCTTAAAATTATCATTAATTAATAAAATTTTGTTTTGTTTTCTTTAAAACTGTTGGATAAATATCTTTAAGCCCATAATACACAACTCTATTAATTTTTTATAATAAAATGTAATTTAACCCCTGGATAATAACATTCCAGCCCCTGGATTGTTTCTCTATTATTTTTTAATAATAAACTTTCAATACCCCCTGGATCACTAAAAACGAAATCTTTTTTATTTTATTATAAATTTATTTTCATATTTATTTTTATTTATTTGGTGAAAAAAATGAAATTTTCGTTACAACACGATTTGATGACTGCTTGCTTAAATATTAAAAGATTGCAGCGTATGATTACAAAGATGCAGGAGGAAATAGATGATATGGTTGATACTATTGATAGAATTAATGATACTGTTCTAGAAGATTATTTAGAATTAACTGATGAAGATGATGATATTGAAGATCCTCCAAAATCACCAAGAAGTCCTCGAAGTATGGTCGAAAAAATCTTAAAATTTTAATTCATCTGCTTTTTATTTTTATCATATGAGTTTTAAATATATTCAGTTTTGTTTTGTTTTGTTTCTAAAACTTCACATAATTATTTTATTCTGATAAAAAATGAGAAATAAAAATTTTGATGCCATTAAGTTAGCAATAATCAAAAGTACCTATTGTGCTGGAAGTAAACGTAAATTTGCTATTATTATAGAAAAATATATTGAATATTTGCCTTGGGAAAAATTTAAGCAATTCTTGGAAAATCCTTATGCTTTTGCTGATGAATTGGTGAATAAGAAGTTTATTAAGATTCATGAACTACTGAAATTATCTGAATTAATCTTATATTTAATAAAGGTAAAACACTTTGAATCTAATTTTTGTGAAGATATTCATAATGATTGGTTAGAATTTAAAGATATTATTAAGAGTGCTTATGAACAATCCCTTCGTGAAAAGAAATCTGCTAGAATAGAAAATCTTCGAAAAGAATATCCAAATATAGAATCATTAGAATGTAAACGTGATGAATTAGATAAAGATGATATACTTAGAATTATTATTGATTTATATATATTATGTCCTCCTCAACGTGCTGATTATGGTATATGTTCTATTCAAACACCAGAAACTGTAACTAATAAAATGAGAAATTATATCATTTTTGATAAGAATAATGAAACTGCTGAAATTCATCTGAAAGATTATAAGACTTCATATAAATATGAAGAAATTATAATTAAGAATAATGATAAGTTATATGAAGATATGAACTATATGTTAGAAAAAGAACCTGGTAGAGTGTTTATATTTGAAAAGACTCCTGGTAAACCATTTTGTGATGTTAAAGATTATGATAGATATATTAATAATCATTTACGTAGATTACATCCAGAATTAACTATTAATGGTTGTCGTTTCTATTATGCTACTACAAATTGTACTTCTTTTTCTTCTTTAAGAGATGATTCTGATAGATTAGCTCATACTAAAAGAACTCATATTGGCAGTTATGTCTCTTTTACTCAAAGTGATTTATATAAAAAATTAATTTAATTATTATTTGTTTATTTAAAAAAAAGTTGTTTAGTTTTAAAAAAATTATTTTATTATAACAAAACACAATAATTATAAAAACATATATTAATGACAATTATTATTAGAGAATAAATTAATAGGATTAGGAGAAAAATTATAATTATTTAAGACTTCATTAGTAGACGGCAAGGAGTAGAAATCTTCATGATTTTGTATATCTTTTGGAATAGGGATATTAACTTGTTTTTCAAGTTGTGTAGATAAATGAGGCATCGTTTCAGAATTAACAGGATTTGAGATAGGAGACGTGACATTGATTTGATTTTTTTCTTTGTTTCTTGAGTGTTCTTCAATTTCATAGTATAAATTATCTAAAGTATTTTCTAAATATTGTTTTTGTTCAGGATTAGAAATATAAATGATTAAATTTCTAATAGAATCTAATTCTCTCTTTTGTATTGGACGAGTATGAAAATTAAGAAATTGTTCAATCAATTTAAAGAAATCATTTCCTTTACATTTACATGCATCTAATTGCAGACTTTTAATATTTTTTGAGAATGTTGGCCACGGTAGAGGTTGACGATACATATTAATTAAAAAATAAATAATTATGATTAATGTTTTAATCTAATAAAATATATTCGTTTTTATATTCGTTTATGTAGGTATGATGGTACCTAAACTAGTTAAATATAATAATGCATAATAGAAACATCCATTAGAGTTTGAAGCAGTACTTTGGAATTGAATAGGGTTGTATTGAATATTATGTGTCTTAATAAATTGTGGAGAAAATTCTGGAGAATTCCCAAGACTGGAATAGAATTTCATATGTTCTGGACTTTCATAGATAACAGCTTCAAAATGACCGAAATTAGGGTCATCTTCAGATTGATGAAATAACATATTAAAGTTAGATTTTATATTATCAATATTATGTTCAAAATCATTTAAATTATCCCAATATTTCCATGAACCTTTACATTGTGTATTCAGATTTTTCATTGTAGAATCTGCTATATCACATGCAACAGGGTCACATGGATTATTTAAATATCCATATTTATATATTTTTGAAATTAAGTTTCTATTAATTATACCAGATAATTGAGCCAATGATTTAGCTATACTATCCAGAGGTTTAGGCTGACTAGATAATTGTTTATCAGAATAAATTTTTGTATTACAATTTAATTTATCTTGAATAATATCTTCATCAGGGCTCACTTTTAAACCTCTGGTTGGTAGTTTTTTTGTAATCCAGCTCCTTCACCACAACCATTTTGTTGACATTGTCGTTTAGCAGCTTTACATTTTTGCATATATTCATAAAAGGCACGACCACGTAATTTTCTTGGTTTTTTCAATCCAGAAGCATTATTAGGTTGCATTGCTTCTGCTAATGCTCTTTTCTTTGCTTCTATTTCTTGTTCTTGATAAACATTATCTACATTATTATCTAATTTATTATTTTCATTGGCTTTTCTCCAAAATTCAGGTGTGAATATTTTACCAATTGCACGTGGAATTGCTGCAATATTATTTCCTAAATTCGTGACACCATCTTTTATTGCATTTGGATTAGTTGCTAATCCTTCAAATGCTTTTGAAGCCGCACCAATACCAGCCAACATTGTAAGGAATCCACCACCTTCTTTCCAAAATTTTCCACCACGACGTACAGTACATCCGTTACCACTTGAATCACCTGAAAAATTAATATAAGAACACAATTGTCTTTTTGAGGGTCTTTTAATACCACATCCAACTTTATTTAACCCTTTACCACCTAAATTCATGGTACTTGCTATACTTCTTATAATTGAAGGTGGAATTAGCATTCCAGCACGAATTCTATGTTTTGACCATTTCTTATAATCTTTCATAGCTTCTTGAGAATAGCCAGCTGCTTTTAATACACCTTGACCAATTGAATTATATAATTTTGACATTTCTGCTTTATTAAAAGCTAATCCATTTCCATTTTTAGGTTCTAAAGCATCTGATTCTGAAATTACTTTTTTATTTGTAATTCCACGTCCATTTCTTTGAATACCTATTCTTGTAACTGGATTAGCAACAACCAATGAACCACCAGAATCACCATTATTATCACCAAACATTTTATCTCGATTAACATAATTATCAACATTACCATTATTTACTTTTTGTGTTTTTAATTGTCTTGTCTTTGCAACACTATTTTCAGGTATTGCTACCATTAATGGATTATGCCTTTCAGCATTATTTAATGGTTGTGTAATATAATTTCTATTTTCTTTTCCATGTCCTAAATGAATAATACCTTTATCACCTGGACTTGGATATTTTAATATAGTTTGTTCCATATATATATAATAAAAAATAAATAAAAAATAAATATTAAGCAATTTTAATTGTTACATCTGAATATTCATCATAATTTTTAATATTAAATTTATTCTTACGAATATATCGTAAAACCTCTTTATAATATACATTATTTCGACCTAATTCAACAAGCATATTCTCATTATCAGATAAGTATATATGTAATGTTTCAGGAGCAGACTTTAAATAGTTTATTAACTTATTGTTATCAAATATTATAGGTATATATTTATCATACATATTCATATAGGGTGGGTCCATATAAATAATACCATTTTGTATATTTTTAAGTAAATCATGATAATAATCACCACAAATAAATGAAACAGGCTGAATTAATTCTGAAATTTCTTTCAAATCATTTTCAGTATAAATAATAGGATTAGTATAATTACCATAACCAACATTAAATTTTCCTTCACGATTTATTCTCCATACACCATGATAACATGTTTTATTTAAATACAGAAATAATGCAGCACGTTCTATAGAATCTTTACTTTCATTAAATATTGTTCTATATTTATAATAATGTTCACAATCTATTTTATCATGAATATTTTTTAAATAATCAACAATAAGTCTATAATCTAATTGGAGTATTTTCCAAAAATTAATTAAATCTGAACACATATCACATGCAAAATATTTTCGAGTAATATTATTAGTTTTATCAAATTTTAATACATTAATTAATATTGTTCCACCACCTAAGAATGGTTCATAATAATCTAAATTATTATTAAATCGTTCTTTAATAACAAAATCAGAAACAATATAATCTTTATTTCCAACCCATTTTAATAATGGCATTTTATTTTAAGTTATTAAATTAATTATTTATGTCATTTAAATAATTTTTAGAAACAAAACACATAAAAAATATAAAATAATTAATAATTTAACAATATAAGAAAATAAGAAAAATATATAGAAATAATTATATAATAATTAATCATCAATTTCATTAACAGGAACAATATAATCAAGAGAACTACCAAGTATCTTTAATTGTTTAAGACCACGTGTAATATACCATTCTTTATCATAATATTTAACTCTATCTAATTTCATAATAGCAATAGCACTATCCAAGGCAGAAATGTATTGAGTACAATTCGAAGTATTAATGATTGGATTATAATGATTATTAATAAGCTTACCATCTTTATCATATAAATCAAAAGCCAATTGATTTCTAGTATTCTTAAAGATTTTTATACTTACAATATTCATTGGATATTTTTGCCAAGTCTTCTGTTGAGTAATAGCATGCATAGGAACAGATTCATTACCAAGTTCTTTATCTAAATTCAATTTTAACTTACCTCTTTCATCATTAACGCTATCAGGAACATGTATCTTTTCAAATATCTTATGGCTAACATCAACTCTAATGGCTTCCAATAACTTTACAAAATCTTTGTTTTCAGTACCTAAAGAACAAACTAAATACTTACTATTAGAATTACCAAAATCACTAAATTCATAAAGAACAACACATGTAGGAGTTTTGATTTGAAGAATCTTTCCATTATATCTTATCTTATATCCATCTTGACGACCAAGAGCAAGGTTTCTATTGGGTTCATCAGTTTCTTTATCGAGAGTAACAGTTAGTAAATCATTATTATAATCACTTAATTTAGATATTGTACAGCATTCTTCATGTAAATGACCAACAGCAGCAGCTTGGAACAAAGTACTAGATATAGGGGAAATATCAGACATTTTTTAAATTAAAAAAAAAATTAAAAAATAAAATAAATATGAATTTAATAATAAAATAAAAATAAATAATGAGATACAAATGAGATACAGATGAGATATAAATGAGATACAAATTTATTATGATTGGATAATCTCGTCAGGTTTGATTCTCGATTTAGGATTTTTCATTTTATTATAAATGTTTTCATTGTTGACTTAGGATTTCGTCAGGTTTGATTCTCGATTTAGGATTTTATTACTTTATTATAAATATTTTCATTGTCGACTTAGGATTTTAGTATTTTATTAATTTTAAATTTTATTTTATATTTCTTTTTATTTTTCTAATGAGTACTGAACCTAAATTATCCTGTGAATTTCAAGTATTTAATCAAGTTGATAAAACTAGTTGTCGTGCCGCCAAAATAATTGAGAATCCTGATGAATGGTATAGATCTGTTTTCGAAAGCTACTATAAACAAAAGATTGGTGAAAATACTGGTTTTGAAGAGCCACTACATTATGTTGACGTTGTTCCAAAGAATTCCGAAGGTTGTTATCGTCGTTTATGGTTTGATTTAGATTTTTCAAAAGATACTAATGATTTCTCTATGTTTTCTGATGAAAATGTTAAAGTATTTCTTATTGGTTTATTTGATGTGTGTTGCCACTATTATGATACAAATCTAGATGATATTAATGTTGTAATAACAAAAAAAGATGTTAATCAAAAGAAGAATGGATCAGAAATTAATTATTCATGGGGTTGTCATGTCTTTACAAATTTATTTGTTCTTCCTGATAGTCTTCCATGTTTTTATTCATTATTAATTAATCATTCAAAGATTAAAGAATCATGTGAACTACTTAATGTTATTCCAGAAAAATTCATTGATAAAGCTGTAATTGGAAATAGAAGTCGTAATAATGGATGTATGATGCTTGGCTGTTCAAAAAATAATGTACGTTCTACTTATGATTTTAAATGGGAATACTACCATGGTGTATGGCTGGATTGTATTGAATTAGATAAAACACAATTATTTAAATTATTTAATAAAACATTACTTAATCAAATGTGTTCTTCTGATTGTGTTACTTCCTTCATTAATATGAATTTACTAAATTATTTAAAGCAAAGTAATAATTTTGCTAAGATGGTTGATAAAATAAATAGTATTCCTAAAAATGAGTTAAGAATCATGACACCTAATCAATTTGGTTCTTTTAGGAGATCTAGTCAACGGTCTACTGATAATATACAGAATAGATCTTATAATTATGTTTCAATTCTTGAAGATTATTTAAATCGTATTGGTTCTTTACAGGAATATAATTATTTTGATAATCATACTACTTGGTGTCAATTAGCATTTGCTTCAAAAGAAATATGTGATGATAATGATGGATATTTAGTGTTTAAAGATGCTACACTAAAATATGGTAAGCCACGTGATGAATCAAAAATAGAATCTTTATGGAATTCTACAAAACACAATAATAATGAAAATAGTACTGAAAGATTTAATAATAAGATTTATTATTTATTACAGAAACATAATTTATTAACAAATAAAGAAGAAAATGAATTAATATTTATGGAAGTAATGAAGAGTGTGAATTCTCATCGTTGTGTAGCTAGTGATACATTAGTATCATTATTTCATATCTTACAATATAATGATACTATTGCTGTTCTATTTGGTAATTCAATGAAAATATATAATTATAATGAAAATAATGTATTAGTAACAAATGATTCATGTGGAGATAATTGTGAAGAAACATTAAGAAGATTTAAATCGGATATAAAATACTTTATGGATAATGTTGCCAAAAAATTCAAAAAATCATTATTATTTAATCCTACAATAGAAAGTCATGAGAAAGTATTTGAAATGGTTCAAACAGCTTCAACACCATCATTAAAGAATTTTACAGAATGGACAAATATATATATGTCATTCTATGCAATACCAGAATCTACTTATAGAAATATTCATTTACGTCATAAGAAGAATCTTATTTATACTAATTTAGGATTTATTAAATGTTTAGATATAAAAGAAGTAACTTATTCAACTACTATAGTAATAAATAATATACGTTGTGAAGGATTCTTAAGTCCAATTGGAATGCAATGGGAATTAATACCTTATAAGAAAGAAGATATGATATTTAAAGAATTATTAATTTCTACTCCATTTATTCCTGATTATTTTGAAAATGATGATGCAATGAAAGCTATACATAAATTTGAAGAACATATAAATAGATATGCTGGATTTAATCATGAATATGCTAATTATTTAATGCAAATATTATGTAGTTCTTTCTATTATGATTCTAATAAAGGATTTTCTTATTTATTTTATGGACCAGATGGTGCTAACGGAAAAACACTAACAGGTGATTTATTATCTTCGATAATTGGTGATAACCAAGCAATTACTGTGAATCCAGGTAATTTTGAATCAAAAGAAACACAACCTAAATTAATTGAAATGAGTAATAAACTCATGTATTACGTAAATGAATTAGATGAAGTATCTAGTAGTAAATTCAGTAATCCCGTAAATGTATTTAATACTCGAATATTTAAAGAATTAGCTGAAAAGAAATCAGGAGCTTCAGCGAGAAATTTATATTCGAAATCATATGATTCTATTAATTATACGGGAACATTATTTATTACGTCAAATATTCAACCAGGTTCTCGTAATACTCAACCATTACTTCGTCGTGTTTGTTTCCTTTACGGTGTTTCTCGATATTATGATAAGGCAGACCGTAACTTATACGAGATTGAATATAAGAATGACGAAAATAATTCGTTAAAAAGAATTATGATAATTCCCGAAGATTCAAATATGCCGAAAAGATATAAACCGAATCATTACCCGATGGACCCTTCGATAAAAGATTATTTCGAAAATTATAAATCCTATATATTCTCGTATCTTGTCGATAATTATTTTTATTTAAGTACAAAATTAACGATAGGGAAACTTGATAGTTGTAAAATAATGGCTGAATGTAAATCACAATTTATCGAGAAATCCAATAGTTTATACGATATGGATGAATTTGTCGAGAAACAAATATCTGTCGACCCTTATATGTTGAATGTCGTAAGCCTCGATGATTTATTTAATGCTTATCTTAGTCATACCTTCGATAGAAAATTTACGTTAAAGAAAGATAAAGAGACTTTTCGTAAATCATTTTTTGGTTGTTTACAGAATAAACCACAATATATTTGTATCGATATGCATAATTTAGATTTGACACACAAATCCGAATATTATGTTGGTAACCAATTACGTGGAATCCTAGGATTATTAATTAATAAAAGATACAATGAAAAAGTATTGTTCAGTCATTATTGTGAAATGAATAAAGGACGTATTGGTCATCCACCTAATGAAGATGGATACTTTAATGGATTTCAAAATAAAATATAATAATTATTTTTTTAATTTTTTTTATTCGTTTTATTTTATTGTTTAGTTTAAATCATTCAAAATACAATAATTTATATTAACAAAACAATATAAAAATATAATCATTTTTTTTACAAATTTAACAATAGAATTTACAATTAAAAAAATTATTTTTTTTGTGTGGTATTTTTGTTCTAAATAATCCTAAACCAATCGAACGGGTAAATAAATGTGTTCTTGGAACACAAATGCCACTACCAATATTTTCATTATTATCATTTTCATTTAAATATCCAGGATGTTCATTTCTATGAGGTCTTTTATCAGGTACAAGTGGTTCATGACGACATTCCCATTGGTTAATTGCGCTTGCAGCAAATGTTTCTCTGGTTGTTCGAACTTTATAACGTCTATTTATATCATATTGATTGGTTAATTCATGACATTTTGAAATATATTTTTCATAATATTGTTTATGTTGTAATGTAATATTTTCAATATCCAATCCTTCTGATTCTTTAGGAACATCATTATTTAAATCAATTAAATTTGGATATTTATTATTTTTTAAACCATCATAATATTGTTGAACTTTTTCTTTAAATTCATTTAAACCATTTAATGAAGAAATGAATATTGTTGATGAACCAGGTTCTTTACCTAATAATTCAGGTCCAAATACATCTGTATAATCTTCATGATAAGTATCTAATCTTTGAATAAAACGGTCATAAATTAATTTATCTCTTTCTTTATCATCTTTATCCATCATCATAAATAATGAATCTTCAGTTAATGGAATTTGTCTTGTAATATTATCTAATACTTTTATATGTTTTCCACCTTCTAATAAATATGGAGAAATATAATTATTCATATGTGTTGTTTGTGAATGAAGCATTTTTGAAATACTATTTACAAATACACGAATAGCTTTTCTATGTTCATCTGGATTTCCTGTACCTTCAAGTATTTTCATTTGTCTATAATAATGTTGTGCAAATAAATGACGAATCATATCACAACCAGTAATTAATTGTTTTTCTTGATTATATTCATTTGTATAATGATATAATTCTCCTAAATGGTCTTTTATATAATCACCAAAATTACTATCATTAACTGGACTATCAAGTCTATCTCCGGAAGTAAATAAATAATTACGGGGACATAAACGTAATGACCTAGCTAAAACATTCATTAATTCTTCAGTTATATATTGTAATGTAGGATATAAGTTATAACCAATTTCAAATTTATTTTTAGTATCATTTACGTGTATAGTTAATGTATTTAAATCAATATAATTTGTACTTTTACGTAAAGTTAATGGGATTACATCACCTCTTCTATATATTCGACATATACCATAATCATTTCTACAACATAGACAATCATAACATAATACTAATAAATATGAATTAACATAAAATAAATCATTTGGATGTTCAATATAATTTTGTTTACAACGTTGTATTAATTGACCCCAATCACATTTTGCACTAATAATTTTATTTGTATATTCTTTATGACGAAGATTTGTTGCATCAACATTTAAAGAACCAAAATGTTGAGTCCACTTTTTAATATTTTTATTACTAAATACAGAATGTCTTAATATATCATTATCATCTGTACATAATTCAATATTTTTCATTATATAAGTAAACATTTGCATATAATTTGATATTGTTGTAACTGACAAACCTCCTTGTTGTCCACGTGCAGATGTAGGTAAATTCATTAATGTTTCTTGAAATGCTTCAGGATTTCCAAGAATTTCAATACATAAATATGTTTTGGGGTCTAAATTTCCTTCTTCAATACCTTGTTGCATTTTTACAGATATATTATGTATCCAATTTTTCCAATTAATACTAGTTGATTCTTGTATCTTTCTAAAATGTCTTAATTGATTAACACACATTACAAAAAAAATCTTCACATTCTTGTGGAGAATCACCACGTGATTGCATTTTATTTATTTTTATATAATAAAAATATTTTTTTTAAATTAAATTTATAAATAACTTATAGTTAATTTTACTATACATTTACATTCACTTCTTATTGCATAAATATTCACTTTAGGTAATTGATATAAACATTGTCTATTACAATGATATATATTTTGTTTAATACTAGATTTAACACTTTCATAACTTTGGTCTATATTATAGAAATATGGTAGATTCTCTTTATTAACTATATGTAGTATATTTTGATAATAATTATTACTAGCATATAAGTATATTTTATATTGCCCTTTTTCTTCTATATTATCAGATATAACTTGTATATTTGTTAAATATGCATTTTGATATTGACTATTCTTTTGTAATTGAAATGATAATGTTGAAATTTCATTAAAATCACAATAAACTTCATCATAATCATTAAATTTTACTATATTTTGTTCAGGTTCACAAATACATAAGGCTATAGTACCTTTAAATAATTTTGTAAATCTTAATTGTATTATTTGTTGAATAGTAATTGGAGCATTAATACAACTATAATGTAAATAAGGTGTATTTGTTTGAAATATAAAATTAGGTTCTGGACTTCCATTAATATAACAACAATTAATTTGTTCATCTGTTGTAACAGATTTATTTAAAATAATTACATCTTTAATTACTTTTTTTTTCTAAATTAACTGTAGGTAATGTTTTTGTAAATATAATATCTTGTGTTTCACAACTAAGACATAAATTCTTTATTGTTTCATGAGGAAACATAGCATTAATACTATCTCTTAATTCTATAAACCCATTTAACTCAGTTCCATCATTAATTTTTATATAATTTCCATAAAAATCACTAAATCTAAACCATAATTCATTAATATGTGTTAATCCAGGATGTACTTTAGTATTTACCATTTCATGTAATTGATTATTACCTATTGGATTACTTATAGGTATACTACATAATGCATTAGAACTATTATCTACTAAATTACTATGACAACGTAACATTGATTTTCCTTGTGTTATATCAGCTGGATTTTCACTTATAATAATAGAATTATCAATTATATCTGTTTTATAATATCTAACAAATGTATATGTATATTTTCTTGTTGTAGAAAAATCTGTTATTTGTATTTTATCATAAGGATAATTTGTTTTTATAAAATACCATGAATGTTGTTGATTATATGACCCAATGTATTTTTTTCCATCTAATCCATAATATTCTTTATTTGATTCAACTGTAAATATAGTAATTTCTATTTCATTATATGAATACCAAAGACGTATTTTATTTAATGTAGCAAAATCTGTCCATATACTATTTATACCTAATAGTGTTTTTTCTATTAATTCTATATCTGTATAACTACCTTCAGGAACTAAGGTTGTACGTTCAGTTGTTGCATTATTTATTTTAAATGTATTATTTGTAGAATTTATTGTAATTGGTAAATATATTAGTGTTTGAGATATTTCAGCTTTATAACTTGTATTTTTATATCCTAAAATCTTTTGTATATTAGGTCCCATAGAAAAATCAAATGATTTTCCAACCATATAAACATGACCATAAGGAATATTATATTCATTAACTCCACCAATACCTGTAGAAGGATTTGTTGGTTTAGTAGGATTTTGTGGTTCTTGACCATCTGAATTTAATTTATAATTAATATAATATAAATTTAATGGTTGTGTTCCACCAAAACTAGTATATAAAGGTATATTTTGATTATATCCCTTATAATATGATAATGAATTATCCAATCCTTGAGTATAAAATTGATAACATTGTGTATTTTCATTATTTGTATCTGTTATTCTCCAACCAGGTAACGATAAATCTTGCTTTAATATTAAATTATCATATTCTTTATGAATAGAAACTCCTAATGCAGTATAAAATTCTGCTTCTGTATAATCACCAGTAGGAACAATAATTAATTTCTTATCATTTGTTGGAACATGAACTAAAAATATTTTATTATGTTCTTCATCAATATGATATTTATTGGTTCTACGAAATTTATATGTATTTTTCTTAACAACATCATAATCAGTAATACAAACATTATCTATTACTTTTAATTGACTATCAGTTGAACTACATACAAAATAAAATGTATCTTTATAACTATATGAACCAGTATATGTAACACCATCATAATATGTTTTTGTTTCATTAGCTTTGGCAATATACATAGTAATAGCATTTAAATCATATGTAATAAACCAATATAATTTCTTTTGAGCAATACCATCCCATATATTAGACATTTGTTTTGTTAATTCTTGCATATATTCATAATCATAATAATCTCCATTAGGTATTGTTAATGTATATACTTTATCATACATCCATATTTCAAATTTATTATTATTTTCATTAATTGTAAATTTTGTTTCAATTGGTTCTGGATATGTTTCTATTCCATATGTTTTAATAGTATTCACAGGATTAGAAGGTAATGCTATTTGAAATCCATATGCTTTTAAGATATCTGCTAACGTATAATAAGTATTAGGATATAAATATGTGTAAGAACCATTATAAAAATTCACTGTTTCTTGATTATTCATATTTGTATAAAAAACAGGAATATTTGTATTTCCTTTTAAATTTAAATCAACAAATCCAATAGTATCAGATTGAACATCAATATTATCATCTAGAGATACCCTAAATTCATTATTTTTACATATTGCATGAATAGGTAATATTTGTGTTTTTATTCGAGGGTCACTATCTTCAACCATTTAAATTAATTATTTAAAATTAAATAAATTTAATTTTATAGAAAATTTTTAGAATAAAAATTATTAATAATGTCATCAACAAGATTAGTTAGATATACTGAACCTATAAATATTCAAAGTGGAGTTGACTTAATGAATAGTCAATATGCATTTCATTTTGAATGGACAAATACTGATAATAAATTTGTTGATTTTAGTCAATCTTATATTGATTTAGTTGTTCGTACTTCTTCTTATGTAGATCCTGATACAAGTCATAGAATTCCAGAATTTATCGAAGGTTGGTCAAGTTATTTAGGAACACAAAATAAATACAATAATGTTAAATGGTTAACTCCAGAAATGTTTATGCATGAACATATTGATGAAATGAATCAAAGAGCTAATATTTATTCTATTATAGATAGTACAGAAATTGATATGAATTATGTTCATCCTTCTGGTAAAGAAAAAGCGTTAAAAGTCATTGATAGTTGTATACATGCTAGTAGAGGTCGTAAAATGATTGCATTAAAAGATTTAGATAAAGATATTATTGAAAAATCTATGTATAATGAATCTTTATTTGCTCCTGTAAAAGGATTAAATTCTTTACGTTTTATTCGAACACATCCAGACCAAGATATTCATATTGCTATTCCTTTGAATTTAATTTGTGCATTAGGTGCTGATAGAGATAGTGCTGTATTAGTACAACATTTAAAAATGCTTTTTCGTACATCTCTTTTAACTTCATTGGTTGAAAATAATAAAAGTATTCCTTATAGATTTGCTGATGTAACAAAAACATCCGATGGATGGATTCCTGCACCAACTAAATGGACATATTTTGATGTAAAATGGTTTAATGATTTTAAATTAATTAGTGCCTCTATGACATTAATGACTTATCAGAATATATCATTTCAAAGACATGAATTATTTAAAAGTGTTCCTTCTTATACTCAAGTAGATTATTTTCAAGAAAAAATTACTGATAGTGTTTCTATTATTAATAAGCCTGTTGCTTTTTTTCCCTGAATATATCTTATTTTGGTTTAGTGATGGATTTGATTTTAATATTACACCAAATATTGCTAGTCCCTCTATTTGGCCAGAATATTTAAGTTGTATTTGTGGTAATATACAAATTTTCCCTCAAACTGAATTTCCTACAACTAAATATGGTTATGATATTACTAATAAAGGTCATTGTGAAGATGATAATGAACCTTTATCTATTTATAGACCTAATATAGCTTTATATAATATATGGGCAGATAATTCTGTTCTTAATACAGCTGTGAAATATAATGAATGGATAAAACATCCAATTTATGTTATTCCTGTTAATAATTTAGCTAATGTTCGTAGTAATACTGGTATGGCATTAATTTTTGAATCAAAATTACGTGCAAATAAACTTATTTTAAATCATATTGATGATAGTATTTTACCAGATTTTGACAGTTATAATCCTGGAATAACAGAACAAGGAAATGCAATAGTTCAAGTTAATAGTCATCCTGGATTACAATATACTTATAATACATCAATTAATAAGAATAATCCTTATACTTTACACATGCTTTGTGTTCGTTCTGCTAGAGATATTTAATTCTTAAAGAACATAAATATTTTTTTTTAATTCATCAAAATTATTTAAAAAAATAATAATAATGAGTAAAATTCCTGCTGCTTTTAATCCTAGTAAAAATTATCAAACTATTAAAAATACACAAACACCTATTAGTATAACAAATAATCAATCCTTAATGGACCAACCTTATGTTTTTGATTTTTGTTATAACAGTGTTGATAGTCCATATATTGATTTTTCTAATAGTTATATTGAATTATGGCTTAATGTTAGAGCTGTATCCGCTAGTGAGCCACCTGCTACTATTCAAGAATGTAACTTATATTCAATTATTGATAAATTAGCTATTACAATGACATATATAAGTCCTACTGGTGTAGATGTTGCTGTAAATTATACTGAAAATAGTATTGATAGTAGTAAAGCTAGAAAATTTATAGCTTTAAAAGAATTAAGTAAAGATGAAATTGATAGAAGTGTATATTGTGCCAGTGGTGAAGATTTATATGCTGTAAAAGATAACGTAGAATCTATTAAATTTATGGAATACAGTTCAGGCTCATTAAAAGATACTGTTTATAAAGTAGCAATTCCATTTATGTTAATTAGTGGTTTAGGTACATTTAATTGTGCTATTAAGGTAAAAACATTAAAAATACAAGTTACTACAAATTATTTAAGAAACATGTGTTCTAATATTGGTAGAATAACACAATTTAATTTATCTCGTGCTTATATTACATTTAAACAAATTTATGATATTAATTGGAAAGGAAATCCTATGGCTCTTATGCGATGTATTCCTAATAATTGTCAATTATGTACATTTAGTACTCCATGTTATGAATGGAGTTATACAAATAGTGGAACACAAAATGTCGTTTTAACTCCTTCTGGAACATTTATTAATAGTCGTAGTGTTAACTTTATTCCAGATTATTGTTTAATGTATTTTACTGATAAAGCAGGAAGTATGTTCCCTATAAATACAGAAATTCCTACAACTGTATCTTTTCAAATTGGTGGTATTAATGTCACAGGTAGAGAAGATTATCCTCCACAATATAAAAAATTATTTAATTCAAAATCATCGACAAATAACGGTTGGACTGGATATTTAACTCCTAATATTGCTCTTTATAATGATTGGAGAGCAAACTGTCATGAACAATCTCCATTAATTGGTGAAAAATGGTATGAACAACCATTATATATATTCCCTATTTCCAGTTCAGTGGATGTAAATAATCAAGCTGGTGTTGAAGTTAATATTACATTACATAGTACACGTTCAACTACTGTTTCTACAGCTGCTGGAAAGACTTCATATTGGATACCTTATGTTAATTTTATTTTTGTAAAGTTTATTAGAAACGGTGCAATGAATTAATTTTAATTTTAAATTTAATTTTTTTATTACCATAAAAAAACATGGAAGCTGTATCTCATATGAGTTGTATAAATAGTAGTTTTTATCTTGAAAGATTTAATAATACGTTAAATTTAAATAATAAAAATATTACTTATATAAATACTATGATTAATACACTAAAAATTAGAAGTAATAATGATGTAACAATGTTACGTGTATATTGTAATTTTATTGATCATGATAATGATTTAATCATGATTCCTTTATATGCTGAACAAGGATTGGATAATATTTATTCATTAAGTAATATTTCTATTCCTTGTATAAATGGTCAATATAATGAAATTTATTGGGAAATATATGACCAATTAAATCGTCCAATAACTCTTGATGAAGGAGCTTTAACTATTCATTTTACTGCATGTTAATAATTTTGAGTTTAAATATTGTATTAAGTATAAAGAATTATTATATCAATTATTGTGTTTTGTTTATCAAATAAAATTATTTTATGCCAAAAGAAAACAACCAATTAAAATCTAAAAATAAATCATTAGGAGCATTATCATTTAAATTTGATGAAACTGGTGTAGAGACTTATGAATCTAAATTTATTATGATTATTGCAAAAACAATGTCTGGAAAATCATTTTTAACCGTGAATTTGTTATGTTGTATGGATTTAGATAATAAATATAGTCAAGTTACTTTATTTTGCCCCGATGCTTCTAATAAAAATCAATGTTATGCTGGATTACGAGATATATTAAAACATGCTGATATAAAATTTCAATGGTATGATAGTGAAGATGAAAAATTTAAAAAGATACGTAATGTAAATGATTTAGTTACAGTTTATAATATTCCACAACACAATTTTATTGTATTAGATGATATATATCCATTAACAATGTATACTAAAGAATTAATAATGTCTATATTATCACGTGGACGACATTATAAGCAAAATATGATATGTTGCTTACAAAGTCATTTAAAAATTACAATTCAGTCTATTATTAATCAAGTTAGTCATTTATTTGTAAATAGCCAATTACTTAAAGTGAATTTAGATTTTGTTACAGATAAATTAGATTTACCAGTGAATAACCTAAATGAAATTATGAATGATACACAATTATTAGAAGACCCTCATCAATTTTATATGTATGCACAAGGTAGTTATGAATTAATACCATGGAAAAATCCTGAATATAAATCAAAAGAGGAATTATATAGAATAGTAAAAAAAAGAAAATGGACTGAAGCAGATGAAAAAAAGGAAAAGGAAAAAGAAAAAGAAAATAGAAACAATTCTTTATCAGCAATTTCGAATAAAAAAACTTTAGAAAATATTGAGTCAAAAAAATTGAAAAAATTATTTAATATTGAAGATGATTTTACACCACCAAATATAGAAGAAGAAAATGAAAATATTCATGGGGATGATGTAATGAGTTTAATCAATAATGAAATAAGAAATCAACGTCAATTAAGCATATATAATCCCTTTAATGAAGGTCGTCAATTTCTTAATTTTCCTTTAAATAATGAATTTTAACTTTAATTTGTTTTTATTTTTATTTTATTTTCCTAAATGAGTAGTATCGTTAGACGTAATTTAGCCTATAACTGTGACCCATCGAAATATGGTGCGGGATTGAATATCCCAGATAAACAAGAAAAAGTAAAAACTTTCAAAAACAGTTATGGTGGTGGATATATTGAGGATGAATGTGATAGTGTTTCTAGTTATTCATCATCTGAATCATCATATAGTAGTGATTCATATTCTTCATCAGATAGTAGTGATTCATCTTCTGTTTATTCTTCTGATGCTGATGATGAAGACACAAATGAAGATGATGGTGATGAAGAAAAAACTGATGGCCCGTAACATTAATTAGAAAAGGTCAAGTATTATCAAAGTAAAAAGAAGAAAAAGCCAACAACACAAACGACAACAACATCATCAACATCATTAACAGCAAAAAATAATAAATGGAAATATTATTTTAAATTAGCTAAGAAATTTATTATTCAAGCTGGAAAGTTATGTTTACATTTAGGTTTGTCATTTGTGTTATCATTAATTTTTAAAGTCTATATAAATGACTTATGGGTTACTGGTCATGGTACTATAATAAATGCATTTGGTAGATTTTTTAGTAAAGTAATAAGTTTCCTCGGATTTGGTGGTGGATTAAATGGTCCAAATAAAGATGTTAATAATGCAAGTGTATCATTGCTAAAAGATGAAATAGATAAGCAAAGAATGAAACCTGGAAATGAAGATATTAATTCAAAAAATGTATCATCTGATTTAATAGCAAAAACAATGTATACATTAATAGCATTAGACAAATTCATGCATCATGTAGAAAAAAAATAAAATCCACATAATTTATTTATAAATTCTTTATTATATGGAATCAATAAATCAAAATAACTATACGTCATTAAATCATATTTTACAACGTAATTTTGTTGAACAAAGTTGGGACCCATGGTTACCTAACATGTATATATGCCAAGATGAACAACCTACACAGCCTATTGCTCACGACCCTTTACTACCTAATTCTATGATAAATTTAGCCCCACATTAAATGATATTTTATTTACTTTATATATATAAATATTTTTAAATAAATGTTGGTCTTTTTAATATTTTGTTTAGTTCATTAAATTTTTATATTTTTCTATACTTAAAAGAAAAATGGAAAGTAATTACATGACAAATACAAAAGCAATGACTGGAATTAATAGACTTGCTATTGGTAAAGAGTATTCACCATATAAAGGAAAATCATATGTTCATGATACAAATTATCATAAAGGAGTCCATTGGAATTCTAAAGCTAATTCTTATTTTACAAAACAACAAGAAATTGATGATTCTATTAATCAATCATTTGGTGCTGGTATCGCTGGATTTATAAGAAATAGTCCAAATAAATCAGTTTTTAAAAGTTTACAACATCCTCATCACAATAATTATGGTGGTGGAATTAATCATCATGGTTGTTTATCCAATGAAATGGCAAAAAGACTAATTATTACTAATGATTATATTATTCCAAAATTAATTGAACAAAATCATTCCTGTGGAGCTGGTTTAAAGAAAATCATTAATAAAGAAGCAATTATTGATAATTTTGATTTTAGTGACAAATATGGAGGTAATATACATGTCAAAAAAGGTGGAGCATGGAAAATATTAAGTACCATTAATAAATATTTACCATTTAAAAGAAATAATGTTTCAAAAAATATTCCAAAAGGTGACGATGATGAAGATATGCCCCCTAGAAGTCATGGATCAGTAGCTGCTGATTGGAGAGCTTATACTGAAAGGAAACTGAAACATTTAAAAGAAATGGGTAAAATTGCCTTAGTAGCAGGAAAAAAAGATTTAGGCATGATAAAAGACACATTTCTTCATCCTAAACCAGATACTACAATTAAAGACAGATTTGAAAGTATAAAGCAAAATAGTAGTTTGGTGAAAAAATTTAAAAGACTCTACAAGCAAGGCGAAACTAGATATAATACATATCTTTTCAGTAATCCTAAAAATGAAAGTCCCCTCATTGATAGCACGTCAACTGATTTTTTTAGATATGTTCAAGCAGGTATCGCTGCAAAACAAGGAATAAAGCAAAAAATTCATCATATAAAAAATCAATTATTTAATCATGGAGATAAAAAAAAACCTTATGTTAAACCCAAAATTGGTGAAACATATCGTGATGCAAATAAAAGCAAAAATGGAGACTTAATCATCAATCCGCATTGTATCGACCTCTGATGAAATTAGAAAAGGAATTATTAAGGATAATAATGCTAGTGTGAATGATAGTATTGAAGATTTAGCAAGAAAAGAACAACGCATTCATTTATCTAGAAAAGTGTTACATCCTGAATATGAATATGACTCTCAAGCGTATAAGGATAGAATAGACGATAATAATACTGAAAGAGAGAAAAAGAATTATGTTAAGATTAATGAAAGCAAAACAACATCTAGCATATAAATATTATGATGAAGATGACCCTTTTAAGATTCCTGAATCAGAATGGTATAAAAAGGAAAATAGTTTATTACCCGAATGGTCAAAAGATATAATAAATAATTTTGAGCTTAATCATTATGAAAAATTTGGAAATGATGCAGTTAATGATGATTTAACAAATGAATTAATTTCAAATAGTGAGCAACATCAAAATGATATTAATGAAACTTATGCAGAAATTTTTGGATTACCTAAAGATTTTATGTATGGTATATATCCCCATGGTTCTGAAGACGAAAAAAATAAATCAAATAATAATAAATGGATTGAGCCAGAACAACCTTATGATAAAACAAAATATCATCCTTATAATAATTTTGATTATTCAAATGCATTTAATATCGATGATCCTGAATATTCAGAGATTTATAAAAAATATACTTATAAACCAAATGAAATGCAAGATAATAATAATGAATCCATTAATAACAATAATAATTATCATGAAATTAATCCTGATAGAAATGATTCTTCTGATGAATATGAAAATAATGATAATGATAATGCAAATAATTCTATGGAAATAGAATCAAATGATCAAAATAATAATATTGACATTGATAACTCAAATCAGAGTAATGAAAGCATGAATTATAATGTTTCTCAACAAAATAATGACAACATTGATATTGATAACAAACCATTCCATGAAGAAAATAATATTCCAAATTTAAATGAAATGGTTGATAACAATGAAAATCATAAAGAAAATGATACAAATGTACAAATCAATAATAATAATAATGTTCCAGTCACAGAAGATAGATTTATACTTGTTGACAATAATCAATTGAATTCGATGAATTTAAATGCAAATGATGCGGATATCAGTCAATCAAATCAAAAAGAAAATGATGTTCATGACGATGTTCCAATTAAAAAAGAAATTGAAATTGAAAAAAATGTTCCAGTGCAAAAAGAAATGGAAATAGAAAATAATATTCCAGTGCAAAAAGAAATGGAAATTCAAGAAGACGAACATTCTATAGAATCACCAATAATTGAAAAATTAATTCCAAATATTGATAACATAATTAGAGAATCAAATAATAATAGTTTTCAGAGTTATCAGCCAGTAAATAATATTTCAAATGAAATAAATATAAAATCAGAAAATATGTCACTTTTGGACCAAAATATAAATTCACAACAAAATAGTAGTGATAATAATATGACTTCATCTGAAAGTGATGATAATATGTTTTCTTCATCTTCTTTTCAAACTGCTGATGATATGTCATCTTCTGATGCCTCTATGAAAAGTTTATTTTCTGAATCGGAGAATCTAAATGATATGGAAATAGAAACTCAACCAAATATTACAGAAAGTCAAATAAATTCAAATATTCAAAATAATATTAATTATTCCATAAATAATAATGTTCCTAATTATAATGATAACACATTCAAAATTGATATTACAACCAATGAATTTAATACATCGGATATAAATATTCCAAAAATTAATGAACAATCCAATAATATAATTGCATCTCAAAACTTTATTAATAACTCTTTATTACCCGAAAATTCAAATCAACAAAATGATTATAATGTTCAATTAACATCAAACAATAATTTAAATAAAGATTCAGATAATAGTGATTCTGTCGCTGATATTGAAACTGATGACAACAACAAAATATTCAATATATATCCATCATCGTCAGATGAAGAATCTGATTTACATTATGATGACATGCATAATTTAGTATTAGATACAGAAGACAAACAACGAGGATACTATAATTACATGGTAAATAAATTAAATAGTTTCCAAGGAACATCATATAAAACACTTCCAGAAAATGCAAATATTAATTATCCACTATTAAAGACTTATATGTCTGAGTTGCAAACTAATTATAATCAACACTTATCTGATATAAAGAATCTAAAAAAATATAAACATCATTTAACTGACCAAAATGAAATACAAGATACTAATGTATACATTGATGATATTAAAACAATGATTACAAATTTAGCAGATGATTTTATTGATACATTCCAGAATTTTGATGATTCTAATTCAAATAACCAATCACAAAGTACTGTTTCATCTAATAATAATAGTATGATGCAAAATAATGTAAAACTAGAAGAACCAGCAAACTTAGCAAATGAAATTAATTTACCTCTAAATAAAAATGGCGACACAATTAATTCCGTTGAAGAATTATTACAAAATGATTTTCAAACATTTTTTAATGAAATGGAAAGTATTCATAATCAAACTTTTAATAATATGGAAGCAAACACAGCCTCGATACAAAATCCTCTGAATTCACAAAATCATATTAATGATTCTTTTGAAACAAACATGATAAATAATAGTGTTTCTCCAGATACAAATCAACCTATTCCTATTGAACAGCAAGAAACAAATCTATCTTCTGATTCTTCTGAAATAGATACTTTTATGGGAAAACTAGAAAAAACTATGGGTAAAAAATCCAAACCAAAAAATACTAAATTCGCTGAAGAAATGATGAATAATTTAGATGAATCATTTAAAAAATATAATGAAAATACTTTACTTAATCATAAAATTCTTCGTCCATCATTAAATAATAAAGAACAAGTAAAACGAGTAGTAGTAAATTCTTCAGATAATTCAGATTCTGTTGGTGAATTCCATAAATATGGAAAAAAATCTAAAAAAGATATGGAGAATCAAGTACAAAAGAAACCAATCATAAATAAAAAAAAGCAAAAATGAATCTAAATCCATGATAAAACCACAAATAACTCAACATATCTTAAATAAATGATATCAAATAACATCTTTGTACAAATATCTAAACTGATATAAAATCATTAACCAATATATTTATTTATTAAAAATATCTTTTAAACGTAAATCTTTTATTTTTAAATTATTTATTATATTTTAATTGTTGTGTTTTTTTAAAAATAAGTTTTTAAACTATAAACAAAACAATTTATTATTAAAAAAAAATTAAACAAAACAAAAAAAAAACAAAGTTAATAAAAACCTTTTTTTCTTTGTTGCTCACGATAGTAAGCAAGAGCAGGAGACATTCTAGCTACTTTCTGATCTTTCAGAAAATTTAAGCTAGCAGGAACGGGTTCACTATATAAATAAATAAATAAATAAAAAATAATAATAAACATACCCTATTGGTTTTGTTTCTAAAAATTTTTCGTCCTTTTCAGGAACTGGCATTCTTATAAAAAATAAATAAAAAATAAATAAAAAATGATTTGAAAATATTAAAAATGTAAATAAAATAGAGAAACTTGTGTTTAATGACGAAATATATGACAAATATAAAATATTTAAAATATCCAATCAAAATAAAGTTCTAGAATTCTTAAACCTGATCGAAAAGAGAAACTATTACTAATAAATCAATTGAAATTGGAGAACTTTGTTCTGGATGTGGTGATCGATCAATGACAAACTTCATGACAAAGGTAGTATACAAAATTTTATCCAATAAAAATGTTTTGGAACAACAGAAGCTATAAAAAAGTGGAAACTGAGCAAATGAACTTATTCTTTTAGAATAAATTTTCTCATCTGACTTTTTTTATAACCATTAATTTTTATAGCCATTCATTGAGTTTTACTTTTTTTATTTTTACATATTTATTTTATTTTTTGAAAATTTAAAATGCCTAGCCACTATCTTTCCCGTGGTAGAAGAGCTATTATGAATAGCTATAATCATTACAGTATGTTTTTATTTATTTTTATGTTTTTTATTATATAGTTGCCCACCGATCTGAGGATCGTGCTGTCTCTGGTGCTGTTCCTGGTGCTGTTCCTGGTGCTGCTGCTGAATCTGTTGATTCAGTAACTTTTAAGTTACTGAATCATGATTCTTCTCTTGGGGAGGTGTCTGATCACTCGGGATCTATGTCACCACCACCTCTTGAGAGAATTGTTCCTTCGTCTTCAGATTCTGAAAAGACGCTGGAATCAGATTCAGACTCTTCTCTTGCTACTTTGGAGGTAATTGAACCCGATACCGGGAAAAAAAGTATTTATTTTATTTATATTATTTTTATTTTTATTTTTTTATAGCGCCATTGTGTTCCGGTTCTCTTGGTCCGCGGGTTTTGGAAGAAACCGCCTTCTACGCTCCAAAAAGGACTAGAAGGGATGGATCTTCCTACCCAGAAAAAAATTTAAATAAAAATATTTGTTTTTCTCCTTGTTCTCCTTCTATTTCTGTTTTTTCTTTTTCTCCTGTTTCTCCTTTTTATGTTCCTTGTTCTCCTCCTGTTTCTCCTTCTTTATCTTTATTTTCTCCTCGTTTTTCCCCTGTTTCTCCTTGTTCTCGCTCTTGTTCTATTCGTGAAAAGATACCGCCAATTCAATTACCTCCCGTGGTAATTGAGATGCCGGTATCTGAGGGTTCAATCATAAAAGGAAATAAAAAGATTGAATATAAGTTACATCTGAAAATTTCAGATTTATAATCAGTCTTTTTTTTCTTTTTTTCTTTTTCTTTATATATATATATATATTTCTTTTTCTTTTATTATATATATTTATATATTTTTTTTTTTTTTTTTTGCCTAAGTTAATTTTTAAACTCATTTGTTTAGTTAAATATTTCAGACTAATACTTAAACTGCTGAATCTAAAATATTAAATAACTTAGAATATTTTTATTTTTTTTTTGACTTAGATTTTTTTTTAATTTTTATTACAATATTTTTCTATACTGTCTTCATGCACCAATTTTTTCGTTCAACCAATCAAATGATTCCGAACTGGCTCTTTTTTTTGTCAAAAATAAACTTTTGTATATATGGGGTTACGTACTTACTTATTCATTTTTTTTATAAAGTAGTAAGTAAGTAAATAGAATATACAAAAAGTTAGAAAAGTAAAAATGGATGACAGAGGGTGCGTCATCACTGATTTAACCAATCAAATTTCATCTTTTTGGAACACATAATTTTTATTGGATGATAAATTGTGTTCCAAGATTCATCCAATCAAATGATTCCGAACTGGCTTCTTTTTTTGGTCAAAAATAAACTTTTGTATATATGGGGTTACGTACTTACTTATTCATTTTTTTTATAAAGTAGTAAGTAAGTAAATAGAATATACAAAAAGTTAGAAAAGTAAAAATGGATGACAGAGGGTGCGTCATCACTGATTTAACCAATCAAATTTCATCTTTTTGGAACACATAATTTTTATTGGATGATAAATTGTGTTCCAAGATTCATCCAATCAAATGATTCCGAACTGGCTTCTTTTTTTGTCAAAATAAACTTTTGTATATATGGGGTTACGTACTTACTTATTCATTTTTTTTATAAAGTAGTAAGTAAGTAAATAGAATATACAAAAAGTTAGAAAAGTAAAAATGGATGACAGAGGGTGCGTCATCACTGATTTAACCAATCAAATTGTTTAAAATAGTTATTTATGTGAAAAATATATTTTATAGTGTATTTTTCTTTATTCCCTTGATTTTTCTATATGATAAGAATTAGTAATTCTTCGCACAAACCCACACAAATATGGGCAACATCCCTATGCTAGCGAAGTTCGTAGAACTTCGCAGTATAGGGATGTCGGCCATATCTTGGCCGCCTGGGTTTGTGCGAAGAATAAAACTTTTAAGTCTTCTTATATACAACAAAATATAAATAGACTCAGTTTTAAACGAGAAAAATATTCCCGTAAATATTTTTAAAATGGAAAATTCTGGTCTGACTACCCATGGAATAAATAGGCTCGGTTCAATTTTTCAGTGTAAAAAAATATAATTTTTTGACTTTTTGGCTGAATTTTGGTTTCGAACCATATAGGTCTTTTTATTCATTTTTAATCATATATGTGACTCTGAGAGGGTCTTCACTTTAAACACAACTATAAAATATTTTAAAATATTGACCCTCATTTTCTTCAGAATTGCGACTTTAAAATAAATAAAAACGGTTTGGATATCGTGTGATCCTCTGTAAATAAAAAATATTGTCAATTCTTTAATAAAATATGTTTAATAGGGTTTTTGTGTCTAAATCAAAAGTCGACTTAAAATTTTTATGAAAATTTTGTTTTTTTTGCCTAAGTCTTTTTTTTGTTATAATTTTATTGGCTGAATAAGTTTTGAACGAAAATTAGCCAATCAAAAAGCTTTAAAAATTAAAAATGACCTGATAGTGTATTATATACTATTCATTTTTTGTTTTTTTTTTATTTTCTATAAATTCTACCCTTTAATAATCTGTGAAAGAAATAAATATCAAAAAAAAAACTTTTCCTGTTATATCATATTAAAATAATGTTAATTATTCTTAATAGTATAATAGAAATGAATACACAACATCATAAATAAGAGAATTATCAAATATTGAAAAAAAAACCATGGAATGTTATCGCAAAAAAAAAATGTATGTAAAAAAGTCAAAGAACAAATTGATTATAAATTATAAATATATATATTGTAATAATATACATATATATAATTTATACATATATATTTGAGTAAGTGAAAATCAATAACATTCTAAATAAAGATATAATATATAAATATATTTAATTTAAATAATTTTAAAAAATTTATATATATAAATATATATATATCTAAATTTTCAAATATTTGAAAAAAAATTAAAGTAATAGAAAAAAAAATAATAAAAACATATATATACATATATAAATAATAAAATAATTATATATTAGATGAATAGGAATTAGTAATAAAGGAACGAAGGATAAAGAGAAGGATATATATATTTAAAAAATGATGAAAGAATATAAATATCAATATATCTAATTATTAAATATATATGAAAAAAAAAGATATTCATATAATATTTATAGTATTCATATATATAAAGAGAAGAAAAGACAATTGAATATATACAACAACAACAAAAATACAAATAGTAATAATTCATAAACATAAAATAATTCTCAAAAATAATGTCTTGAAAAAAAAAGAATAGAATTATATATAAATATTATTGAATTTAATTATAAAAGCCAAAATATTGATTTTCTTTAACATATTTCGGGAATACAAAATGAGATTCAATTGTATATATATTATTACTATATATATTTTCACCAAATTGTTTTGAAATATATAATAATTCATTTGTTTGCTTTTGATTTCTTTCAGTCAAACTTTGTGGACTATAATAAGTATATAAATTAATAGTCACATCCGAATTCACTGCAAAAAGTAATTTGAATGAAAGAACGTTTGAGGATAAACCTCCATTAAATAATATTTTGTATTTATATATTTTTTGTTTGTTATTCTGTGGACTTACTGCTACTTCAGAAAAAGAAGGAATTTCTTTAGATATATCCCAATATATCTATATATATGTAGATATATATATATATATATAGTATTTTATTTAAAAATAAAATAAAAATAATATAAAATAGGTGTATAATTGATAATAATAATAATAATAATAATAATAATAATATATATATATATATATATTAATTCTCCAGAGACTATTTCCATATATGATAACCCCCCTGTTTGAGAGAGATCCAACACAAATTGAAGACGACGCTTCCATCTATATTTATATAATAATAATAATTATTATTATTATTATTATTATTATATATATATATATATATATATATATATATATATATATATATATATATATACAATGTATTAAGAGGCTTAAAAGAACATTTCTTATTACATACTTCTTCTCGTTTTAACTATATATATATATATAATAATAATATAATAATAATATAATAATAATAAGTATAATAAGTATAATAAACCTACATAAATAAAAGGATAATGATTATTATTAAAGAGTGGTATAGTATTCGCTTTATCAATTTGGGCATGTAAGCCACTATAATGTGATTCACCAAAATAAGTATATGCTAACGATAAACTACTACGAGGTACTTGAGGTAACTATATATATATAATCAATAGAATATGTATAATTATTTAGAAAAAGTATTTCAATTATAATAATAATATATTATTTTTCCTGTTATAATGATAATAATAATAATAATATATATATATATATAAATATAAAATAAACACCTTAAATGATTTCGTAATAGAATAAAGATTCTTTGTATCTTTTGTATATATTTCTATATAATTCCCGCGGGGAGCAGCATTATATCGATTATGTTCTCTTAATTCAATAGTTTTGAGGTTTGTCGTATGTAATAAATGAATCATAGAAACATAAGAAGATGAAGTAATTAAAGAATAGAAAGAAAGAAGGAGAACTACAAGTATTGAGAATGATATAGTAACATAATACTCAGAATATGAAGTAAAACGATATATATAAGGATGTAGAGATAGAAGAAGGAAGAATATCTATAAACAATATTATTATAGTTTATTATTATAGTTTATTATTATAGTTTATTATTATTATTATTATTATAGTTTATTATTATTATTATTATTATTATTATTATGATTATGATTATGATTATGATTATGATTATGATTATGATTATGATTATGATTATGATTATGATTATTATTATTATTATTATTATTATTATTATTATTATTATTATTATTATTATATAAACACATATATATATACCTGTACAAGTATAAAGACTACAATGGCAATTTCTACGGTAGTAGGGGATACGGATCCAAGAATAACGCTGAAAGGAAGGTAGAAACAAGAAAAATCTCTTAATATAAATCCGAATATAATAGAAAGAGGTATTGTATTAATAAATAATGATAAGAAGAAGGGTTCCCCACGAGGAAGATTTTTAATATATATATTGAGAATAGCAAATAATTTGGGCATAAAGAAAGTAATAGAAGAAGTAATAAATGTGATTAATGGATATATAGCAAAGGGAGAATGAAGAAGAGAGAATAGAAGAAGAAGAAGGATAGAAAAGAAATTCAAAATAAGTATATGATAATTGGTTGTTAATGCTATATATCTATATAAATATATATATATATATAGCATTATAATTTTAATAAATGTTATTTATAATAAAAAAAATACTTTTTCAGTTTTTGTTTATATTGTATGTTATATATATAGATATAGACAACTGTACATAAACCGCCAAAGGAGAAATATCCATAAAGAAGACTATAATGCCTATATATATATATATATATAGTTATAAATCTAATCATAATAATTATTATTATCATAAGAATAAACATAATATATATATATTATATATATACCAAATATAAGTTAAATTAACGAAAACAGAGAGAATCAGGAATAGTATACTAACTGTCAAGAATACAGTAATAAGAACAATAGAAGAGATCACGTGAGTTGAGAGGGATTTGAGGCCCAATAGAGGATATAGAATGTAAAATAGAACAAGAGAAAGACAAGAGAATAATAACAAATAAGTGTAATTGAAGGAGAACTATATATATATATATATAGGAACAAATTATAATTTTGAAATAAATAGTTGATTTTTTAATAAATAAAAAAACATAAAAAATAAATATATAAAAACATTATCATAGTCATAATAATATATATACAAAGAATGTATTAAATAAAGTAATAAAGAATGTATTTGGAGCTGAATTCTCATGGAAATCTTGTTGTGTCTTTTGTGCGGCTAACGTAATGAATGTATAAAGATCTTCAACGATTGGTTGAATGTACCCTTCTGGAGGAACAGAAGAAGAGAAAGAAGAAAGACCCATGTACATATTAACACTATATATATTATTATATATATATATATATATTATTATTATTTTCATTTATTATTATTATATATACAAAGGAATATCTTTTCTGTCTTCCATATGATTATATTTCGATAAATGAGGATATTCATTTAAATGTAATAAGGATAATATATATTGAGAGAATGAATTACCGCGGGGATAAGGAACACTATAGAATTATGAAGTTTATATTCGTATTCACAATATATATATAAAAAAGTTATAAAATAACTAGTATTATAATATTTAATATATATATATATACTGTTTATAAATAGAAGAGAATACTCCATGGCTTTCCATTTCTTTAAAAAGAATGAACCCATCACCCAAATCTCGATTTACCTCCAAATTAATAGCGGCAAATGTTGATGTTGACCATTTATGGGTAGAAAAAGTCTGATAACACTATATATATTATTATTATTATATATTATTATTATCTGAGATATTATTATTATATATTATATATTATTATTATTATATATTATGATTATTATATATTATTATTTTTAATAGTATATACTTGTTCTTGATTTGTAGAGGCAAAGCAGAAGTTGAATAGAAGTCTTGTATTATAGAGAGGAGCAGAGGGAGTATGAGATAAACTCATCAGGGTATCCAATATAGACTATATAGATATATATATATTTATTTATTTATTTTAGAAACCATAAAATAATAAATGACAATCATAATAAATAGAATAATAATAAATAGAATAATATTCTATAAATACAGCAAGTAGAGTATTTGATGTGAAAGTGTCTTGTGCGAATATATCGCTATCAACAGGAACATTTATAAGTAAAGAAGGAAGCACTGTATAATCTATACATATATATATTTATTATATATATATAAACTATATTATTCAATTATACAATAATACTATTTTAACAAATATTATAATAGAATTAGAGAATATATAATTTTATAATAAAAATAAAATAATGATTTTCTTTATATATACCTATGGTTCCTTCGTTGGAAGAAGGATTTAGAGACACAATAATGTTAGTAACATTCTTATAAAGTACATAAGATATAGTATCATGAATAACAGTATTATAACCTCCTGAAGAATGGATTTGCTATATATATATATATATTGAATAAGAAAGATAAATAATCAGACATATTAATAAACAAAATAAAAATAAATAAAAAAAATTAAATTAAATTAAATAAATAAAAAAAAAACAAAAATTAAATTAAATTAAATAAATAAAAAAAAACAAAAATAAAATAAACTAAACATACTTCATATTGAAGAACCCAACTGTTTTTATTAAAATTGTCTTGAAGACTATTAAGAAATTCAGTAATATGATTAGAAACATTAATTTCACTACTAATAGTACCTATAAACATTATACATAATAAAAATGAAATCATATGAAAAAGAGTATCATCTACTTAATTATATTGATAAGCTAAAAGAAAATACCTGTTTCATGAGTACCAAACTTTGACAAGAATTTCATGTGGTTTACAACTCTTTCTTCAGAAACAGCAGTATAATCACCTTTTGAAACAGGTGCAAAGCGAGTACATCCTGAATGATATGCCATAAAAAAAGAAGCAAAAACACTAAATAGACAAATATGTTTTGATTATAAAAAATATAGAATAGAAAAGAAAATACAAGACCATGACCATAAGAAATTTTATTCCAGAATACTTAGTTGACTTTTGTTCAATAGTCATCATAGTTTCACTTGTTTCAGGAAGATTTGAAGCTTCTACATACTTTAAACTGGCTAAGCCAACACCATCAATTACTCTTGAAGAGTCAGAAGTATATCCCTTACCTAAGATATCATCACTACTTCCAAATGAACCACCTGCTGCTTGTCTTCTTTGCATGATGACTCTGAAAATGATAGTTCTTTTTTTTATGAAAACAAAAATGCAATAAACAGGAAAATCGTTTATCTGGAAAACAATAACCGCGAATATCAACTAATTTAAAAAAAGGGTTGTATCATCACTTTATATATATAAATTAGCATATATATCATGTGAATTTTCATATACAAAATAGATCGATGAAGATAACGTCTTAAAAGAATTATGAAAAAAGTTGTTGTTTTCATTTTTATATAAACAATTTGTTTATTTTTCATAAATTATAGTCATGAAATTATGCTTAGGATTGGTTTATTTGTTCTAGCAACTTAATTTTCAATTCAAAGATGTCTATGAAAAAATAATTAAAAAGTAGTGTATTGTTCAATATATGTTAATTAATGATTGTTAGATCAAGTGAATTTATTGTTTATAATGTATATAGATATATGTAAACGAATTAGAAGACAAAATAAAAACAGTTTTTGCAATCATTTCATTTATTGATTTTAAAAATTTGTATTGAATATAAAACTAAATACAAAAATAAAATGATAAAATAATAATTGAGTAAAATAAATTCTTTATTCTAGTTTAATATGATTACGTATAATAGATAATAAATTAAGTTTTTTATTCTTTTCTATACTTCTCTTTACATATTTTTGATATCTTCTCAAAATTGCACTTAATAAAAGACAAGCAATCATGGCATAAAATAAATACTGAACAGATTGCTTACAAATTGAATAATTTGAATAATCTGTACTTCGGCATCCAAAAAATGGGCTACAACTATATATATAATTAGTATATCGATTGTGAATACAAGATTTGCTTAAACAGTAATATTTATTGTATTAAAAGAAATGAATTAATTAATATATATATATATATATATATATATATATATATACTTTTTGATAATTTCATCACAAGAGGATCTCCTTATATAATAATAGATAGCAAAACCTATACCAATAAGGAAAATAATCGTGGGAATAATTGCTCTTTGAAGAATAGGAGTATATAAAGTATCTTTAGGCATCTATATATATAGAATTATGATTATAGTATATAAAGAATTATATTTTTGAATAAATAATATAGAATTATTATTATTATATTTTATATAGAATTATTATTATTATATTATATATAAAATTATTATTATTATATTATATATAAAATTATTATTATTATATTATATATAGAATTATGATTACAAATTATATTTTTATTCATAAATAATATATAGAATTATCATTATTCAATGATAATATTCACTAGTTTAAATATTTTTATTAAAAAAAAAAGAATTCTATATACTTCTTCAAGCATTTGTCTCCAAATAGCAATCATATAATTGCCAATATGTAGAATAAGTTGATCATGTACATAATAATTAAAGTCATAAGTAAATATAGTTCCTTTTCCTATTACAACATGCCACTGAGGACCATAATAATAGGTTAATATCGACTATATACACAATATAGAATATAGTCATAGATAGAAAAAAACTTATTTTTTTAAAATAGTATCTATAATATATTATTATTTATGTCTATTTAATATGAATAAAACCTTATAAACTAATATATATACTCTTAACATTTTTGGTATATTATTTTCTTCAATATCACTGGATAATACAGTATCAACATGCTATAGATAATGATCAATAATAATAAAATATGAAAATAATAATGAAATTATATGTATAAATACCTTGCAAACTCTCTTTTGAAAATCTTCTTCCATCTTAGAATCTACAACATTGATATGTTTACATCTATTTTAGAATAACAATAATAATATTTAAAAAAGGAAAAGAATACTGTTTAGCAGGATTTAATTTTTCCATTTGAGAAGGAATTTCACCTATACCCATAGGAGGTTGAAAGAATAAAATAAGTAAATTAGTTTTGAAGTCTTTAATAACTCCCATATGACCATTTCTCTACAAAAAAATGAAAGATTAGCGAACATAATTCATTTTTATAACATGAAACTATATATATAATATATAAATTTATATACGTAACGAATAGCATTATTTAAATCGGAACCAGCAATGACATTCCACCCTTTTCCCCATTCGGATATCAACAGTTCAGAAAGAATATAAACAATTGTTTGCAAATCATCAACAAGTTGAACTTGCAACAGCATATCTCTTATACTACTTTCGATTGGTTTCTCAAGTTCTTTATAAACCAAATTATATCGTATTTTGTTCTCAGACATTCCTTCTTAAAAATAGAAAAACTCTTTTTTCTCTTTTTTTCTTTAAACTTCTGTTTTATATTGAAAGTCAATTAAATTTATTTATACAAAAATATATTTTATTTTGTATTGATATCTTGAATTCTCGATATCATTTTTTTTAGGCTCTTTGTATACATAACTAGTAAAATATAAATAATTCGCTGTTTATAGTTTATCATTTTTAGAATATTTAGATTTCAAACTAATATTATAAAATATTAAAAAAATAAAAAAATAATTAAAAGTTAAAAAGCCAATGAACACCCAAAAATGGCATTAAATTACTTTTTTTTATAATTGAAAAGGGAAAAGAATTTAATTTTTCGTCAATTTATGGAATCTTTCTGGAACATAAGGTTTAAAACAATCAGGTAAAGAGACACTACCATCTTTATTTTGAAAAGTTTCTAAGATTGCCACAAATAATCGAGGTAAAGCAACAGCTGTACCATTCAGTGTATGACAATACACACGATTTCCATTTATCTTTATAAATATATACATAGATTTATATATTAATAAAGATAACAGAGATCGAATAATAATATTAAATATATATATATATATATATACTTTTGATCGTATATTAAGTCTTCGACTTTGATAATCTGTACAATTACTTATTGAACATATTTCTCCATAATCTCCTCTACCAGGCATATAGGCTTCAAAATCAATCTTACGATAAGCACTATTTCCTAATTCCTCTATATATATATTAGACTATGATTTCTATTTAAAAGAATAAATATATAAATAATAAATAAATAACTAAATAAACATAAAAGATATAAAAATAATAAAAAAAGAATAAACATAAAAAATATAAAAAATTAATAAAATGAAAAAAAAAATGAAAAAATATATATATATATATAGTAATAGTATAAAAAAGACTATACCTGTGGGCATTTCTAATACTCTGGCGTGAAGTCCAATTTCTGAGCATATTTCTTTCTGAATAGATACTAATTCATCAAAACACAAGGCACTTTGAGAAGGTAAACATACATGATACATTTCTACCTATATATATATATAATAGAATTAATAGACTATTAATATTATATGTTATAAATGGTTTTATATACAGTTACGAAAGATAATTCATAGAGTTATACAAATAATATACATATATAAATAATTGAAATTAATAATAATAATAAAAATAAAAATAAATAAATAAATAAATAAATAAAAACATATATACATATATATATACATATATATATATATACTTTATTAAATTGATGTACCCTATAGAGTCCTTTATCCTTTGCTCCTGTAGCTCCTGCTTCTCGTCGAAAACAGTGGGAAATACCGCAATATCGAAGAGGAAGAGAAGAACCAGGCAACATTTCTATATATATATATATATATATTATACATATATTTTTAATATAGAATGATAAAAAATAAATGAATACTAATGTTTTTTAATATTGTTTTTATATTCATAATGATATGGAAAACATATATATATATACTATTATAATTATAGCATGCAAGAGGAATTTCACTGGTTCCAATTAGCGATAAGTCAGGGACGTTTGACTCTGTATTTCCATTTGAAATATTATATATCTGAGTGCTTTCCCCACGGGGATTGAATCCACATCCTAACTATAATATATATATATATTAATCTATGATAAAAAATAGAAGAATAGATACATATTACTATAATAAATAATAACGATTTTATGAATATTAAAAACTATAGAATACAATAATAATAAAGATTCTATATACAATAGCATTTTGTTGTACTAGATCTGGAGTCTCCATACATATATATCCCTTCAGAGATAACTTATTTAATACATACATTAGTATACCATATTCCCAAAATACTAATCCCTATATATATTATATTACATTATATTATATTTTATATATTATATATATCCAGAATAATATGCCAAAAAGTCCTTTATTTAGAATATAATTATATATATATACATTTTGTAAATAAGTAAATCGAGGTCCTGTTACTTGAGTTGCTGATTCAAAATCAACCAATTTCAGACTGGTTACAATATCTAAGTACAATTGATTAAAGAAATATATACTCTAATAAACATAATAATCATAAACAGTATAATAATAGTATATATTTATAAAAAAAGAATGAATATAAATAAATAATAGTGGATATATTATTCTTTGGTTTAAAATCATATATTCTCTTCTCTCTAATATATTCTTTTAGAACAGCATTCTCTTCTGGTCCAATTGCTATATATATAAATATATATTAATATATATATTATATATATTATAAAAACTAGAAAAAAAATAAAGAATACGAGTTTCAGGAGATGTTAAGTTAGGTAAAACTAAAGTTTTAGAAATCAAAGTTGCATAGAGTTCATTGATTTCTTTTTCTAAGTGACATAAATTAAGAAAATATAATATATATATTTTTCTAAAATGAGTAAAAAAGAAAAATAAGGATATCTTAACTATTTTTTCTTTACGTTCTTTACTTTGACGAATTATTTCCTATATATACGATCATTAATATTATTATATAAGATTCAAAACAAAAATATATCAAATTACAGGATCTTTAGCAGTTTCTTTAGTGATCTTATTTTTCAGCATTTTCAAATCGTCTATTTCTTTCCTTTGCTTTCCATATTGTGTGTACAACGAAATAATTTCATCAATATCTCCAGTTCGATTCCTGATCTTCAAATTGTTTTTATAGACATCAGCCGATTCCACAATATCCTTGAAATTATAGTGTGGATCAACAGCAATTCCAACAAAAGAACGCATATATGATGATTTAATGATCTTTGATATATCATAAATAGATCTACGTAACATTTTGAAATATCTTTATTACTTAAAGTCACCAAAATGATAAATAAAAGAAAAGTGAAAAAGAATATGTATTTCTTGGGGAGGCAAAACTTTTTTCTTTATTTATTTTTAATCTATGAATATTCACTTTCAATACTTCAAATATGTCTGAAAGAAGTCTATACACTTTATAGATAACTAATGAATGTTTATAACTGAATGAAAAATGATTGATTAAAATATTTCGATAATTATTTATTTTTTATCTCTTGAATTAGATCACCTATAGAACCAGTCAATAATCTAATTTATAGCAATCCTAGTTATAGCTATTTTTTATCAGAAAATGATTACAGCAAAAAGAAATTGTTATAGAAATAGTTTTTAATTATGTCAAGTAGTTATTGATCCTATGTAGACACTAAAGTCGCTGTTCTATACAAAAATTAAACACGAAAAATGAGAAAACTAAAATTCCACAAAATATCAGTTCATAAACATAATAAGAAGGATATAATTAATCTAATGAATATGAATATTTGCATCTAAAAGAAACAATACACAAACTTAACACGAAAAAACACTTTATTAAAAAGCAATAAAAAGTGATGGAATTCTAAAGTAAAGGAGCCAGCCAATCAAACGACTAAAAAATGAATGAAAAGTCTTTCACTGAATCACCAAAAAAAACCTTGGGGATATCCTTTTTTTCAAACAATGATAAAAAGTCATGACAAATTATATCCATATTATCTTGTTCTGATTCTTTGTTATTATTAATATTTACAGATGGCTAGTCAAAAGTGCATTATTTATTCCCTTATCAGCAGAAAGGATGTTGTTCTTTGTGAAGAAACTTTAGGTAGCGCTGCTTCTAAATCTACTGGTAACTTTGCTCAAATTACCATGAACCTTTTACCTAAGTTCTCTACTGCTGGTAAACATACTTTCCATTATGATGAGTATTTTTTTTATAATTATTATTCGATTTTATTCTACCTGAATATATCTTTATCTATACTATTTTTATTTTTAGAAAGTACGATTTCCATGTATTAAATGATGGTGGTATTTCTTACATTGCTTTATCTGATAGAGATCTTCAACTCCGTATTGCTTTCGTAAGTTCTGTTTTCTTATTATGTTCAATTTTCAAATCTCCTATTTATTTTTTAGAGTTATTTAAATGATGTTATGCAAAATTTCACTACTACTTATGGGTATTTATTTTATTTAATATATTTTTTTGTTTACTATAATTAATGTTTATATAGTCAACGTGCTAAGACTGCTCAAGCTTATTCCATGTCTGAATTCTCTTCTACTCTTCAAAAATTAATGGTATATATATGTTTTTTTATTATTTTTTATTTTTTATTTATTATTTATTTTTTTTTATTTATTTATTATTTTTTTTATTATTTATTATTTTTTTTTATTATTTTTTTATTAATTATTTTTTATTATTAACAAACAAAAATATATATATGTTTTTTTATAAAATATTATAAAATATTTTATAATGAATATAATATATAATATATATACTATTATAGACTCAATGGAATGACCCTAATGCTGATGTCACTACTCGTGTTCAACAAAAACTTGATAATGTTAAGGGTGTTATGATTGATAATATTGATAAGATTCTTGATAGAGGTGAGAAATTAGATATTATTGTCGATAAATCTGAAGCTCTTGCTGATACTGCTGATTTATTTATTATTATTATATTATATAATATTATAAAAATAATTAGTATAATAAAAGTAATTATTATATAATAATTATTCTATATATTTATTTAAGAAAGATGCTAGTAAATTAAAATGTGAAATGTTAAAGCAAAGAGCTAAACTTTATATTTTCATTGCTATTATCATTATTATCATCATCATCATTATTATTGTCAACAGTGTTAATAAGAATAACAGCTCTTAAATTGTATAAGACCTATATCGTCTCTTTATACTTGATTGTACTCTTTTATATATGTATATTCTACTCTCTTTTTTAAAATGAAACAAGTTCAATATATAATACAATAGTTTTTTTCTTATAGTCTTTTGTTTATTTTTTTTTGCATTTTAAAAACTAACCTTTTTATTTCTTTTTTATTTATAAAAAAAAAAAATTAAAAAATTACGATAATGAAATAAATGAATATTTGATGAACAAACAAGAAAAGAAATAAAACGAATAATTTCTTTAAAAAATATATAGACTACATAAACACAATAATAAAAACTTAGTTAACTTCTCTGACAAGAGTAATATTATCACCTTTTAATAAAATTCTACCTATATATATATATAGAATATAGAATAAATAGTAACAGAAGAGAACGAATATAAATAAATAATACAAAAAAAATTGTCATAGATATAAAATCATTAAAAATAATAATAAACAAACATACCAAGATCTTTACGAGATTTATTTTTGATATTAATTTCACAAGCATCATCAACAACAACATTCATATATTCATCAAAACCCTATATACATGAATTATGATAATTAAATAAAAAAATAGTAACAATAATAAAATAAAACTATACTTTAATTTGTCCTTCTATTCTAGTAGCATTTTGTTCATATAACCAAAATTCACATCTAGTCTTGTATGATAATTATAGAAACATATACAAAAATATATATAGAAGAGAATATTAAAAATTTAATTAGTGAAAATAATTGATAGATTAAATAATTATTATAAAAAGGATATCTTTTGTAAGAAACCGAATAAAGTATCAATAGGTTGAATTAAAACTTTCTTGGCTTTACGTTGCATTTGAATTTTCCGAGTTCTAGATATAAAGGGCATAATAAATCCACTGTCGATCATAAAAGAATAGAAAAATAGAAAGAACAAATAAGAAATAACATACATTAAAGGTAATATTTAATAAAAGAATTAAAAAAATTCTCTATTAATGTCAAGTTGCCAAAAAAAAGATTCATGAATATCAGAAGAAATATGGTCAATGTGAGAATAGTTTCATGATTATGGTAATTTAATTTTTTTTTTAATTATTTCCTTGATTAAAAGACATTTTTATTTTTATTTAAATATGCTGTTTTTTTGTTGGTGTTTCGTTTACAAGGTTGTATTTATAGTTGTAATATATGACTCATGTGATTGTGAATTTATTATGATATTGAAAATAGTATTTGCTGTTACAGTTTTTGAAATAATTGTTTTTTTTTATTTATTGAACGCTTTCAGAAGAATGGAAAAATATATAGACTACAAAATACATAGGTTTCAAAAATTTAAAAATAAAAAATATGATAAAAATGGGCAAGAGAAGTTGTTTCTGGTGTATAACTCAATTATTTTAATAAAGAATAAATGATAAATAGATCAATGTTTAATAATTTATACAGAATAATAAAAAAGAAATGGAAAAACACTAATAGGTGATTTTCTTGGGACTGAAAAAGCGTCAAATGTAAAATTCTCACTTACTTTTTTTAAGACTAATTCAGATTCTCTCTTTTAGATAGAATTAGCAGTGAAAAAAACTCTTTTTGATTTGCTAGATTCTATAAACTAGCTAATCAGTTTGATCAAAATGAATGGCTTAAAAATATAAGAATTTTCTAGAATTTTCTTTATCAATTAATAACAGATTTCCGTTCTTGGTAGTTAAAAATATTATTGACAATCATAATACATTTCTGTTCTAACAAAACGATTTTGTACACATTATTACATAATCATACAGAATAATATATAAATATATATATATAACGAAATAAGTCATAATCAGATAAAAATTAAAATGATAAGAATAAATAAAAAATTATTGTTTTCACTGTAAACGAAAAAGGCCATCTATATAAATTAATAATAATAATAATAATAATAATATTAATAATAATAATAATAATAACCAAACGGAAAAAAACATTAACCCATATAATAAACTAATAATAATAATATTAATAATAATAATTATATACACAACCAAATGAAAAAACATTAACCTATATAAATTATATAAATTAATAATAATAATAATATCATACATAAGCAAATAGAAAGTCCTAACCTATATAAATAAATAATAAAAATAATAATTATAATAATAATAGTAATAATAAATATAATAATATACAAAACCAAATGAAAATCGATTAACCTAGATAAATTATATAAATCTTATATATAAAAGGGATAAGTAAGCACGAAATTGTACTGATATAAATGGACCGATTACTTTTTTGTGTTACACATCTGTGTTACACTTACAAAAGATTCAGAATCTATATCAAAAACGTATTATGACGCGCTTTTAAAATTTTCAGAAATTCCACGTCTAAGGGCCTAAAACGGTCCCACAAAGAAGTGACTTAACCGACTTGGCCACTAAAATGCAATAAAATTCAAAATTTGAGTTTTTATCCAATAAACATATTTCGTACATAAAATTCCTATTTATTTTTCATTTTCTCAGAAATTTCTTCATTTTTTACATTTTTCTACTTAAAAATTTCTTTTTATATTTTTTCTTTAAATAATTTTTATATATTTTTTTTTACTTTTATTTTTCTTTATGATGTACTTTATATTTGTTATTAATTATTAATATATTTTATTTTAAATACATAACATTTTTCGCCACACCTATAAACTATTTCTAAACTTTAAAAAGACAATTAGACAAGAATCCTTTGCTCTAAGTGACTTTAATTGATTAAAATTAACTTATATACATAAAATAACCTAAATAATGATAATATATGAAGCTTTCAAAAAATTTGATCCACAAAGTTTTGAGATATCGGACACATTCTCTTTTGATCATTTTAAATTTTAATGAAAACTATCTAGATCATGATGATAACTCATAAAACCATCCTAAAAGTTATTAAAACCTGTTTTTGACATGTTGAAAAATTGACACAAAACTTCAATTGCGTGTTCTGTCAACAATTTTTATTTTATTAAGTTTTAAACATTACAGAGTATATCATAGATGTTTATATTTATAAACTATTTGAACACATTTTTAAAATAAAAAGGTCGAAGAGATATCGAAATCTTTTCACTCTTAATAAAAACCTTTGGACTTAATATTCGTAATATAGACAAAAATCGCCACTTATTGAACCATTCAAGTCATTTTAAAGACGAGAATGAGTGGATATCTGTTTGGTTGACCCCCACAGAATCAAATTTTGACTACATATATGAATACAGTGACCGTTACAATACACAAATATGTCATTATTGCATATTTATGACAACAAAGTTGGTGTATCGGCTGATTTTGACCTCTTTAATTTCGACTTTTGACTTTATATTTGGTATAAGGATGCCTTATATGTTACATTATGATATTTTATATCTTTAAAGTCTTTTTAAAAAAGGTCAAAAAAAGTTAATTGCGACTTTGTACCAAAAAAAGTCGTTCTAACTCACTTTTTAAAAGTCATATTAATAGATAATATAATATTACATATATATATAAAGTCAAAATATAAAATATCGTTGAATCTCGGGTTCAAAAATGAAAAACAAATTTTGATTTTTTTCAAAAATTTTATTTTTATTGTTTTAACTAAGGTCAATTTCCACCATCATTTTTCTATTAATAAAGTAATTTTTTTTATAATATATAATATATTGTTTTCTGATTGAAAAATAAAAAAAATTAATTTTTAAAAATAAAAATTGACTGAGAAATAAAATTTCAAAGTGATATGTCTCTCAAAAAAAAAATATTTTTTTAATACAGTTTCTTGATTAGTGTGTTACTATAAACACTATTAATTAACTGAAAAAAAATTATTCTATAATTATAAGAATTATATATATTTATTTATAATAGTGAAAATTAATATTAGTCAAACTACTATTTATTTTTAGTATATATTATATATAAGTATGACATATATTTTCTTTTTTTAAAATTTATTTAAAAAAAAACGATAATATTTTTTATATATTTTTTTTGTTCTTTTCAAAAGTAGTTTTAAATATATATAAACATAGAAAAATTTAATGACTTAATTTATAAATTTTTAAAATGTAAAAAAAAATAATTTTATTTCCATTACTTTTAGACATCTTTATTATGAAATGGATTCTTTATGAATATTAAAAATGAATTTATCTATTATTAAAAAAGAAAATATGAATACAAATTTTTATTCATAAACTATAATGTATTTTTATTATATATAGATAAGTAGATATTAGTGATATGAAATAGTAGTAGTTAAACTTTTGAATTTTTAAAATTTTAATTTTTTTTTTTTTCCTATAAAAAACAACGCGTTGGTTTTTATAGGAAAAAAAAAAGAATTAAAATTTTAAAAATTCAAAAGTTTAACTACTACTATTTCATATCACGAAACAGATATTTATATTAAAAAACAAAATAGAATAAATGAGATCTATTTAGATAGAATATATGCAGGATACAATAAAACTATATATGATAAATCAAATAAAATTTATATATAAGCATTATGATTTAGTCACTAATACATAAAATTATAAAATTATTTCTTTTATATAAAACTAATAAAAAAATATATATTAATAAATAAACATTCCAGAAAGAATAATTTAAGCAAAATAACTTGAAATTAGAAATAGAATTATTGTTTATTTTCGTATCATAATATCTTTCTTAGATGAATGTAATTTATATTAGAGAAACTATTATGAGATGTTTCATTAATGAAACTATTATAAACTATAAACTACTTCAAAAAGCATTTTTATGTATCTATATGATACAATATATTTAAAAATATTTTTGTATAAATTATAAAACTCTAAAGGATACGAAGCATCGGCGAAGCCGATGCCACCCGCTAGTTAATAATAATAATAATAATAATAATAATAATAATAATAATAATAATGTCATACATAAGCAAATAAAAAGTCACTAACCTATATAAATTAATAATAATAGTTACTATAATAATAATAATAATAATATTTATATACACAAACAAAAATAAATCATTTATCTATATAAATTATTATTAATAATAATAAATCTAATAATAATAATAATAATAATAATAATATTTATATACACAAACGAAAGAAATAATTATTTATCTATATAAATTATTATTAATAATAATATATCTAATAATAATAATAATAATAATAATAATAATAATAATAATATTTATATACACAACCAAAAGAAATAATTATTAATCTATATAAATTAATAATAATAATAATAATAATAATAATAATAATAATAAATAATATACACAACCAAAAGAAATGATAATTTACCTATATAATACCAATAATCGTTATCTTATATATAAAAGGGATAAGTAAGCACAAAATTGTACTGATATAAATGGACCGATTACTTTTTTGTGTTACATATCTATGTTACACTGATAACAGAGTAAGATACTACATGAAAAACGTATTATGACGCGCTTTTAAAATTTTCAAAAATTCCACGTCTAAGGGCCTAAAACGGTAAGACAAAAAAAAATTTAACGGAAATGCCCCAAATAATTGGCTAAAATTCAAAATTTGAGTTTTTATCCAATAAACATATTTCGTACATAAAATTCCTATTTATTTTTCATTTTCTCAGAAATTTTTTCATTTTTTACATTTTTCTACTTAAAAATTTCTTTTTATATTTTGTAAAATTTATTTTTTATAAATTTCATTTTTAAGTTATATTTTTCTTTATGATGTACTTAATATTTGTCATTAAATATTAATATAATTTATTTTAAATGCATAACATTTCTCGCCACATGTATAAACGATTTTTAAACTTTAAAAAGACAATTAGACAAGAATCCTTTTTTTAAGAGACTTTAATTGATTGAAATTGACTTATATACATAAAATAACCTGAGTAATGATAATATATAAAGCTTTTAAAAAAATTGATCCACAAAGTATTGAGATATCGGACACATATCTCTTTTGACTCCTTTGAATTTTAATGAAAACTATCTGGATCATCATGATAACTCATGAAACCATCCTAAAAGTCATTAAAACCTGTTTTTGACATGTTGAAAAATTGACAAAAAACTTCAATCGCGCGTTCTGTCAACATTTTTTATTTTATTAATTTTTAAACGTTACAGGATTTATCTTATGAGTTTATATTCATAAATTATTTGAACACATTTTTAAAATAAAAAGGTCGAAGAGATATCGAAATCATTTCACTCTTAATAAAGAAATTTGGACTTAATATTTGTAGTTTAGATAAAATTCGCCACTCATTGAACCCATCAGGTTTCTTTTAAGACAAGAATGAGTGGATATCTGTTTGGTTGACCCTCATAAAATCAAATTCTGATTTTATATATGAATACAGTGACCTCTACCATACACAAATATATCATTATTGCATGTTTATGACAACAAAGTTGGTGTATCGGCAGATTTCGACCCCATTAATTTCGACTTATGACTTTATATTTGGTGTAAGGATGCCCCATAGGATACATTATGATATTTTATGTCTTTAAAGGCTTTTTAAAAAAGGTCAAAAAAAGTTAATTGCGACTTTGTACCAAAAAAAGTCGTTCTAACACACTTTTTAAAAGTCATATTAATAGTTATTATACTATTACATAAATATATAAAGTCAAAATATAAAATATCGTTGGGTCTCGGTGTCAAAAATGAAAAAGAAATTTTGCGTTTTCTCAAAAATTTTATTTTTGATGTTTCAACTAAGGTCAATTTCGACCATTATTATTATGTTTTTATTATTTATTTTTGTCATATTTAATACTATATGTGTCTATCTTATAAAATATATGAAAACTTTATAATATTATATTATATTAAAAGTTAAAATAAGATAAAAAAAAAAGAGGTCTTGACAGAATTATCTACATTATTTTTTAAGTCAAACACATGAAGATTATGGACTTAATTCATAATTAATATTATATTTCTACATAATAATATTATAAATGTTTTATTATTATGCTAATTTTTATAAAATAATACTTTTTGCAAACTGATATAGATGTAATTGTTTTACAATCTTAATTAAAAAGGTTCAAATTTTTTTATAGTGATCAATAATCTTATTAATCTCTGTTTGAAACACATAAGAAGATGAGCTAACAATAAAAATGAAAAAGA